>OZ026813.1:3671277-4222148 GCA_964023185.1 Macaria liturata | reverse complement strand
ATATCAAGTGAGTGAGTGACTACTAGTGAGTGTGGTGGGTCGGGCGGGGCGAGCGCGCGCAGCACGCGGCGGCACGGCGGCGGCGGGCGCACGCACCGCACCGGCCAGCGGGGGGTGGTGCGCTCCTCCTTGCCCTCCACAATGGGCTCCGCGTCTCCGCTAACATTAATCCACTCAACGCTAAGATTACTCAAAATTAAATCTAATATATTACCATAATCATTACACACTGAATTATGCTGATATAATTTACAACATTCTAAAAAACAATTATACTGCTGATGGATAACCTCTTGTGTGTACGAATTTAAATTAAAATCTCCCATGATTAAAATGTCAAGCTTGGGATACATTCCGGCCAGATTTTCCAGTAGGTACACTAAACGTATTACAGTAGGTATGTACTTAGTTTCGGACGAGTGAGGCGGTATACTATATACAGCGCAGCAAATTAGTTTTTTGTACTTAAGTGATACAATAGCTATGAGTACTTCGATGTCGCAGTCGTAACCATCTACATTTACAATCTGCTTGACCGGGTAGTGATCGCGCACGGCGAGCAGCACGCCGCCCCAGCCGGCGTCGCGCGCGCGGTCCCGCCGCAGCACCGTGAACCCGGGGGGAAACAACTCGCCATCGCTTACACTAGGTACCTACTCATTAAAAATGTCTCAGTGAATACAAATACGTCCGCCGATACCTACTGTTAAAATAGTTTTCTTACAAACATCGAGTTTACTGCGTAACCCTCTAACATTTTGGTAAAAAAACAAATAAGTTTTGACTGGGTTAGTTTTAACGCAGTGAGTTTCGAAACCCACTGCGCCAAGGTTTATCATACCTACTTCCTCCGCCCAATGTTCCGGTTTCATATACAATTCAACATTTTTAGTAGGCACGACTAATTTAAAAGAAGCGTAGGTAATCGCCGCGCGACCTTAACCCTTCAGCAGTACATTTATCACTGGAACAAATAGTATGCAAATGAGCGAGTACTTCCTCCGTTGTTGTTCCGATTTTAACGTAATACAGATGCAGGTAGGATTTCCTCTCAGCAGCAGCCAATGTGCAGGCCACCGAGCCGGGGGCAGCTGTACCGCGCGTCACATTGGTCGGCGAGCGGCGCACACGGCGAGACACCTCAACCCAATGATATTATATGTACAAGTACTAAGCTCACTGCCTCAACCTATTCATCGTTATTAGATTAGCTTGCTGCGCAACAATATCATTTGCTTGCACAGGAACATTTATTGCGGGAACTTGCAGTGATAACACAGGCATAGACGAGGTTACACTCGGCGGAATTGAGACGGTCGGAGTGCAAGGAGCGCTGCGGCTTGGCGTTGACGGCTTCCCTGCGCGTGCGACAGGGACAGCAGGCGTTATGTTCCGGGTCGGCGCGCCTCCTTTCTTATTCCGGGTGTCCATGCTCAACTTTGCAACGGCACGAGCGCGGGCGCTTCTCATTGGCTGCTTGGCAGATAGTACGATGTCATCTTTCGCGTTTGCTTCAACAATTTTGCGGGCCGATTTTGTCGGATCACCGTCGGTTTCGCGGTTCTGGATGAGCGTTTTAATTAATTCACTCTGCTCCAACACTGTTTTTTCTAGTGAAATAACTTTGTTTTGCATCGAATGCACAACTTTGGTTAACTCCCGGATCACAGTGCTATCGGATTCAGCAGACATCGCGGATAATTAATATACAAAGCAAATAAAAACACTGAACAAAACAGACACGTCCAACCTCGGCTAGCGCGGGGGGGAAAGATGAGGAGCATGAGTAATTGAAGAAAGAATTGTGGCGCCAGCTGCAGAAATCAGCGTATAGATTAATAACTGATAAAAGATAACAGATCTGATATAGACTGGTATGAATGTCTTTAATACATAATTATGATACTAACATTAATTCCATTGCTTCCATGTACCTACCATAATATAATGGACTTACCTTCTTTACTCCAAAAGGAAATAATAGATACTTACTAATATAGGCAATGTTAGTAAACGCTTACAGGATAGAGACTAGAGAAACTATTATATACTTCTGTAATTTTTAAGATCTCCCTAACAGGCAAAGTTTACCCCGACTATTTATTCTGTGCCCCGACAATAAATAATTATGATTATGACATTTAGGGCTTTTTAAAGGTTGAAAAGTTGTTATAAGTCCCACCCAAAACTTTTCAAGACAAGTGTAAATTTTAATTTGCTTGTAAACTATTATGAAGGACTAATTTGTGTAATTTTTTTATTGCAGGATGACGGTACCATCATGCGGAGTATGGGATCCGTCGTGATCCAGGTGGGGGCCTTGGAGTTAATTGCCAGGTATAATAATATTATACAGTCATAATGTAAAATAAAAATAAATCAATAAATATTCCGGGATATTGCACACAGCGCCATCTAGCCCCACACTAAGCAAACGCTTGTGTCGTGGGTACTAGATAACGGATATAATACTTATATACTTTTCTTTTGTAAATACATACTTATTATACATACAAACGACCAACTTCAACACAAGTAATTAAAAATTTGTAATACATAAATACTTGTGTCACGCGGGAATCGAACCCGCAACCCCATTAGCTATGTAAATGTATATTTTGTTTCTAATATTATTTGGTTCATGACAGGCAGGATCACGTGCAGTGCAGCTAACTGGACTAACTTCAGCGTTCTCTAATTGATCGTTAACTAACTCCTGCTCTTTTTTTTAACCATACTAGGTATATGTTAATAATGTCAAAAGAATCGTTTCTTTAGTGCATTTAATCAATTTATTCATCAAGAAAATCAGAGGCCTAAATAAACTCTCGACACCAGAGATGACCACTCTCATCCGATAAGAAGGTCAAGAAAATGACAGACATCTACTAGGATTTTAACAACACAACTTTAAATTAAAACAGTACTTAATACCAGAAAAATCTGGCACTAACTTAATTTTTTGATTATGTTACATGTTAAATGAGGTCTCTCGTCATATAAAACATATTATTGTCGTATGTTGCAGATACTCCATGAACTCGGGACGGGCCACGAGCGTGTTGTCCTCGCTGCACGAGTTCCGGTCACAAGAAGTCGAGATGGCTGGCGGGAAGCAGTGGAACTGGAAATATTTGAGAGTATGTATTTTAAGTTTTTTTTTTACACGAAGTAGGCTTACGTTTGACTATATCCTGCCTGATGTTAAGCACCACTATAGTCTAAGATGTAGCACGCTTGCCTGGAAGAAACCTATTTACTTTAGATTTGAAGACCCCTGGGTTATAATTTTTTGGGAACAGGGCTCCAGGTACAGAGTTCCATAGTCTCGCTGTCCTTACTATGAAGGTAGAAGGAAAGCGCTTCGTGCGAGTCTTTGGAACTTCCACCATGAACCGGTGATGACCCGCTGACTTCCTGCTTGCTTGATGGTGGAATGGAGATGGTTAAATGGATGGATAAATTAAAATGTAGTTTTTTGGAATAAGTTCAATTTTCAAACTTGTATGTTATTTCTGCGGTAGTGGCCCGGATCACCTTCATCCAAACCCTCAATTATATCAACGGCTAAAACAAATGATTTCCAAATAATAACAATAAATTAATTTATTTATTTATCCTAATAATAATTAATCTTACCTCTAAAAGCATCTGTACAGTGTTAAATTAAATTTCTAACCATTTGGTAACGAAATAATTTTTATAACGAGAATTTGTGTAGTGAAGGCTCAATTATTTTACGAAACGAAATAATATAAAGCAATTTAAGATATCCCTTGAGATCTGAAATGCCTAGATTAAAAGCTATCTTAATAATAACTGACCTAGACTTGAAGAGAGGATTGTTATTTGTAAATATTAGATTAACTCGTTTATTTGCTTGCCAAATTGGGTTTAGACGTTTAATCCTGCAGGCAGTAGAATTTCCCTGAGGGCATTAATTAAGTTGATGTCTAGGGAATAACTGTTATGTTTGTTTATGTATTGCAATAATCATGTCAGGTGAACATTAGATAAAGAGTTCTTAATTAGATGATATACATGAAGTGTCTAGAGCGTATTTTGAAACCCCTTTATGTTTGTTTCTGTCGTATCTGAATATTTTTATGTGGCATTGTAGGTTTCAATATAATACAACAGACTTTGATGTTTTTATAAAAATAACCTTATTTGACGTGCTGAATTAAATGTGATATCGGTATTTTACGTGACAAATTTCTAATTCCTATATTATTTTTTTATTTCAGGACCAGTTCGACCAAAAGGACCTGGAAGGCTTGTACCGCAAATACGACGACAAATTAAAGGAAACACTGATTCATATCTACCTAACACTTCTTGTGTTCTTCTCTACAATTCACATTATTTTCGTCATGGTCGGGACCTACGTGGAGGTACGTTGTAAAAAAAACACTCCTAAGGAAATAATCATGTAAATAAACATGCAAAGGGAGGCCTATACCCAGCAGTGGGATCCCAAGGGCTGTGGATGATGATGATGAAGGAAATAATCTATCTTCTAAACATCTATACGTATAATAAAGCTGAAAAGGGTCAAAGATCTCAACATTGAAGATCTTAGAAAAAAATATATGGATATAACAGAACACGTATCAGCAATTTTTGACTTTTTGTCTGTTTGTCTGTCAGATTATTTAAACGCTCATAACGCAAAAACAGCTGCAAGGAGCATCATGATTTTTGGTATGTAGGTAGTATGAGGACTTTAAAGTGTTATAGGCTACTTTTTATCTCAAAATAATTCGAGTGAAGCCGCGGGCATCCACTAGTAATTTATAGAATTTTTATTTAAATTTTTTATTGGTTTCATACAATACTTAAAAACTAAGAAAAGATATATTTATATTTATATTATTTGACTGCTCCGTTAGCTTAGTTGGTAGTGGCTCTGCCTTCTAATCTAGGGGTGCGGGTTCGATTCCCGCATGGCACAAGTAATTCTGAATATTAAAATTTGTAATTACTTGTGTTAAGTCTGGTCGTTTCTATGTATAATAAGTATGTATTTACAAAAGAAAAAAAAAAAAAAAAAAAAAAAAAAGTATATATGTATTATATCCGTTATCTAGTACCCATGATACAAGCGTAAGCTTAGTATGGGGCTAGATGGCGATGTGTGATATGTCCTGAAATATTTATTTATATTATTTATTTATTTATCTAATTACAAAGTTGCAAGCGGTGTGTTGGCGTCCGGACGAGAAATATCTGTATCCCGGATACCAACGTCTTCCCGTTATACATGAATTCAATTGAAGAACTAAAGAATCTTAATAACAGTATTTAAAAAACTAGGAGGGCACTATAATGTAACCAGCGCTAAAAATTTCAATTTGTTTATAAACTATTTTTATCTAATGAAATTTCATCAAAATCAGTTGAACTTTTTGAATGATATATTGACTTGTAACATATTTGTGTGATGGTTATTTTGCTCGAATATTTTTTTACGGATTAACTTACTTCTTCTTCCTCTTATCAAATGCGTGTGGCCGACTCTGGTGTCGAGAGTTTATCAAGCACCTTAGGGCACCTAAGGGCTTCTGACATGGCTTAACGACTGCCGTACCAGACATACAGCTGGGACCTACAATTTAACGAAAGAAACCTAATTAATTAACTCACTAAGAGTAAAACATTTTTTTTTCTCTTAAATAACCCTTTACATTTTTTTTATTTAGGACATACAATCATACTCCACGTACTTGACAATGGGGATGTATGTTCTACGGCTACTGGTGCCAATATTGACGCTGTGGCGACGAATGTACGAGCCGATGAAGAAGAAATGCTTCTGGACACCCATCTTGGTCACTGTCATTATCACTATTGATGTTGTTTTCACTGGTGAGTAATTTTTGTAACCGACTTAAAAAAATGAGGTTATCAAGTCTTCTGAAAGTTATGTTTTTGTGTTGTACTACGTTTTTTTTACATTTAGTTCATACCAGCGGCACCCCGGGGTATTTCCTTCGTTAATCCTATAAAAAGTAGTCTAAATCTAATAAATCTAAGTACTTAAAGCGAATGCCTATTAATCTATTTCTATATCAAATTTCATCTGAATTGGTTAATCTTTTGAGCGTATATAAACAAACACACACATACAAACAAACTTTCGCTTCTACTATATAAGTGGGATTTCCCTTAATCCTCCATCACCACACTTATTCGGTCATTTGACCGCAAATAAATATTAGTTATAATTAAACGCATGATGATCAAATACGTAGCTGTTATTAATTGAAATAAGTTAGAAAGTTATTAATTCTGTATGTCTTACTTGTTTTCAGATGTGGCAATAAGCATTTTCAGTTTTTCCGAAGGCATTGCTTTAAGACCAGCATACGCAACTATGGTGCTCCTTGCTATCTACATCTTCCTGCCAATGAGAAACAATTTCTTGACAATATTCTTGGGTATATCTGCGAGTACCGTGTATGTCTTGATTTTCGCCTTTTTCACTTACTATGGCAATCCACAGCTTGGCACCGTGGTAAGAGTATGTACTATGCTTTTGTAACTAACAATTTAGAAGTTAAAATAACCCTCAAATTAATAATTATATTATTTAAGTTATTTACTACAAGAAGGAAATAAAGTTTACTTAATTATCACCAAAACTCATCTGTATCTGTGCTGCTTTTTTTTTGAAGACTATTTCTTAAGTTTATTCCATGGACCTATTGTAAAATTTGATTTATTTTTCAGGTTTCATCCGATATAATTTATCTAATTGGCGTGAATCTGATGGGATTGTACTTTCGACTTATGAATGAGATCGTAACAAGGAGGTCGTTCTTGGATAGAAGAGCGTGCGTTGAAAGCACTTTGCGATTAAAGTTTGTTAAGGATCAAGAGGTAAGATGCTTCTTTTCAATAAATACAAACTACTTTTTCTCTCTTGAATCGTATTTCCTCATGACAGAAGGTTGTTACTCTCCCGCATAATTAATTCGTTAGGGGAGTTCCATTGGGCAGATACATCGGGGTAGGCGCCCAACAAATAACCTCGTTTTACAAACTACTTCAATGGTATAAAAAGCCATCAAAATTGAGACTTTTAAATTTATACGCTAATTATTATCTGACACAATACCTTTTTAAATCCATTTTGTAAGCCTTCTTAAAAATAAATAAAGTAATAAAGCCTTTATTAAGTTTTCTATGTATTTAAAAATTCGTTCAGTTTATTAAAACGCCTTTGGTTTCAGGAACGTCTGATGATGAGTATTTTGCCGGAGCATATAGTGTCTAAAGTACGCCAGGACATTCGTACAATGTTTCTAGGAATACAAAGTCACAATATGAGCCATACTATGAGGTCTTTCAAGTAAGTATATTTTATATATGTAAATTCAAACTAGTTACACTTGAATGTCCACACAAAATAAACTTGTTCAATAACTCAAAATCTTTTGGCGACGCCCGTACAATGTTTGAATAAAAAATAAAAATATTTCATGTTACTTGATTTGGTTACCACTAGCGCTACCTATTAACAATAAAACGAACCATATTCTGTGGGTAGTTTCTCAAATAATGATTATGAAATAAGTCGAAAGAAATGCGAGAGTGATGTATGTGATATTTTTTGCTGACAATCGATCAAATAATCATAAACCTAGTGTGTCAGCATCTAAGAATCAGCGCTAGAGTATAAAATTATAGTATAAAAGGCTCCCATACAATGACATGATTTGTGTACATAAACTTTAAGACTTTTCATTTGTTATCGTGAACAAAATTGTGCAGTGTTTTTCTTGCCTTTCGATGCTTAGTCTGGGTCTGTTATTTGACTTTTGTGTATGCTAAAAATGTATGTGTTATTTTTCCAGCCAGTTATACGTGGAAGAGCATGATAACGTGAGCATTCTTTACGCCGACGTGGTCAACTACACCATGATATCAACAACACTGTCTCCGATGAGGATGGTGGAACTCCTGAATGAACTGTTCGGAAGATTCGACGAAGCTTCTGAGGTACTTGATTACTTAATTGATGATTGATTGAGGTAGGTTCTGAGGTACTTAATTGATACATTTTATAAATTATCTCACAATCTAACCATGATTATCACATCATTCGATGTTTTCATCTTTTTTCTCCTGCTATAAAATACTTAATTAACTGATTTCTAAAAAAGAGGTGGTTCTTAATTCAACTGAATGTTTTTTTGTGTAGGCCCTCAAAACAGAAGTAGTCTAAGGTAAAGATAAATTCTATTCATTTATTCGCAAGATGTAAATGTGTTACCTGATGGTAGGTGATACTAAATCTAAATATATAAAACTCAAAGGTGATTGACTGACTGACTGACTGATATAGTGATCTATCAACGCACAGCCCAAACCACTGGACGGATCGGGCTGAAATTTGGAATGAAGGTAGATGTTATGACGTTGGCATCCGCTACGAAAGTATTTTTGGAAATGTCACTTTTAAAGGGATGAAATAGGGGATGCAAGTTTTACTTTCTAATGCGAGCGAAGCCGCGAGCACCCACTAGTCAAATATAAGTATCATACATCTCAACCATTACTGGTGTGCAAACCAACATTTAGATAATTTTAGTTTCAACTTTCGTTAGCTTAGTGTGCCACTGATGTTACTTGAAACACAGAATACAGAATACAACTTAAAATAATACAATGTGTATAACAAATACTTGATAACTTATGTCCTAGAAAAAGCTACATAAAAACACATAATATACATAATTTATCGTGCTAAAAAAGTAGGAATTAAAAATTAAATAATATCCATTATTAATTTAATAAGTTCTCATTTTCAGGAGCATGACGTGCTCCGAATAAAGTTTCTCGGCGATTGCTACTACTGTGTGAGCGGTATACCGAAACCAACCGAGCAACACGCCAAGAACTGCGTGGATTTGGGGCTAGAGATGATACATATTATCAAAGATGTCAGGTAAATACATACGAAAATGTATGATTTTAAATGTTTTTGTAAACCTAGACCGTCTTATTACAAAACGCGGTTTAAATATTAGTCCACGACTTTGAAAATAAAAAGTGGGTTTTTGTTGTTCTAACATCACATACAGGCAATCAAAATGTCAACAAAAAATTGGGACTTTGATTTGACATTGGTACATTTTGACAGTTTGATAATTATGACAGTAAACAGATAAATTTCGAACAACTAAAACGGACTTGGTCTAGACTTATATTTAAACCTCGTTTTGTAATAAGGCCCAGACAGTCTATTAATTAATAGTACTACACTGTTACAGTAAAAATATTTATATTGTTTTTTGATAATGTAATGATTTAATTAATTATTCTAGATGATAACGGGCTAGATGGCGCTGTGTCCAATGTCCCGGAATATTATATAATATTATATTTTATATTTAAGAAAAGAAACAGAGTTTTTTGATACTGTTTTAGCCAGGATTTTAGCTTGATCAATGTGTTTATTTCTATATGTAAATAAATAATTAAATAAATAAATATTTCAGGACATATCACACAGCGCCATCTAGCCCCATACTAAGCTTACGCTTGTATCATGGGTACTAGATAACGGATATAATACATACCTATATACTTTTCTTTTGTAAATACATACTTATTATAAATAGAAACGACCAGACTCAACACAAGTAATTCCAAATTTTAATATTCATAATTACTTGTGTTATGCGGGAATCGAACCCGCACCCCTAGATTAGAAGGCAGAGCCACTACCAACTAAGCTAACGGAGCAGTCTATTATATGAATACAACAAATTGCTTGCTACTTTGACGTTAACGGAATTGAAATAATAAGTTAATTTGGAATTGTGTAATCGTTGGTTATTCCATAGTCATTAAGGAGATATGTATTGTATAATCTGTTTAGTCTTTATTGTTTTCTTAATATTTTTCAGAGAGAAACGTTCACTGAACATAGACATGAGAATCGGCGTGCATTCGGGAAAGATTTTGAGCGGTCTCATTGGCATCAGAAAATGGCAGTTTGATGTCTGGTCGAAAGATGTTACCATTGCTAATAAAATGGAATCTACCGGAAAGGCTGGGTAAATTATATTTTATACTAAGTGGGCGCCCGCGGCTTCGCTCGCACTATTTCAGGGTAAAAGTAGCCTATGACACCCCTAAGAGCTTATCCTACATACATATATGTACCTACTACTACTATGTTGCCTGGAAGAGATCACTCCAAGTGATAAGGACGCCCTCTGTCCCAATACTATTTTATACGTTTCTTTATGCTTGTGTTCTTTTGTTATTGGTGTAGGTACCTACAATAAAGTATTTTGATTTGATTTGACAAATAAAAAAACATGATGTTCCGATTAGCCGTTTTTGCGTGATGAGCGTTTAAATAAACAGACAGACAAAAACACATACAAATAGACAAAAAAATCTAGAAATTTTTGGAACGTGTTCTGCTATCCGTTCGAAGTATCTCCAAACATTTTTTTAAAATATCTTCTATGTTCAGGCTTTCGATATATAATCTCTTATAGGTATAGGTATATATTCTTTTTCATGTAAGATTGGTCAAATCTATTGACGAGAGTTTTTAAACCGCCCATGGGCCTGTGACATGGTTTAACAACTGCAGTACAATAACAAATACCCAAGACCAACGTGTCAACCGACGCACCCATCCCATTAGATAATTATATTACTATAATTACTTATATACAATTATTTGCGTTTAAATTTGACTCTGATCCACTATTAATGCTAAGTCATCAGTCTATTGTTGTGTTATTTGGTACTTCTTAATTGTTTACTTACGTCAGTAAATAAAAAAACATAATTATTTAAATCAGGATAAAACTATTCATAGATTGAAAAAGGCACTATTTTGATGATTAATTTTAATGAATACTCCAATCTGTGTTTTTTTGTTGTTTCAGAAAAGTACACGTTACAAAGCAAACACTAGAACTCATATTGGACTACGCAAGAGAATACATAATAGAACCTAACTTTGAATCTCAAAACGATGCTTTTGTTATGAAGAATAAGCTGGAGACCTATTTACTGTCGAGGCCTCGACGGGTATATACTTAAATTCGTTTTTCTGTTTGTGGCATGATTTTTTAGTAATATTTTTTTTATGTATGTTGTTTTTTGTAGACCCAGGAATCGTACAAGCCATTTCGAAGGGCATCAGTTGGCTTCAACAAGATCATCACGTCAAAAGCATCCAGTACTAGAGTAAGTACATTTGAAATATTATTTTCTTAGCGGATTTAATTTATTTATTTTTTTACTAGCACGCATGTATAAACTAGAACTTGAGTCGTATTTCTCATGACGGAAGGTCGTCGACTCCCTTGCAGAATTAATTCGTTAGGGGAGTTTTTTTGGGCAGATTCATCCTGGTGGGCGCCCAGGGCCTTCCACGGAAGACACTAGTCTTCGGATATTGTGTTTCTCAAACATGTCGGTTTCCTCACGATGTTTTCCTTCACCGTTAAGCGAGTGCAAATCCACACCTAACTTGAATTTAATTTTCGATGTACTAACTAGCTCATAATGTATAGACTAGACATAGAAACAAATGAATACGTTGAAGGTCAGTTCTTCTTTCATTGGACGGTCAGGCATTTGCCCACCAAGTCATCTCAATCGGATCCCTTATCCGTCGATTGTGAAGCTTATCTATACTGGAATGAAACATTCCTAAAAATAGTAGTGATATTAAAATTCTAAAAAGCATTAACGCCTACTTAAAAATTGCCTAACCACTCAATAAAATTATAAACTACCTTACACAATCTAAATTTCAGTAGCGATCGGAAAATAGAAGCTCCTCGAATATGAGACGGACCACTACGTTTATGGATGAAAATCTGGTCGAATATCAACAGATGTTGAAAGCGGCGGACGCACAGATGGCCCAGGAAATAGAAGACATGACAAATGGACGGTAAATAAAACATAATTATAAGCAAAAAATATCTGTACGCATGCATACATTAATATTTTGTGTTTCTCCCGCTCTGGATCGTTTCTAGTGCAACGGCGGCTATTGCCATTCAGCGCGGAAACGCAGCGAGCTTGATGAGCGCGTTTGCACCGGGAACGATTAAGGGCAGGTTATTTAGATAATTTGACATTTAGTTTCGTTTTATTTGACATATAAATATGTGATGTTTGACATGTTGGTATTTTGTAATAATGAGTATACAAAATGACTAATAAATAGCAGATAATAAATTATTAAACAAAATAAAAACAACATTTAACTGTTATGTAATTTCGAGTACAAGATCTACGGAATATGTAATGTAATTCAGGGTTCAGTAACACACGTTTAATATCTACAATTCTTATATACATACATATGTAAACCATTTTTACTAAATGATAAATATTTGGTATCGTTTTAGAGAACACTTTAGAAAAGAATCGCAGCTTAACAGATTCACATTGATGTACAAGAAATGGGACATGGAGAAAAACTTCCTGCTTCTACCGGATCCACTGTTCAAATACTACATAGCATGTTGTTTGATCATAATGCTTCTTATAATGCTTATCAACGGACTTACTACGGAATGGTAAGATCACTTTAAGATAAGCATAGAAAAGATTAATATTGAGTGCAATTATAGAAAGAAAGAAATATCTTTATTGAGACACACAAACTTACTTAACTTACATACATGCTAAGATTGTGATGCCACAATACTGCCGCAACTTAGCCTAATGCTGATGTCACAGGGCCACCAGCGCTGATATTTTGTTGCGGCTAGCGGTGAATTATTATAAGATAACAGAACATTTGGTAAAATTTTAGGTTCAGCGGTTTTACTTGGTACATGATAACAGTTATAACAGTGCTATCAGTAGGCCTTGTTATACTACAGCCTTTGACATGGTTTCAATTTCTCTGGACCAAATACAAAGGCTATGACGAACCCCGCCAACGGCACCTTCGATGGATCTATGATATATCGGCCAGTATTATCCGACAAGCTAAGATAAGGACCGCTCTATACGTGCTGATAAGTGTTGGCCTGGCTGCAACCTCTGTGGTTAATGTCACCGGTTGTGTGGAAGCGCCCGTAGAACCAGCTGTAGCAGGATCCGTCCTGTCGAACTGTGTGTCTCCGTGGGTAATCTCATTTACTACTCTTTTAACTTTTAACTCTTCCTTTTTGAGGTCATATTTTGTTACAATCATTTTGTTTTTCAGCACGTGACACAATGTTGGGGCTTAGCGCTGTTACTGAACTTTCTATTCAGCAGAGTCTTTTTCATATTCAAATGGATTGTGGCTGGAGCGATGACCGTCTTCTACTTATGGGTGGTTTGGGAGATAAAAACCTCACTCTTTGCTGGTGATACTACGTGGAATGTTGGCATGGATCCCAGAGTCTCCCATACATTGTCAGTTATCTTTATAACTATAACTCTGTACTGGATAGATAGAACTACAGAGTACAGGAATAGATTGGATCATTTGTGGCAACTGCAGTTGAGTGAAGAGCAACAAGAAGCAGAGACGATGTTGAAAGTTAATAGTATGCTTTTGGAGAATATCCTGCCTGGACATGTCAGTGAGTAATCAATAGTTTTATAATTATATTCCATAGTTAAGATGTCTTTTTTTTTTTTTTTACAAGAAATGGGTTTGCACTTGACCGTAATTCGCCTGATGGTAAGCAATCATTACGGTCTAGGATGGAACGCTTACCCAGTAAGAACCGATTCACTCTCGCTTTGAAGATCGCAAGGTTATATTCCGCGGGGAACAGGGAGTCAGGAAGGGAGTTCCACAATTTAGCAGTTCGCACTATAAAAGTATAAGTCTCTCAATGAAATTGGACATTGAGCCAAAGTGACAGCTTTTTTACTGTATTTGGTTTTAATCAATGTTCCTTAGCGCCCGTAGCTCAGCTAGCGCAGGTAATCTCATGCATGTGAATAGCAATGTAAGGCATGTAAGGCAATTGTCGACGCGGTCAGTACGCGGAAGGGTGACTAAAAGTGGCATTCCATTTTGGGAGCTTCCGTGGGTCGGATGACACGTTAAATTGTAGGTCCCGGCTGTTTGTCTAGTACGGCGGTCGTTAAGCCCTCTTGGCTTGATAATAATAATATTAATAATAATAATATGTCTTTATTGCACACCAACATGAAATAAATACATGAAAGGATAAATTTATAATAACGTACATATGGGCGGCCTTATCGCCTAAAAAAAAAAAACAAAAAAAATTAAGCCTTGATAAATGTTGATAAAATGTTTCTTATATATTTTCTCTATATAATAATTTTGTCTATTTTATTATTTCAGTTCAAGTCTACCTAAACCTGAACAGATCCATAGACGAGCTCTACTATGAGAAGTATGACAACGTGGCTGTCATGTTTGCTTCCCTCACTGATTACAAGCTTGGTGTGGAGGCTGATGAAGACATGAGTGACAAATTCGTGCTGAGCATCCTGGATGAAGTCATCTCAGATTTTGACAGGGTAAGTTACCCTTAAACTTGTCAAAATTTTTATGCATACAAGTAAAATGGTCTAAAGTTTCTGTTCTCGTTTAGAACTAACTTCTGGAACATAAATAAACGTTAGCGCTTTCTTTTTCTACATATTAAATTTTATCCAATGTGGTATACCTATTACAAATTTCTGAAATTGATATGAGGCTAACAATGGCTCTTCTATCAAAATCAGAATAAATTCTATCTTAACCGTCCGTTAATATATCAGTATTGTATGCTGTCTATTTCTGATACTGACTGACATAGTTAACCTTTTAATTTCAGTTGCTTCTCACCGGAACATCAGTATACAAGATAGAAAAGATCAAAATGGCTGGATGGACGTATATGGCTGCATGTGGCCTAGACCCAAATAGAAGAGATTCCTTTGGTACTTCTTCTATGACCTCAACTGCAAAGGCAAACAACCCATACAATAGAGCTGTGGTGGTAACAATGGTCGAATTTGCTGCGGCTATGATGATGCAGCTACAAAACTTCAACAGAGGCTCTTTTCAGAGTTTCGAAGGATTAAATCTACGAGTTGGTAAGAATAAGTACTGTCATGCAATGTTGGAATAAAAATATGATATTAATTATTATAGTTTACCATATTAAAATTTGATAGAAATAATGAGAGGTGCACATGCTTATTTACTACAGACACAATAATATTATTACTTTATATTTACAGTAATAAATAAGTAAATCAAAGATAATAATAAACCAATAGATGCCAACCGTAGTTGCTGTCAAATATAATATACGTTTCAATCAAATTACATGCTATTCAGCTTGATTTATTTTCTCTACGCACTTATCTGATTATGCAAATTTCGCAAAATAATATATAAATAATGCAATGTTGTTAACGAAAACATACACCTTATCAAAGTTAACGATTTATTTATGAGTTTTTTAACCGACTTCAAACAGATGGAGGTTCTAAACTCTTCATGAATGTTTTAAGGTATTTCAAACGGAGAAGTAGCCGCGGGGGTGGTTGGTTCTCTCAAACCTTTGTACGACATATGGGGACATGCCGTCAACATGGCTTCAAGAATGGACTCTACCGGAGAAACTGGCAAAATCCAGGTATAATATACATATATCAAATGTTTAAAATGTAACACTTACATAATGAACTTGTGAATCTTCTCTACAAACTGGTACTTCTTATGTTACAATCATGCGAAATGGCTTATGCTTTTAATTTGACTCGGTTGGTATGTATATGTCATCAATTCTTCTTCCTTTTAGCTCAACTCCTAAGCTTTATGAGCCCTGACTGAACTTATTATTTATTTATATTTTATAGGTCACAGAAAACACCGCCATCATTCTGGACGAATGCGACATTCTCACCCAGTACCGCGGCGAAACCTTCGTCAAAGGAGCCGGCTACATCAAAACATATTTCGTACCTTTAGACGACAACTTCAACTTGATCAAGAAACAGCAGAGCATGGACTTTTACAGAACAAAAGACACTAGAGACAGATATTTCAACGTGAAAAACATGTTGATCGATGACAATATAAGCAGCTTTAACGACACTCCGATAGGGTCTATGTTTGGCGTTAGAAATCTGGCTGTAGATATAAGTGATTCAGAAACTGAAACTGACAGCTACGATGAGAGAACTATCACACCAGTTGACGAAAGCAAAAGCTTGTCGTCGGAAAGTGTTAAAGAAACTCGATGCTAGATGGTACATATCGCACTAATATTATATTGATTGAGTTTTGTGAGTATGTTGTTTTTTACGCTCAAATAGTTAAATTGAGTTATATGAAATCTGTTATATTTTTTGATCCTGAATTAGCACAGGTCCTACCTTCTCTTTATGTAAAAATTTAAAGAATCACCGTAGCATTTTTATCATAACAGACATCACCCTACCATAACGACTATGATTTAATTTGATTACCTAGTTTGCGAATATATTGATATTTACTGTACAAAAGAGTGGTGAAGTTACTCACAATATTAGTCATAGGAATTAACTAAGAAAATGATTTTTTTTTTTCAGTTATGAAAATAATTATGACTAGAATTTATCATTGTTTACATATTTTTAAACCATTTAGAATAATTTCTTACAATACTTCTTAAAAGACTTAAAAGTTAAGGCAAGAGTAATTACAATTACGTAAATAGTGTCATAGTGTAACTAAATAAATAATATAACGAGGCATATAAAATAACTTCATTTTGTAATGTGTTATAAATAACATACAATTATATAAATTAAATAGATAAATTAACTAGGTTAACTTAATTAAATAAAAAATGCTGTAAGTACAATTATGCTGTAAATTTTATCCCACCAAAAACATTCTGTAAATAATTTGCCAAGTCTCGATAGAGCTGCTAGTTTATCTCTAAAAAGTAATGAAATCTCTAGAATTAGTTAAGCCAAGTCTCCCTAGTCTATGGGAAGTACTAGTTCTATTTTGATGATCAGTGAGTGAGTGAGTCAGTGTCGAAAATGCGAAACTTTGCATTAGCATAACTTCGGAACTAATTGTTCTACCAACTTGAAATTCTGGATTTCAATTGTGTTATTACGAATTTCTAGATGACGAAAATTTTAGAGTTTTAATCCTATCCAGAGGTTCTCAAATAGGGGGCTGAAAATGCGGCGAAACGGTTCGAGTAAAGGATGGTACGGCAGTTTGCTTCGCGCTCGACTTGGCAGATTTTTCTTTTAATAATATCACATCTTATCAAAAATATTGCTTCAATGTAGTTGCCTTTCTCTTGCAATATTTAAGTTTTAAAAACATTTTTCTTATTTTATACACTTAATCGGGTGATTAAGTTAAGGTACTCGTAAGTGTAATAAGTTAAGATACTAAGTTTTCGTATAAATTTATCAACATCATTTGTTTATAGACTGATTAAATACAGCGTATTCTTCTGGTAACATTTGAATACGTTATATGCAGTTTCTTCAGGCGTTTTTCTGATCAACTTCGTGCATTCCGAGAATACTCTCTCCATACTATCTTTATCGGGAAATAACGATACAGATTTGCCCATTACTACAGTTCCATCATCGTGAATTAACCCAGAAGTATTAAAAACACAATATATCAATGACTTGTATGTCTCATTGTCCGGAATGTTATAATTTCCATCCTGTAAATCGCGAACAAAATCGATGGCAGTTGCTTCTGCATTTTTGCTGCACGTAGAAATGGATGCTATGAATCGATTGTGCGCATCCGCTGGTAGTTTTATGTAAGGCTGCAACAAAAATAGGTAGGAATAAAAGTATAAAGCATTTTTTTTTTTATAAGATATTGATTGAATCAGGCGTTATTTTGCGGAAATCCATTGTAACTGAAACTCTGGAGAAATATGTAGTGTTTTTTCCGCTGCGACTGCTCCTTAACCGACATCAAACAACAAACTTGATGGTTTTAAGGTGTGTTCCTCCATATACCACCGCCACACCTCACCTCCTAACCAACGTGGCCTCCGTGGATCTCAAGATCTTACCAACACCTCACCTTGTGTCTTGAAGCTTTGTTGTTCTCCTTCGGCAAGATATTCTTGTCGACACGTGTTTTGCCTCTCCACGAGGCCTCCTCGAACGTCGGACTAAAACCATCAAGTTTGTTGTTTGATGTCGGTTAAGGAGCAGTCGCAGCGGAAAAACACTACATATTTCTCCAGTACCATTTTTTTTTGCAAAACATTGAATAAGTGCATATAATCTGCTCTGATTTTTCTACCTTAGTTGAAAATTGTGTTGCAGACAAGGTTTATTAGATTAATTAATAATAGATTATTCAAGGATATGCACTGCACACTATTACTAACGAAGAAGATATAATGTTTCTTTCTTCTTTATTTCATGCTCAAATGACTCCACTGATATGGTTCAAAATAAAATAAAATACCTACTAGCGAGATTTTTATTTTGAATTACAGATTTTAAGTACTTACAGATTTTTTGTATCATATTTTTATATTAATAATAACAATAATCACGACTTACCCTTATTTTAAATGCGTCAACATGGTAAATACTAATAATTGCGAGAAGTACAACATATTTCATCATTTTTCAAAAGCAATTCGTATACTGTCGACAGCTTAAACTTTACTAAATGAGAATTAACTTTGTTCTTATCTTTTTATACAAAGATAATAAATAATAAATAATATGCAAAGAAGAATACCTAATAGAATAATAATTATGGCAACATTTTCTCACGTTATAAATAACACATTGTTATAAATATCTGCATACCTTGACCTTACCTTACCTTAACCTTACACTAGGCACGACTTTGTCTAGATTTTATTACTTGTTATACATAAACAAGCAGCTCTATCGAAAATTGGCTAGGTTTTTATAGAATGTTTATCATCACACGTTTTATTGCTAATAGGTAGTTTATTTTTTTCTTTAGTAAATACATACATATCTTAATCTATATATATACTAATATATATATATATATATATATATATAACTCAAAGGTGACTGACTAATTGACTGACTGACTGACATAGTGATCTATCAACGCACAGCCCAAACCAATGGACGGATCGGGCTGAAATTCGGCATGCAGGTAGATGTTATGACGTAGGCATCCGCTAAGAAAGGATTTTTGGAAATGTCACTTTTAAAGGTGTGAAATAGGGGATGCAAGTTTTACTTTGTAATGCGAGCGAAGCCGCGAGCACCCACTAGTGAGCAATAAAATTCCGAAGAAAAGTGACGGAAACGTATTTCTAAGTGTCAAAAGTAACAAAGATAAGTAAAGTTTACAATAGTTAGTAAATTGCAAAAAAAACCTATCAAATGTAATTGAGTAATTGAGTTCAATGAACACTGACGTATGGTGGGGTCTATTAGCAGCACACTGTCGCATCATATAAACAGACGTTATTCTACAAGGGCCTTTTCAAATCCGGCTTTATTCCAACTAGTTTTTTACGATCATGACAAATATTAACTTACGACCAGAAGAAAACAAAGAATAAATAAGTAAACGCATCTTTTGTATTTATATTTAATTAATTAATTTTTTAATTATAATAAATAGTATGTTTGCAAATTACAAAAAATATTTCAAGCTTTTGTTCAGGAAAACTATATACAGTTAAAAAAAAAATCTCACTTTTTTATATTTTATTCATGGACAACCTTTCCTTAACAATCTTGTAAATAAAATGCAGGCAATTTTCTAGGTTGAAACACGCTTTGTTAATTATTAAATAGTTATTTGTACAGGCGCAGTGTCCATAAAACATTTGAAGAACATAAATAGGCTCTCTTTCGGATCACTTCCTCGTAGAGGACCACATCTTTTAATTCCATCTTGAACTAAGGGTTCATTTTTAAACGCTTTCATAGCTTTCTCTTCATTCAAATAGCCATCTTTCTTCAAGAATCCTGTAGTTTTGTAACTGCAGTAGACAAAGTCTTTGAACTGCTGATCGTTCCGGTATTTTCCATCGTAAATTGAGAGAAGAGCATTCCCATCGATGCCCGTCTCAGGTTGACATTTTTGAACTGCTGTTAGGACTTTTTCAGCTAACTCGGGGGAAATGTGGACTAGTTTCTGAAAATGAATGTATAGGAATAAAATAACAATTTTATAATAATAAACGTTTACAAATATCTGGAGTACCCAAATTACTAATGTTGTACCTTTTGGCTATGTTCCCGTTTTATGGAGTCTGATCCTGATTAACCTGATTTGGTAGAATACCATGATGATATCCTCCAAAGAAAATGTACGGAACATCTACGGACCTCCAAGATACAGGTTTTTGCCTAGTTTGGGGTCCAATGAAAACATGTAAAAGTAAGCCTTAGTATTTAATCAATTTCTTATTGAATTATTTCACATTTTATATTCGGCAAGGTTTATGCTCCATTAATTACGAGTATATCATGATGAGTTTGTATAAGGAACAAGAAACTCAAAAATTAAAAACTTTGTTAAGCTAACAATATTGGGCTTAAATATTTTGACAAATCATAGCTTAATTATTCAATACTAGTGGACGCCCGTGGCTTCGCTCGCATTATTTCAGTATAAAAAGTAGCCTATGCCACATCCGGGACTTCATTATACCTACTAAAACGCTAAACAAACTTACCTTAGGAGCACAATATCCACAACTCAGAAACGCACAAATGAATGTCGAAAACAGCAATAAACTTGGCATTTTGCTCCTAGCTAAAATAGTATTAATTTTAACAAAAATGTGACTCACTATTCCTTTGTAAATGTCAATAGAAAGTGAAACATCCTGAGCATGTAAGAAGACTTTTATGGCATCTGTAATTACTAGCAGGATCTTTAACACAATTATATATCGTCTCATAGGAAATTTCAAAGGTTACAAGACATTGTTCTGTAATAGTTTAGGCAAAAAAAGGTTAAAACAATAGTATTGCGTGGGTATCAACGACACTCATAAATGTTGGAAAATACATAGAAAAGATTGCTTAGTTACCTACCTAATAGGAAGTAGAAATGTGTAGGTATAAGGACTAAGTGATAACCTACGTTATTTAGATCGTCACCTAATTTAAATGTGCGTTTATTACCTATTTTACTTATTTATAGCAGTCTAAGCCAAATTATTACCCATATGTTTTTTTGTCAATTAAGTGGCGGTGATCATAACATTTTTACCTATTTAATTTGCATTTTTGTGTATTGTATGAATAATTCATAAAACCAGAATATTATCAAAATAATTAAAATTAATAATAATTAATTGATTATTTTATTTTGCGAATTAAATTTTTATCGCGGAATATATTTTGTTTTGTGCAAAGAAGGTTTAATTATTTTATTTTGTTTGTGCTTACATTTTATTAAACATAAAATTGTCCTGTATTTGTATTAGATAAATCTTTCATGTATAGGTATGTGATTATCCTAACTATTACTGTGCTCATCATCATCATCATCAGCCCGTTTTCGCTGAGCATAGGCCTCTCTTCTAATTACTAATAAAAAGTTTTGAAGTATTTATATTAAATAATCGCTAAGCAGGATAATAAAGTCTACATTTTTAAAAAACTTGTGAGAGATCGTAACAAAACACAAAAATCTGTTCACTAATATATTCAACATCAATAAATAAACATATTTATCAAATAAATAAATCAACTAAGTTAATACAACATCTACCATTTTACAGTAAGATGTGAGTCTTAGCACCAGCGTGGTAGCATTTGAATATTTCATATGCCTTGTCAGCGGCGTCTTTTCCTTTCTTGTTTTTGCAGTCTTCTAGCAGTTTCTTGGCCTCTGCTTTGTCAATACCAGAAGGTAGTTTAGCAAGAGCTGTGTCCACATTCAGTTTTCCATCATGATCAACGATGCCTGCCTTCTCAAAGAAACAAAGGGTGAATTTCTTCAAGCTTTCGTCTTCGGGCAGATGTCCCTTTTTAACTTCAGCTATAACTTCTGGCTTTACTCCAGTTTCCTTCATACATTCCATTATATTTTGAGCCGCTTTGTCCTTTTGGTTGCCAGAAAGGTGGACTGACTGAAATATAAACAATTTTTAAATTAATTGAATATTTTTTTTAACGAGGAATGGGTTTGCACTTGACCGTAATTCGCCTAATGGTAAATCATTAAGGATTGATTATTGTCTCATTAGCCAAGGTATGCAACCCCAGAGGACAGAATTGTTAACGCGATTATTGTTTTGCTGTGCATGTTACCAAATTGAGAGAGAAAGAGAGAGAGAGAGAGAGATTGAAAAAGAGAGAGAAAGAGAGATTGAAAAAGAGAGAGAGAGAGAGATTTATACACAGCAATCAGTTAGTGAATGGTGTGAATTGATGAAAATAAATTTCAATGACTCTATATGTCATAAATAAAACGTGGTTTGGTAAAAATCTGTACTTATTACTGATAAATAAATCATTATTCCTACAAAACAGTAAATCGATTAAATTTGTAAGTTTGCTTTTATATTCTGCACGTAAAGAAGGTAGGTAGGTACTGAGATATCTGCTACCTAATAAATAAATAAAAGGTTTACTCCGGTTTTTGCTCGAATATAAACATTCAAATTTATTATTTCTAAATGTTTAACGCCTCAAATACAAAACTGCGTGCGTTGGCTTAGCCGTCAAACTAATAATCGCTAAGCCGAAGGTATACTCGTATCTATGCTGTAGATACATAGATATACCTAGATGGTCCAGACAGTTTAATTGTTTCTATCCAATTGTGAGATTACATAAAAATGCATATAATCCTACAATTATCGATAATTACCTACATTTATTATTGTCTTATTCCCATCGCATTATCAAGAATATAAAGTCTTCTGAGATCATACGCTAGTATAAGAAGTAAAATATTGTTTGTTGGTTGGTCAGTCTATTATGTTTTACTCCTGGACCTGCCTCTATCTGAAACCGTTAAACTAGAGGCCAAAGCAGAGAGCAATTCGCAAATAAGTTCAAAGATATCATTTCCACGATTGTGTATTTTTTTACGAATGTGATGGTATTTTATTTCGATCGTCAGTTCCTACTTTTTGGTCACATAAATATCATAGTTGCAAATCTCCAAGCCGGCTCTCCCAAGTTACAGAAGATCCTAAAACTCAGTTGTAAAAATAAATCATACCCGTATGATAAAGATAAAAAAAGATAAAGAATCTTTATTGATAATGTAAAGTTGCAACATAGGTATAAGTACTAATATCATAGAATATGCTACACAAATTACAATATCTCGTCAAATTGAATTTATAACATTTAGTTTTAATAAAATTTTAGAAGTTACAATGTCAAGTTTTATTAATGACTTAATTTCTAAGCAAGATTAGAATCAGTTGCTAGTTGACTGTAGTCATTTTCAAAGTATTCTTTAAAACTGTATAGTGTCTGATCTAACAATAATTGTTTGACACTATTGCAAAATTGCTGATCATTATTCAAAGACTGAATGTGTGCGGGGAGTTTATTGAACAGTTTCTCTCCCATTATAGTGGGTAGTTTCTTAGTCATACACAGCCTAGGCTCAGTAGGTTTTAACAATACTCTGTTTATCTTGGATCTATTTGAGTTATAAGTCTTAAGTTTAAAGTTTAAATATGAGTTATGTTACATGAAGTATTTGTTTAGTAATGATATGGCTAACCAAGCCCTTTACCTATTGATTAGAGTCAAGTATGTTTTAAATCAGTGAAATAGTCTAGCGCTCATAGAATATATAAAATTAACAAATAAAAACTTACGCCAGCATTGATCCCAGCCAAAGCAAACATCAAACACAGAACCAAACAAGAATTCATTTTGCACGTTATCTAGGTACTCTAGAGTTTCTAGACTGCCTGAACAGTACGTTGAGTGCTTTATATATCTACTTCATCGAAGGAAATCCACTCGACTTGACAACGAGTTTTTTGTAAGGAAGTGTCAACATAAATAAAAGTAATTAAATGGAACAATATTCCTTAAGATAAGTCACATGAGCAACTGAGCGTAGGTCTTAGGTTAAAGACAGTCATAAGCATTAAATGTGTTTTGACAGTTTTTTTGTCACTGTAAGTTGTCTAGTAATTTGGCCTGAACGTCAGAGTATATTGTTATACCTGCATACATAATATATATATACTTCATACATGTGTATAAGTCTAGCAATTACATTTAAAATCACCATCATTACTTGGAAGAACTTAACGTATGATCTTGAGAAAGTTTCATCGTTCGATAATTCGTTTTGAAAATTAGTTGTCGAATACATTCTGCTTTTATTCCACTATTTTTTTTTTATTTAGAGTGTGCATATTTTATTTATAGATAACATGACATGGTTATGAGTTGCTTATCATTCAGCGTTAAGAAGAAGGTTACCAATTTAGGTGTGGCGTTGAAATTTTAAGGTATATTTGATCATATTAAGCAAACGCTTGTGTAATACTTACTCTCTCTTGAGTCGTATTTCCTCATGACTGAGGGTCGTGACTCCCCCGCAGAATAAATTCGTTAGTGGAGTTTTCTTGGGCAGATACATTGTGGTGGGCGCCCAGGTTCTTCCACGGAAGACACATGTCTTCGGATATTGTGCTCCTCAAACATGTCGGTTTCCTCACGAAGTTTTCCTTCACCGTTAAGCGAGTGCAAATTCACACATAACTTGAAAATATGTAGGTACAAGACATTGGTGTAGGGCCGGATTCGAACCAGGGTGCGTCTGGATGTAAAGCAGACACTGCAACCGCTGAGCCACACTAGCTTATGTCTGGCTCAGTATGTAATACTAGATAGCGGATATAATTCTTTTATTTAAATTTTTCATTTGCAAATACGTTAATAACTTTTATGTCTAAATACAAATCCTTTTATAAGTAAGCAATTATAAAGTCTAGGGTCACATTAGAATAAAATACCTAATTCCCCTAGCAACTTAAATGATCGAGCAAACCAAGTGAGAACAGAGTTTTTGCATCAATTGGGCTAGTTAAAGATGTTAAAATGAAGAGATAGACATACTTTTAAAAAAAAACTCATACACAAGCGCAACGAGGCAGCCTTATCGCTAAGATCAATCATAACATGACGTCAGAAAATTCATACAATTTCATACAAAATAATTATGTTTCTTTCCTGCTTTATTTTCCTGTATTATTTTACTTAAATTATTGTATTTTCCTTTAACTTAATTATTTTCCTTACAAAAATACCGAAAACAAAATAAATTTTTCGTTTCATAACAAATCAGGTAACCTTCAAAATGATTAACTAGTTATTTTACGCTAGAGGATAATGGTAAATAAATGGCAACACGTGAAAATCCATTCATTTAAAAGGTCTAATTTATTTACTTGCGTACCTAAGAGAAAAGTATATAGGCCTAATACATACCTATAGAGAAGGCCGTAGATTCATCATTGAGTTTGAAGAGTGAACTATATAATAACTCTCTATCTATCTATACATATAATAAAGCTGAAGAGGGTCAATAATCTGAACATAGAAGGTATTAGAAAAAAAAAAGTTTGCGTATACTTTAAATCTTTGAATATAACATAACACGTTTCAGCCGTTTTCAGAAAGTTTATCTGTTTATTTAAACGTTCATAACTCAAAAATGGCTGAACGGATCATCATTATTTTTGGTATGGGTATAAGTTTGGGTAGTATGAGGTCTTAGAAGTGTCATAGGCTACTTTTATCATAAAATAATAAGAACGAAGCCGCGGGCGTTCACAAGTCTACTTATATATCTAAAAAAATATTAATGAGGTCTACTATTCAAAGTACTACCAGTTAAGAAGTTGTTTGTTTATGCAGCTATCGGCCTCTACATTTATCTAGGCCACTCCGATTACGGCAAATATCTAGGCGACTTTAATATGTGTAGAATATTTTATACAAATACATGGATTATAATATGTAATTATTTTAATTGAATAGTCGGACCGGGACGACCTTTCCTTTGCAAGCGCTTGAGGTTGCTTTATTTTAATTGAGAAAGAACTTCCCACTAAGGTATATCGTATACTAAGCTATATTTATTCCATGAACCTCCACATTATATTGCAGTAAGTATGATTAAGTATTAAGTTTGTCTTACAAGTCATACTTATTCTGATACTTATTATGCTTTAGGCTTTGCTTGCGTTAATTCGGTATAAAAAGTAGTCTATCTGTGTCACTTTCGAGACCCTTTACCACCACCATACCAAAAAATACGACGATTCATCGCTCGTCCTCATCGTCAAAGAAAGAGAAATAAGCAGACCAACAAACAAATTGTATATAATTTATCAGTATTAGGTTACGAATTTTATGATAATTGATAAAATTAACGTTTTGTTTTGCAAGTCAGTTAATTTTTTTCTAAAATACTTTGTTAGGTTTATGATTTTTTACTACAAAATTGTTAACAGATAAGTTTGCAAAGGTAAGCAGGTACCTATCTAATACTTTTAGAGCACTCGTGTTCATGTCATACTTATGTCCTTATTCATACGAAAAATATATTTAGCATTGAAACTGGGAAACCTCACAAGTGGCAGGGGTGCCACACCTTTAAACTAATCAAGTAAATATTTATTTACTAAGTACCTAGTTTGTTTGGTGTTATACATGAATCTACCACACAAAAAAAACATTAAACCATTAGTAAACCTGTATATGTGCGTTCATGTAGGTAGGTAGATATGAATACGTACATAGAGAAGGAACTGGTATTGTCAGCAAGATCTTAATGTAAGTAACTGTATTGTTATGTACCTACCGTCCTTTCTGTTAGAAGTATACCTAAGTAGGTAGCGCTAAATTATAGCTGTGTATTCGCAGAACAAAGTCAAAAATAGCGTTTAATTTATTCGTTATTTTTTTAATTAATTTTAATTCACACTGTTCACACTGCTGAACGGAAGAATAGCTTTTCAGAAATAAAATTAAGTGGAACAGGCCGATGGAAAAAACTATTAACTATAGTCGGTGGAAAGCAAGAGTCAATAATAATAATGACTCGTAACTTGAAAACGTTGCGACCCCCTGAAAGAAAACAGTGCAGATTATCAAGTAAGGCTTCCCTGCCCGTGATCCCAATCTGCTTAGTAGACTACTACCTCAGTTTACAGCACCCGTTTATATGGAAACTACTAATTACATACGAAGAAAATTAACTGCTTGAAGAGTTTATTGGGTAAGTCATTTCTTTTGTTATTCCTTTTAGGTGCTAGGTAATATCTTTTCTATGTTTTTCCCAAAAATACTGAACGATATAATAATTATCAAGGTACAATAGAACAATACTTAAGTTTTCTCATCTCTTTAGTAGGTACATACAATTACTCAACTATTAATTTTGACTGGCCTGTTAGCTTAGTTGGTAGTGGCTCTGCCTTCTAATCTAGAGGTCGCGGGTTCGATTCCCGCATGACACAAGTATTTATGTACTTTAAAAATTTATAATTACTTGTGTTGAGTCTGGTCGTTTGTATGTATAATAAGTATGTATTTACAAAAGAAAAGTATATAAGTATTATATGATATAAACTAGATAACGGATATAATTTATATCCGTTATCTAGTACCCACGACACAAGCGTTTGCTTAGTGTGGTGCTAGATGGCGCTGTGTGCAATGTCCCGGAATATTTATTTATTTATTTATTTATATCTACTTTAAGCAACTGAAATTTTCTTCAAAAATCTTCCTTTCGTTTTGATTTTATTGTCTTGTTACTAACATTCATACACATCTAATTAGTGATTTTCGCTTTCTACTTAAAAGTACTTGCCCATAACGTTTAATTTCAACTTATCCCTTAATGTATGATTTTCAGATTTTATTATCTGTATCTATAATGGCTGAAGGTCCAGCCAGTCCAGAATGCCAGCTCCGCCGAAGAAAGTTGTCCGGAAACCCCAACTTAGATCTGAACCTGGACGGAGGCTACGAAGTCACCGAAACCAACCCTGATGAAGGAACCCCGTCTCCGAGTAAACCCTTCCCGGGAACTTCCAAAAGACCTTCTCAGGCACAGCTCCTGGATTTCAAGAACAAACAACAATCTTTTGATCTTCATATTATTCAGGTACCTACTTACTAGTAGATATCCGCGTTTTCGAAATTTAACTGTTAACTCAATCGATTTTATCAATATAACTGCCCCCTTAGACAAGAGCTGTATTTTAGTGAGCGTACTGTCGCTCGCTTATAGAATAGAAACAGCAATGTATGGGATTGACATCGCGACGATTGGCATGCTACGTCACTCCCATACATTGGTATTTTCTATTCTTTAGGCGAGCGCCAGTACGCTCACTAAAATATGGCTTTTGTCTAAGGGGGCTGTTCTATTAAACTAACAATTCTATTTGATCACGATGAGATTATTATGATACACAAAACATAAGTTGTTCAGCTCGTTTAACATGGATAATATTTATAAACTTACTATTATGAAATGAGCGAAAATAACCACGACGATAGGTTGCAACCCTGCATTACCGGTAGAGCTGAGTAGGTATACCTTTATTGACTACTAGCCCGCGGCTTCGCTCGCATTATTTCAGGATAAAAAGTAGCCTATGACACTCCTGAGCCCTCATACTACCTACATACCAAAAAAAACGATGATCCGTTCAGCCGTTTATGCGTTTAAATAAACAGAGACACAGAAAAACAGAAAAAATATCTCAAAACTCCTGAAACGTGTTTCTTTATCGATTTAAAGTATACCCAAACATTTTTTTTACCCTCTTCAGCAATATTGTATGTAGAGATAGTAGATAGATAATACTGCAGCTTTATTTTTTTAATTATCGTCTCATAGGTAGAAGAATGCGAGGAAGAAGAGATCATAGTAGACAGCGACGACGAAGCCGAGGCGGATGAGAACGGTCTCTCTGCGTCGGGCATACAGCGCGCAGTCACTCCTACACCTATACAGGACTTCGGGGCTAACACTGTTTATACTGAAGGTACTCATAACTCATTTATTGATAAAAAAAAAGTTTACACGTCAATTCCGTATCTTACTACCTACCACATTTAGCATTTTTAAAAACTAGTACCAAAGAATAGGAAGCCAAACAAAGATCTCGCCCTTGGTTTTGTAAAAAAAAATGTAATTACTTGTGTTCAGTCCGGTCGTTTCTATGTATGTACATATATTAAGTATGTATTGACGAAAGAAAAGTATATAAGTATTATATCCGTTATCTGGTACCAATGATACAAGCGTAAGTTTAGTATGGGGTTAGATGGCACTGTGTGACATGTCTTGAAATATTTATTTATTTATTACCTTTAAGACCATAAAACCTACGCGATTCTATACAAATATTAGTAAGAAAAGGTGGTCCAATCAATGAACCTTTACAAACAAATTTTTAACATTGTCATCAGGTGTCATTTTGAAGATATAAAGCTCAAAGCTAAGCTCATCCTGCAAACTTTTTTATGAAAGTTTAAGTTAAACAACTATAGTGCGGCTTTGGTTGTAAAATAACTCATTTTGGAGGTATTATAGAAACCTCTCTCTTTTTCTTTGCTGGAAATGTAAAGCGCAAGACTGCGCGCATACAAAATAGCTACTATATTAATGTTCTACCTGACATATCTACGATATTAAATGTATTTTTAATACCTATTCAGCTATGTATTTATATAATCATATAGGTATTTTAATATTACCATATGTTTTTTTCCGTATATGTTTTTTTCTATGAGGCCAGATGGTGCTCTGAGATATGTCCTGAAACATTTATTTATTTCTTTTTCACTGTGTTCTCCTATTTCAGGGCCTCAAACTACGGACTTCCTCCGAGTGAAAACTTTAGAAAACGACTGTTATACCGACGTATCTGATGCCGACACGGAGGAAGAAGAATAGCGGGAACTATTAACGGCTATACATTTAATTAAAATATATACTAATAATTTAATTGATAAAAATATATACCTAATACTAATAATTATTGAAACTGCATTTAGAATTGTTAAGAAAATGTTGGAATGCCATAACTACTCTGTTAATTATTTATTATTTTTCTGTTAATTTGTTTTTGGGTTTGTTACGAAGTAAGCTGACCGAATATTGACAGTCACAACGCTGACTTACATTCTATAACTGTATACCTAAATAGTTGCAGATTTTGTTCTGTTGCGTTCCTATGACTGATGGTTCAAACATTTTGTTGTCAGCGCTGACCATCAACGTGATTCCTAATATCAACCTAAAGTACATACATAATTATGGAGTTCTTCTTATGTACTTGGCAAGTGCAAGCTTATGTATTACGAGTCATCAAAAAAAAGGGTAGAAAAAAAATCTCAATTTGCACAGGCATAAGCCATTATTAATTTATAATATAAGCACTCGTATTATACTAATTTTGCTTATGTACCTTATTTATATGAATAATTTAATATAAGAGTAAATAAAAGCATTGTCTTGTCAAGATCATTGCTATAATATATTATGAAAACAAATACTGAATTGTTGTTTTCCTGAATCAATTTTAATATAAAAATTATAAGCAACCAGATTTGTATATGTCAAGAGAAATCAACATCACACAATCTAAATATATAAAACTCAAAGGTGACTGACTGACTGACTGATATAGTGATCTATCAACGCACAGCCCAAACCACTGGACGGATTGGGCTGAAATTTGGAATGAAGGTAGATGTTATGACGTAGGCATCCGCTAAGAAAATATTTTTGGAAATTCAATTTTTAAAGGGGTGAAATAGGGGATGCAAGTTTTACTTCTTAATGCGAGCGAAGCCGCGAGCACCCACTAGTATACAATAAAACATCTGAATTAATTCAATTCAATTTAATTGTCTTAATACATTTTCCACTCATTTACATTAAATGACGATAAATAAACGTCTCATTTAACAAAATATTTTTTATATATGTAAGTTTTGATATCATAACATATACATATAAATCATACAGGTCATTGCATGCTTCCAGTGACTAGTGACAATATTATTTCAATAATATGCTAAAAAAATATTAGATTCAATTGCAAAGCTCTAAAGGCAGTATTAACTTGGCAAAACACGCCAAATTCATACATTCGTCTTTATATCGCCAGTTTTAAATAAAAATCATAAAACAGATCTGGCTTGTGATTTCGGTAGAGCTATCAATAATTAACGTTATTATAGCGAATCATCATCTACATTGCCTTAAATTAATTTACCAATATTCTTTTTTTATATGAGATAGGCTCATAAAAAAATTATTTAATGTAACAAAAAAAACATTATTTTATATCTTATACCGTTACAATAACTTCGGTATGCCTAATATACAAAATTACTACAAAGTATATAATGTACTCTACTACCAATTTATACAAGTTTGATTATAGGAAAATGTCTATGTACAGAGAAATCAAATTCTGGAGGAGTTGTGGAATCCCTTTTGTGTCCTCCTGCTAAAAGTTTCAGAACTACGAAGTTCGTTTTGGCTACTTTCAGGAGATCCGTAATCTGGAAAAAAGAAACAGGCAAATTTAAATACAAACATTTGCGAAGCTGCCGTTTATACTTTAAGAACTTATTTATCTCACCAATCCGCGCAGGTTGTTCTCAAAGTCGACGTGAGAAATGCTTTTAATTCTGTTAATAGAAGTATTCTCTTGACTCAGATTAAAACTCATTGTCCAGATCTCTAGCCCTTTCTTTGGAAATGTTACTATAAAAATTCAAATTTAAAATACTAACAGAACTTACTCTCTTCAGAAGTAGGTTGTCAGCAGGGCGATCCACTGGTGCCGGCATTTTTTAGTAGATTAAGTAAGGTAACCAACCTAATCTACTCTTTCAATTATGGGCTAATTGCCAGACTAAAAAGTATATTGGTCAAATCATAGCCATCATTAAAATAAAGTGGAAAGCCTATCCACATTCTGTTCCAATTAAAATGAGAAATCAACCTTGCAGGAAAGTTTGCAACTGTTTGTTTATCTTTAAGGGCGATTTGAAAACACTCGGCAGTAGAGTTGGCCATCACATGACAAGAAGAACTTTTAGTCGGTTAAATTATAATTCTAATAAATAACATTATACGATTGAAACTTTTTCTGAATGTACGGAAAATAAAAGTATTGAGACGACTTACTTCTTGATCGGGAGTGGTAATAGTTTCCAACAGTGTCCGCGCCTGTTGGAAATGTTTGCAGCCGCCCAGGTACAGTATCACTGGGTTTTCATGCCTGAAAGCATACAAAGAAAATAACACATTACTAATGTATGATAATTATGTCTTTAAGCCAAGTCAGAGGCCCTTAGGGCGGTTTGAACTCTCGACACCAGAGTTGGGTACTCTCATTCGATAAGAAGAAGATGTATAATAATTTGTTTTCATCAGATTACTGCTACATCTATAATGTAGTTTAGTAGTATATTAGTTAGTCACGGTAATTGTTTTGAGTGGCGCAAACATATGTACATATATGTGTAGCAAACTGCTTCATTGTTAAACTCAAACGAAGCCGATTTGTCTGTATAGTATTAAACTTCTGCATATTATGAAATTTAGCAGTATATTAGTTACTGTAAAGATTGTGTCATACCATGAAAGTCGGCGTAGTGTTCCTAGGGTTTTATAGGCACTGGATTGCATGAAAAGATGTTAGCGATTTTCTACATTGACAATCTAAACCTGAATATGATGTGTGGTATTTATTTACCTTAATTAAACAGTACATATTAATGTTTAGCAGTTTATTAGTTACTCGCTGTAAGGGCTGTGTCATATCACAGAACTCGTGGTAGTATACTTATGGTGTTGTCGGTATTGCGAGAGGTGCAAAGTAACGGACTGATTCGTTGTCGAACTCAGAGTGCGGCTGACTGAAGTATTTAATACGAACTTACTGTAACTAGCTTTTTCTACAAGTTATTGAGTAGCTTATTAGTTATCCTTTGACTTCGCAAATTTTGAGATAAAATACCTACAACGTTAAGAGTATTGAGAGCGTGGTGTGCCTTAGTTTGTGTTACTTATCTTAAGTAAAATATCTACCATAAGGACTTTAGTAGTACATTAGTTACTCACTGTAAAGGCTGTGTCATCTCACAGAACTCGTGGTAGTGTACTTGCGGCGGTGTGAGTACTGAGAGCGGTGCAAAGCGATGCTTGTAGCGGACTGCTTCGTTGTCGAACTCAGAGTGAGGCTGACGGATCTTGCCTTGCAACTTGAACGCTACTAGCGCCTGAAATGTAGACGTAGTTTTTTTATTAACATACAAATAAATAAATAAATACTTCAGGAAATATCACACAGCGCCATCTAGCCCCACACTAAGCTTACTAATAATATATGTAACAAAAGTGAGTGTTTGTAAAAGAAAGCCACTTTTGTTTCCTTGTCTAAGGACTGGTCGCATCGACTGTTGCACTGAGAAAATATTGCACCAATTCCTCAGTCATCCGAGACAAAACTATCAAGACTATATTAGCACTGCACCTTACGTTACAGCTAAATTCATAAAAACTTTAACTTACTTAAAATTAGTCAAGACAACAAAAAATAACAACATAGAGTAGTCTGTATTAAAAGTGGGTCTTATCTACCTGTATACGAAATTTAATCTGAATTCTATTAGCCGTTAAAAAAACAAAAAGAAGAAAGAAGTAACAATCGCACAAACTTTCACGTTTAAAATATTAGTGTAAGACCCGCTGGCGTCAGGATCTCGACCGGTTTCGGGGTGCCTGGCGTGAGGAGGCGGAGACCTGGACGCATGGAGGGAGTTGGGGGAGACCTTTGCCCAGGAGTGGGACAATATAGGTTAACAAAAAAAATAGCAATTTGATCGTACCTTATAGAACCCTCCGCACATGTTCTGCATGACCTGGCACATGAGCCCCTCCCGCGCGTAGGGCCGCACCTTCTTCTTCTGCTTCTTGTCTTTCTTCTTGGCGTCCTGTCTGCGCGCGCCCTCCCCCGCCAGGCCCTCCGCGCGGCCCAGAGCCGACACCAGCCAGCCGTACAGGAACTCATACAGGTACCTGCAAATTAATATTATAATTTTAACTGACTTCACAAAAAGGAGGTTATCAAGTCTTCTGAAAGTTTATTTTAGTAATACTGTAGCCAGCCGTATAGGCACTCGTAAACATCCTGCAAATTATTATTAGAAGTTTTGTACAGTGATTATAGTACTTTCTATGGTCCGCTTGTTTATTTTAAGATAGTATAAATGATGGTGATTTTTATTACAAAACATATCCGGCAGGGTGTAATAGCAAATAAAATTTGGTATTAATTTACTGGTCTTATATTTAAGTCGCAATGTCACACGAAGTTGTTAACGTGCTAGCGTAACAACCCATACTAAACTAACAACACTAAAAATCAAAAGTTAAACCTACAAATAAACTAGTTTGTCCTGGAAAGAGTACCCTATATCCTGAGTTAATGTCTAAGCTAGCTCCAAACCAAATTTCACCCAAATCGTCTCAGTAGTTTAGACGTAACATTGAGTCATACAAGTCATACAAACTCATACTCAATTGACAAAGTGACTGACCAGAATATATAATGGTACTCGTGCACGCTGTACAGCTCCAGCTCCAGCCCGGACAGCAGGTATGCGATCATGACGCGCAGCACGTGGTACAGCAGCCAGGTGCTGAAGGAGGCGCGCGGGGCGACGCCTGCCGCGCCGCTCACCACCGCGTCCACGCTCTCTGCCTGGAAGGTACACAGGAAATAATCTCTTTACATATAATAAATCTAAATTGACCTAATATGTAGCTGCTAGAATGGAAGCTAGGTTAGCTGGAGTGGTGAGGACAGAATCTGTACATATAGCAAAGCTGAAGAGGGTCACAAATCTGAAAATACAAGATATTAGAGGAGAAAAACGTTTGGATATACTTAAAATCGATAACAGAACACGTGTCAGCAGTTTTAAAAAAAATGACTTTTTATCTGTTTATTTAAACGCTCAACAAGCAAAAACGGCTGTACGGATCATCATGATTTTTTGTGTGTAGGTGTAATGAGGTCTTAGGAGTGTCATAGGCTACTTTTTATCTCGAAATAATGGGAGTGAAGCCGCGAACGACCACTAGTTGTTAATATGTAAAGAGAGATAGATTAAGACTTATTCTATACCTAATAGTCGATGACATGGTGGTGATCAATAGGTAAGGTTACGTTAAAACGGAATGACAATCTTTGCCCCCACAATTTCAGCCTCAGGCGCCAAACTAATAGGGTAAGAGCCAAAATTATGTTATTCAACTCAGTGAATTACTTCTACGCTTAGTCTCTTAGTAGCTTAGCTTATTAATCCAGTGACGCTTAAGTTGCATTTGTATGCCAGGACATTTATTTGACAACAGCCACTTTTAGCGAGTCTGTTAGTTACTCTGTCTATAAAATAAATCATTGTCTGTTTATCTGTCCAAAGCGTTGAGAGAGTGATGTCAGTATACCTCCTCTTGCAGCGCCGCGAACTCGTCGAGCAGCAGCGCGAGCTTGTCCCGCTGCCGCGCGCGGTTGTGCCCGCAAACCTGCAGCAGCACCGCGAAGGGACGCACGCAGCGCGACAGGAAGTTCTCCACGAACTCGCGCGCCTGCAGCAATACAAATACAAAAACTTTTTGTGCTGAAAAATATTACGAATAGGTACATAATTAACGCATTCGCTGCCCTCTTATTTTGTATGTATATTTAAACATGCCCCCTTTTGGAATTTCAATTTACGAAGCGTATTGAAAACGCGTTGTTGCGTTCCGGGGTTCCTCTCTTGAGTGGGAGTGGTCCCTTTTTGTTAAACATTATATATTTTGGGCGTGCTAATAAACTATATAAAATCATAGAAACAAAAATAAAATGAATTGTACAATGTAAACGGCAAATTTTCCTTCTATGTGCCGCATTTTCTTATAGCAGAGGAACATGACTGCTTCGCTGAATTAATTGCTTTTGGAAGAATCAAATCAAATCACATTTTGTGGCAAGTCTTATTCGAGTAAAACAGACATAAAAACTATACCTAAACGCAAATCTCTAAGGCTTGATAACAATTAAAATGGGATTTTCGTAGCCTGCGAACGGCTACTGTAATATAATTTCTATGAGCATTTGCATGTAAGTTTGCTTTGTAGGTGTGTCGACCCCTTATAGTACATGGGGCGTTGCCAAAACAGGTAATTTAGGAGTCAATGTGGTCATTCACTTAATGCTTGTTGCGGTCTTATTAGTTATAACATTATTTTAGAGTACTTGTGACCATATTATGTATACGTGGGCAGTAATTGGTCATATCTTAGACCTCACTACGACTTTTATTTGTGCATTAAATGCAGTATTTGTAGATGACATACTGATGCTACATTATTTTTATAGATACTAGATTGTGACTAAACATGTATGTGGTAAAAGAAAATTATAATTAATACCTGAGGAGTAACCACGACAGGCAATTTGAGCGTCAAAGCAGGCGGGTTCACAAAGCTCTTGATAGATTCCCACAATATTTCTATAAACGCTTGTAGTGGCGTCGGAGATACATTGGCCACGTGTTGGTCTGTGCATTGGACGCAGTGTTTGTTGTTTACTAATTCTATATTACTTTTATAGATACTAAATTGTGACTAAACTAAATGTATGTGGTAAAAAAAGAAAAATACCTGAGGCGTCACCACGACAGGCGATTTGGGAGTCAAAGCAGGCGGGTTCACAAAACTCTTGATCGACTCCCTCAATATCTCTATAAAAGCTTGTTGTGGCCTCGGAGATACATTGGCCACGGTGTTGGTTTGTGCGTTGGACGCGGTGTTGGCCGGAGATGGGCTCAGGTAGAGCAGTTGTAGAGCAGAGCGGGAGAGAATGCAGGCGCGCTGACGACTGAACTCCATGAAGAAATCCTGGAAATTAAGGTTTTGTGTTAGTTTAGGTAAAATATTTCAAAAAATGGAGGTTGAAAAAATGGTTCGGCAATTTTTAATGCGAGTTTCTAGGTTTTGTGTAGAGCCCTAAGAGTAATGTATAATAACATTATACGGCTTTATTAATTGCTTCTTCTTATCGAATGAGAGTGGCCAACTATGGTGTTGATAGTTAATCAAGCCACCCTAAGGGCCTGTGACATGGCTTAAGACTGACTACTAGGCAAACAGCCGGGACCTACAATTTAACGTGTCCTCCGACCCACGGTAGCGCCCAATATGGATTGACTTTTCGGTCAACCATCCAAGGACTGACCTTTGCTTAACATTGGTAATTGCATGTGATTGCCTTCGCTAGCTGAGCTACGGGCACTTCTATTATATACTTCTATTCTTCTTCACTTCACAATTATTAATGGCTGAGCTTTGTTTTATTGAAGGTTAAGACTAAGAAAATACGTAACATTGTAGGCTTGAATCCATACATCTTGCCTACAATTACTCTCTTATTATACGGATAGAATGTTATCTACTTACCAAAGCAGTATGGAAGTTAGCAGCCGAAGTGATCTTCCAAGCCCGTCGCAGCCGCGTCACCAGCTCATCGAAGTACAACAATGCTTCCCCGCGAGGTTTGATGCGCGTGTACCGAGGGAAGGTGGGCGGGAGTAGGCGCTGGTTGATCATTGGCTCGAAACCCATCGGGTTTGGTGAATCCGCTGTGGAGAAAGTAAAACAATTGTATTTTTATACCTGATGCAAAAATGCAAAATACAGTCGGACTTAACACTGCAACAATTATAATTTTACAACTTACACAGATAGGTTAGGTTTGTAAACTATTGTTCTCTGGTAACTTGTGTATATTTTGTAGGCCTTTTACTAAAATCTAGTAGATATTTGGGACTTATCTTGCGTCATGTCCGGATAAAAGTAGTCTATGTCACTTTTAAGGCCATAGTTACCATCGCCATACCAAAAATAACTACCATACGTCACTCCTTTGTGTACGTGAATAAGAGAAGCAATCAAGCAAACTAACTTTCACATCCAATACAGTTCTTCAATTTCTTTCTTTATGATAGAAGGCGTGTAGGTGAAACTTTTATAGTTAAGTAAAAGTTATTTATTTCATAAATTCTTACTTAGGTACTTACATTTAGGTGTTCATTAATTATATTTACAATACATGTTTTCACGTACCTCGGTAGGCCTCTGGGTCCTGCACTAGGTCTGCTTGCACAGCCTGTATAGCAGGACCTCAGATTACTTCCCTCAGGACTGTGTTATATATTTGGTACATTACAATATTTACTACAACCACTACATGTTATCTAGACAACTATCTAATCATCACGAAGTTCTAGTAGTACTATAAAACTCGCCTAATTCTAGTAATGTGTACTACAAAGCTAGGTACTATAAGCTCACAATTCTCGAGCGGCTGCGTCCCCTTCCCAGCGGTCTTGATGACGACCTTCATCATCTCTGAGCATCCGTTGAGGAGCGCCACGCAGTCGGCGCCGGACTGGGAGTCTCGCTTCGTGATGAGGAGCAGGGCCTGGTAGAACATGCGCGTGAACCTGACGCGCGCTGCTAGAGCCGTCCACAGGGTGTTCATCTGGGAGGTAATGGATAGTATGTCACTAAAAAGTATCTAAGAAGATTAGAGTAGATTATATCCCTGCCAGATTGGTTGCCTGGAAGAGATCGCTCTTAGCGATAAGGCCGCCAATTGAGACGCTGATTCTAATTTGTATGTTTTTTTGTATTGTTTTATTTGTGGTGTTTTAATAAAGTATTTATCTATCTATCTATTTAAGTTTATATGAGAGTGGCAAACTCTAATGACAAGTCTGCATATAACCTAACGGGGCCTTGAACGTGGTTTGGCGCGTTTAATACTATGATAAAATAAAAAATAAAAATAAATATTTCGGGACATTGCACACATCGCCATCTAGCTCCACACTAAGCAAACGCTTATATCGTGGGTACTAGATAACGGATATAATACTTATATACTTATTTTTCTTTTGTAAATACATACATATTATACATACAAACATGATGGGCAGCTGAAGCATTCTAAAATGTTGATAAAACTCTTTACAACTGACTAAAGTAACATTATAGTCATACAAATTGCATGTAAGCAAGAAATTGTTAGTAAGAATCATGTGCATAATACGTTTAAAATTGATTAGTAAGTATCTAATAATGCGATAACAATCTACAATAGTCTAAAGGAATTTTTTGATGTAAGTAGATGCTGTAAGATTTTAATATTAAAACTTTTTTTAACAACTAACTGAAATAATTGTAATCTAAGAAATATCAATCAAATTTCCAGTTACCTCATCCCCACTACTCCTGGCTTTCTTATTCAGCTCTTCCTCTTGCTCCCGGAGCATTGAGATGCACTTCTGCTCGCTGACTTCTAAACTTGCATCATATGTGTTGCCGTTCTGGGGATTGGAGCCTAACCGGTAGCCGTAACCCATTGGCTGGAAATCCTCTTCTTCAAATACTTGAGCTCTGAAAATGTATACATACACATATAATTTTATTATTCATCATAAATAAAACATTCAGAGATGAGTTTTGGGGAGATTGACATGATTGACATTTATGGGCAGGCACCATAATTCTCGCCTATGGCCTATCAATCAAATGAGAAAAACATTTGTTAATAACACTACACATAAACTGTTATTCTTGAATTCTGATTTGGTTTAGGTAGAACAAGCTGCACAGTCAGTTAATGTTAAGTCAGCATCCAATTAAATTATTTAAATTAATCTTTATGCTGTTAAACTTCTTCAGGTGTCACATGATCACTTTTAGTTTAAACTAAGTTAGTTAGGTCTAAAATTCTCATGAACAAATTGATAAAGGCAAACCCAAGACCTGAATCACATCAAGACGGAATATTTGTCAGTAGTACAGATATCTCTATTCTCATGAATTCTCCTTAAAATATATAATATGTACTTACTTGTTAATACATTCCCTGATGCAGTCCAGCAGTTTATACACGGCAATGCAATAAGCTTTCAAAGTCTTATTGGGTATAGAATGAGGTTGATGTAGGTACAGGTTTGTAAATACAGTCTGTGCTAGGGAATGTCCTTCTAGCCATGACACTATACAAGCCATGGTTGAATCTATTATGCCGATAAGCTCGCTTGGCTCAAGGTCATCTATTTTCAATTTTCCAGCCTGAAATAAGTGATAGTTAAACTTTTAAACATAATAAAAATACATCATATAACTACTTAATTCACACAAGCAGTGAGATAAGTCATTGCTTAGAATTTTGCCCATCATACGCTTTAATACCATTGCCTATATCAGAAAAAACATATCTATACTAATATTATAAAGCTGAAGAGTTTGTTTGTTTGTTTGAACGCGCTAATCTCAGGAACTACTGGTGCGAATTAAAAAAATATTTTTGTGTTGGATAGACCATTTATCTAGGAAGGCTTTAAGCTATATAACATCACGCTGCAACTAATAGGAGCGAAGAAACAATAGAAAATGTGGAAAAAACGGGGAAAATTATTCATCTTTGAGGGCTTCCGTTGCGTGTGCTGCAAAAACGGTTCAAGATATCAAAAATTGTGTATGAAAGAATTATTCCTCTTGAAATGATCTAACAAAATGTCCGCAACAGTATATGTCTATCTTTTAAGGTTAACTGACTAGAACCGTTTTTATGGTAATAACTATTCCACGCGGACGAAGTCGTGCGCACCAGCTAGTAACTATATATTGATAGGATTTTAATAGGTTTCAAGAATATTATGGATGTATGGATTGATATTCATATCATCAGAAAATTTATCTATTAGAGGAACACTATAGCAATTGGCTCAATAGATTTTATGGTCCTATCTTGTCATTTATCATACACGAGTGGGTGCTCGCGACTTCACTCGCATTAGAAAGTAAAACTTGCATCCCCTATTTCACCCCTTTAAAAGTGACATTTCCGAAACTCCTTTCTTAGCGGGTACCTACGTCATAACATCTACCTGCATGCCAAATTTCAGCCTGATCCATCCATTGGTTTGGGCTGTGTGTTGATAGATCACTATATCAGTCAATCAGTCAGTCACCTTTGAGTTTTATATATATAGATTAATTTAACATGAACTTTCTAACGAACTTTGATCATATGCCTGCTTTTAGACATAAGTTTATAACATTTTTTGTATTAATTGAATATATCAGATAGGTTAGTTAGTATATTTTATACTCACTGCCACAGCCTGTTGAAAATTCAAAGGCTTAGCATTGCCTCGGTTGCACAGCATGCCGGCATCCATCTTGGGGTCCATCATCTCAATGGCTGACATAGCTTCAAACAAGCCAAACAGCTGACCATCATGCAGTAGCTCACCAAGTTGCAGGTCTGCAGTAAATTAAATAATATATACTTATTTATGAATAAAATGTTAATAACTATCATAGCATTATGTAAAAGTGTGTTTTTAAAATTAAAATGTAAAGGCTGACCAAAAAGTAACATACAAATATTCTTTTTACTTAGTACTATTGAAATAATCCAATAGATTTTTATAATATCTGTTATGGAGACTGTTTAGAATTTAGATTAACTAAAAGAAAAACAGCATCTTTTACATTTAATTAAATTTGATCTGTAAATTAAAGGTACACACACACACAAAGTTTACCCTATATAATATTCCAGGGGTTACCTTGGATATTTTTGAAGAAGTCAGCAGTGATGTCGACCCAGTTGTATATAACTTCCGGAGCTGTGGTTAGGGTATCCATTCTCCTGCAAGATTCAATTGAATTAATTCAATATGAGTATGTATAGCATTTTGTGTAAGTTTTATGTAAACCTTTTATTATTTTAAAATAAAATAGGGTCTAATAGAAACAGTTACTAAATGTAACTGTTTTATTTTATTATGTTAAGTATTGTTAACCATATTGTGTCAAGCAATTTGAAACTATGCAACAAAATTAGTAGGTACAGCTAATTGGCCCGGCCGATTACACACACTTAAGCATACCACCAGTATTTTCTTACTTAACATGCATTATAATTAATAATTTTGTGTAAAGATTGTTGTATGTATCCAAATTGTTAGGACCGGTTCCGGATCTGTCAGTTTTTATTTATTACAAATTTATGTACAAACACTAGAACCAAAAACCAGCTATAGTAAATAAGTATAATAAATAGCAGAAACACAAGCCAAGGGAAAACCTATCATGCGCGGAGTACTAACCCATCACCCTCAAAGTAATCTTCAATCATATCAGCCATTTTCGAGCCTAGAATTAGTTCATAAATGACTCTATCATTACCCAAACTTTTGTTCACGTGTTGGTTTTACTTATGAAAGTTTTTCTTTATTATATCGGCAATTTTGTATTTTTATGAAAATTCATTTCATGAACAAAAAGGGATCAGCGAACCGAGTTGTCTTATTGACATTGACAATTACAATCTGGATAGATAATGTCAAAATGTTTTTTTAAATAAGCACTAGTGATGTCTCAAATTATGTATTGAATCGTTTTATTCGAATAAACAATGCTATAATATTATTATGTCAAAGCTATACGGTCTTAAACTCTATAGTAATTTAGTCTTTTTTTTTTTTTCAATCTAACGCCTCTTTTCGCGCCATTAGGTAAAAAAAATACAATTATTGTACTAGTTAGGTACCTATAATATTATACTTTTTATGAGAACATAATATTATGAAAATTACCTACTAATGGTAATGGTAATAGAGTAGTTTTTTGTGTAGGTATATTGTGTGCTGGACCGAACATGCCTATCCAAAAGTAGGTACCTACCTACTTATATTTCGCGAATCCGATGAGAGGTGAGTTATTTATTTATTTTTATATTAGAGAATCCCTGTATTGCCGACGTCTCCGCGTCTTCATTTTAGTTATTCTGGAAAAGCGAAATACTCGCGTGGCCCTTCTACCAAACTAATAATTTCTATTACGAAAATCGGCAGACCAACCAACATCTTAATGTGGTAGATTTGAGTTGTGTGATCTATTTGATTGGTAGGATAGATAGTTATCATAACTTATTTTTGCTTTCAGTTAAGTAGCTTAAGTGTAAGCTATTCAATGTAAAAAAGGTAATAAAACACTACTTAAATAATGTAACAAATTTATAAATATTTAACAAAACTAGTAAAAGGCGATGTTGTACTCGTCGAATTTGATTTTTCAACGGGATCGTAGACATCGAAATCCAGTTGGACGGGTTCGGTCGTGGTGGTTTCTGTGGCGGAGTCAGGTGAGATGTTAGTGTTCGAGCCACCTGGCTTAGACAGCATTACTCCGCTGAAACCCATGTCCATGCAGTCGAAGTGGAGGATCTGAGAACACAAATATTTCAAATTAAGTACTACCTAATCATTCAAATTCGTCACAATCCAACATTTTATGTGCAAATATTTTAGTGTTAGCAATTTTGCTACCACTTATGGTCCTTATCAAACGCATAATGGGCTCCATATTGTCAAGCCAGCTCTGTCCTAAACTACAGCGGTGCTTAACACCAAGCAGGCTGTAGTCAAACGTAAAACTTTCTCCTTATCAAATTTCATTCATGTCCAATTTTCTGTTTGAACGTGATGTAGTAACAAACATAAATTGTATCAGGCGTTAAGTAACTTTATGAAAATTCATTGCAGATGAAACATTTAAAATACTGTGCCGTTGCGACTCCTTCTTACTGGTTTCAAACAACAAACAACGTGAAACATCTTTTCATAGGTATTATCTAATATTATTGGAGGTCATATTTGGAAATACACCTAACCTACCAGATTAATAACCATGTCAGACGACACGTTAAATTGTAGGTCCCGGCTGTTTATCTAGTACGGCAGTCGTTAACCCATGTCAGAGGCCCTTAGGGCGGTTTGAAAACTCTCGACACCAGAGTTGGCCACTCTCATTCGTTACGAAGAGGAATACTTAACCATATTAGTGGATATAACGTACCAAAACCGGAGCCTTATCGAGTCTAGTGTCCATATCCATGCAGACGTGTAACTTCTGCTCCACCACGCTGATGTCGAAGAGACGCACGCACATGTCCACCAGGCCCGGCGGCAGGTAGGGGACGGGGATCGGCACGCAGAAGGGCGGTGGGTTTCGAGCTGGAAAAAAAAGAAAGCATATAATATACTTATATAACTTTTTACTATGCTTGCTCGAATTACACGTGAGTGAAAACCGTTTAGTTAACATATTGGAAAAAAAAATGAAGTTTGAATGGTTTTTCTGGAAAATGTGTCACTGGTGACTTTCAGAGTTTATGGAGAGAAGTTTTTTCACATAACTAGGATACATTTTTTAATCAATAAATAATCTTTGCACGAACATAAAATATTGTGAATGGCTTTAACTCAATAATATAATTCCAATTGACTTAAAAAACAATTTACAGATTTATCATGTTGTAGATTTGAATCGGAGTATCCCAAAACTTTAACTTATGTTATAACTTTTTTTTTAATAATTTGTCCTATGACATTCTATGTACCCGAACGGTTAAGTTCGTAGCTCTCTAAAGAGCAGATAGATGAAGGTATCAAACTTCCAAAGTAATTCTGAAGTGGAAATAGCAAGTTTTGAAATTATTTTACTTTTATCTTGGCTTAAGTGGAAAACGCATAAATACTCACAGAAATTAAATCTGTGTACATACATACATTTTACTTAAGTTTTTTTTTTACGTGGGATAGGTTTACCTTTGTCTACAGCCTGCCAGATGATAAGCATTGCTGCAGCCAAATTACTGCAGATTAGAGAAATACCATGAGTTGGTTTTTCTATGCGGGTAGTTTGTGCTAATTACCTGAATATGTGCTTCTGAACACGGTGTCGTTGTTCATTTTCACTTCCAAGTCGATCATTGACTCTGAGGGCTCGTACGTCAGAACTGCACATGCTGGAAAAGTAAACAAGCCTAGTTAAGTGAGTTTTAATTAAATGCTAGGTATGTTTTTCCTATGAGGAGCGAGGACAACAATACATAAATCGAAGAACCTTCGGAGAAATCTATGTCCAGCAGTGAACGACTTTAGGCGGATAATGATGATAAATTTTCTGCTGTCATTAAAACGGGTCTGGCTAAATGTTGCCCTCGTTTCGATCGTTTTATTGATACCTGTTAAAATTAGTATTATCTAATATAATAGCATAATAATGAATAGTTATATACAAAAATTAATTAAACATACAGAACAGAAAAAAAACTCAAAAAGAAAACAAATGATTATAGACATAAAATTGTATCAAAAACGACTTACATATTATAGTTTTCAAAAACTACTTACTCTTTCTATCAAAGTTAAACGCTTCAATCCTGACACCAGTGCAGCACCTACACTGCAGGCCTTCACAGTTGCACCGACCACCTCGGAAGGGCAGCCGCAGTAACCAGCCCGGCTTGTACCACGGACGCGGCATCATTTTCCTTATCGTCTGCAAAAAGAAAGAGAATTTAGTGAATTACCATTTTGACCGACTCTAGAAGAATATAATATTGTTTTTTTTATTTTCATCTATATCCAGATTGTTCACGAGGCGAAATAATGGCCAACAATTGTCATTGTTGGCCATGGCATTGGCATCTAAAGAATTAGATAAAAGATAAAGGTAACACTAAACACTCTCGCCTCGCCCTACCAAAATAAAAAAAAATGTTATCGAGTTCTTAGAAATTTTACTGGAGGTTTTGGAGTTATATTGTAATTATAAGAAATTGATGTAATAATATATACGTATGTATGTTTAATAAATCTCTACTACAAGTAGAAAACTCATAAATTGCGTGGTTTATCGTACGTACATAGTTGAGTTCAGTCATTGTTTTTAATTATGCAAAATCCGCAAATTTCTCACGTACCGGTAAGTATAAACGGTAAATTAAAATCTCACCTCATTTGTTTCTAAATCGTAATAAATAGAGAAATCGGTTACGTCCATAGCATTTTCATCATCCTTAGGTTTGAAAATCGTTCTTCCTTTTGTACTTTGAGCTGTAAAAAATGCAACGTGTAAAGAAAGATTCAAATTACATACTGAACAAAATTATTTGAGAGAGATCTATTAAATATTTTTTTACAAAAATATTTCTATAAAAACTTCAACATCATTGTTGGTGTAAATTAAATAGGTCAATCCACTTACCGACACATTCCACCGCACTGAACACAACAAAAAACAAAACTATTCCAATTGTTTTCGTTTTCATTTTACCGATAGTTCGTTCAACCTAGATCGTCTGCTACCGGCTCTAGGGACACTATTCAAATGACGGCAAACCTACGTCAATACCAACAAAGGTATCGGCAAAAGTATTTGTATGCAACGGCGTGCGCAAACGCAACTGGCTTGCGGGACTTTCTAGAGAAACTCCTGTGTAGCGGATCGCCTCACACCACCGCAGTCCAACTGTAATGACCAACTGATTCACGGATTCACAGGCCTCAGTTATTCCGCCGACAGAAGAAAAAACATTTTGAATGAATAACAATAATTTATTTGAATAACATAAAGCTATAAACAATGGCTAAAAGGGCCCTTGCGTGGTATTGGAATCCGTTAGACTTTTTCTTTCACCCACAGTATTGTTTGCTGATTGCCGTGTGTGTTACGTTATTGTTAGTCCCTATTAATATTCATAGCTTTCGGTTTATCGTCGGTCATCATCATCATCATCATCATCGTCATCATCAAACAAGTCTCCTAGGAGTGATCGAACAACATTCTCGTCATAATCGTCGATGTCTTCGTCTCCCGAATCAATGACTGCATCAACACCTCCTTGGGGATTAGGTACGGGAAGACCGCCACCCTCGTCTGGACCAACCATGGCCATTCCGTTTGCACCCATTCTGTAAACAGAATGTGTATGATCATATCTAGGACACTTAAAAAAAACTTCGTTCATTAGCATACTACACTTGGACATATTTATGAAAAAATGGTCAGTGCTTGCTTATTAATGTCTTCGTATACATACTAAGGTCGTTTAGACTGGTTTGGGTAATTCGGGTCACTCTTAAGTGGGTACTTACCGCAAACAGTCAAATCGGAAATTGAAGAGCTCAAAACTCCTCCATTGTCCATACATAGCCAAGCAGAAGTGAAAATTTCTTCCCGGGAAGAAAACATTGTAAAATTTTGCGCACACTTTTAAGTTGGATATTCTTGGTGGACTTATACATATAGGCCGTGGGTTCTTTCCTGGAATAAATAAAAATGGTATTAACAAAACAATATAAAAATAATAAAGGCACTCACTAATATGTTGTACATACGTAATCATTACCTGACATAGAATTTTCATAAAGAATCCTGTTGTTTAAGGACATAGCGACATCAAAGGCAAAATCTCCCGGATGATAAGTCACTTTCATACATGCTTTCTGTCTCAGCAAATCCATCAGATATCCAGTGCAGCACTTACATACCCCCATGTGACATGTGCACCTTCTGTCCGATGATGATGATGATGATGTATTCGTAGTAGTTCCATTCTGAGCCACATTCTGCCTCGCACGTGCGAATTGTGAAGGCGTCAATTTGTTTTTTATACGAGCTATATTCAATAGAAAACTGTCCGGCACTTCAAATTCATGCACTAGATTAGATTCCTCAGTTTTATTGACCGTGGAGACGTCGGTATCTAGAATCAAGTTGCTCGTTAGTGGGTGATAAATTTTAAAACAAATAAACTGCTATCGAAGAGCTTACCTCCGAGTACGGTGTGTGAGCAAAGCGCAGCGATAATAAATGGCACTATAAACATTATGTTAGAGGTTAAATCACGACAACGCGTAGCGTGCGCCTGTCGTCTGAATAAAGCGGGCACTCCAATTCGCATGCACGATTCAAACCGGTTCAGCACTGGCAGGGAAAGATCTGTTCAATACTAATTGGCTGACCACTTTCACATGGATCCGTATGCAGATTTTACGCAAGTTCTGACTCATTCATTAACAAAAGGAAATTGTACTTTTTACATGCTGTTTTCCTGTATGAGTAACAGAAACAAGGTAACAAGTTTTGTGAATGTATATATTTGTACTAACATTTCTAAGCTTATGATAAATAAACATGACTAATCGCTTTAATACTCATTGGTAACTTCAGTACTAAAATCAAATCACAATCGGTCCATACTTCTTCCATCTAGAAAATCTCCGAGAGCATCGCCTATGGCATCAAATGGTCCTTCGTCACTTCCTCCTCCAAAGATGCCTTCGTCTCTATCACCTCCAAAGATACCGCCGCCACTGTCTCCTCCCCCAAGAAGCCCGTCTCCACCTCCTAAAACCGTTTCAGCTGCATTCTGAAGAAAACCTCCTTGTTCTTCATTATTACTGCTGCCGAATAGATTCACTGGCTTTGGACCTGACGATACTGGTTTCGGTTTTTGTCCAGTCTTGATTCCTGATGAACCCAAACTGAAAACATATAAACGTTATAAAATAAAGTCAAATATTTTATTTTATACAATACCTAGAATTTTAGTAAATAATAGATAATATTTATATAGTTATCGTGATAGTATTTAGTCACCTGAAACATTTGAATGATGCTGAGTATACGGTAAACCCTCCAATATCAGCTTTGATGTCCAAGCAGGCATGAGCGTTTCTATTTCTTATCCTTATGTTGGATATTTCAGCACAAACTCTTACAAATGGAGCTCTCCTTGGATTGAAACAAATAGGCGGCGGATCACTAGCTAAAAATGAAATATCGTTTAAATAACATGGTTAATTGACACTACAAACTCACGATAATTTCCGTTTCTAATAATGATTAGATGTTCGGTACAAACCGGAAACTCTTCTTCTTACAACTGTGTTATTATTTACACTCAGTCTGACATCAAATATAAAATCTTCCGGAACAAATGTCATATTTCCGCAAGCTTTCATTCTAAATCTCTCCATGATTGCCCCCGTGCAGCATCCACATTGGCCATCTAGGCACGAACATGGAAACCTTATCACTTGTCCGGGAACGTCTTGTTGAGGATCTGTTACAACATCATCCTGGGAAACTGGGGCCTGTGGGGCGACTGGAGCTGGTGTATCAACTACAGGGTCTTGTAATGGAGCGGTCGAAGCTGGAGTCACAATTGCTTCTTCTGGTGCTACTATCTCCTCGTCATTAACCAAAGTAGCATCAACCGATACGTTATCAACTATATCTTCTTCCTCGTCTTCGATTTCTTCATCAACTTCATTTTCATCATCCTGTACGTTGACTGGTACTACAATCGTAACTGGCGATTTAAGAATAGGCGGCGTGGGTCGTAAAGCTTGTTTCCAAACAGCATGTGGCACTCTAAACTTTACTACATCGTAGTCATCACCGATCGAATCTCTGTCTTCCGCTGTTAAGGAAACGATAAAAATGATAATTATGAAACTGGTTTTTAAAATGCTTATAAATATTTTAGAAAAGCACTCACCCGATACCGTGTGTTGCCGGATCGTTAAAGTATTAACTAAGAGCAATAAATATAGTTTAACCGCCGAGTTCATTTTATACGATTAAAATTCTACAATTAGCCGGCAGTGCTTGCGCGTGCAGTACAGATAGTAACTGTGACCGCTTGCAGAGTATTTAACCGGTCTCCACTAAACTATGTACCTACTGATGTTTATTTAAACGCGCAGCCATTGAAAGAACAAGTTTTAAATTTTAATGCGAGACGAGAGAAAGCTGTCACTTAATCGATATTATGAATGCCCGCTTTCAAATAAGCATGCGTGGTCGGCATAGATGATGTGTGTCATCACTATACCTCAGTTACGTGGTCAGTGTTACACAATTAAATTAATTACAGATAATGATGTAGTTATGCATGCGAAGGTAAGGTAAATCACGAGTGTGTTACGAATACATTAATTTGTAAAACATAATATTACAAGAGGATTATTTGTGCTATGGTAATTTTATACCTTATAGCATAAGGGCGACTGATTAGTAAAATAAAATACGTACTTTGCTAACATTCATTTTAGGGTCAATTTTATCTATATTTGTACTAAAAGCTGTGACGTGACGTTTTTATAAACGAGCCAATGGAATGTTATGAAACTTAATTAGCTTCAAGCCATTGATATTTAAAATAAACAGTCAAATTTGTTACTGTTTAAAGATATAAAAGTATAGAAAATCCTAAAATATCCATTACATTTGATACATACGCTATTTACCTATAACATTTTGCGTTTACCGCCGTGCCTAATTCAAAAGTTCTATTACTTATTATGAAATAAAACGCAATAATATTAATGATAATTTTATTATAAAACATTCAGTCGGAAAATAAATAAATAACCACTTACTTAAAGTATTTACACATCTTCGTCAAAGATAAATTAGAAATAAATAAATAATAGACTACTTATGGACTATCCTATTTTCTACGTCACGCTTGCGACCATTCACCTCGCATCATTTTATTCTGTCTCCTCCTGTCTTTCTTGATTTTATTTCCTTTGTTGTTTCTTGCCATAAGAAGTGCATCTTCCATAGTATCTACAACCTCGTGATACTCCGAATAATCAGGTTCTTTTTCTTCAGTGTGTCTGTTTCTCCTCTTGTTTCCGAAAATGCCAAGTTGATCACCAATGGTTTCCCCAATATGGGTCAAATCTAGAATGTCTAGATCTTCTAATTGAAAATCGTCATTGTTCTTCTTCCTGGGTAGTGTAAGGCCTTCATAAGCTCCTCCCCGAATAGCTCCGTAATGAAAACCGTATCCTCGACTTTCATCAGCACCTAGCACTTCTTTGTCATGTACAGTTTCTTCAGTAGAGTCAAGTGAAGGCACAATCTGAATCATGTCATCACTGATATTGTCATCGGCAGTAGTCGGTAAAGGCTTCGGGCTTATCATCTGAACCTTTTCATACGTCATTACTTTTTCTTCCTTGCTAGAGCCTTTTCCTTCTTTAGAGTTTATAGGTAACACTGGCATCGATGAAAGCTGGCCGGTTATATGTGCTAGAGACATTTGCAATCCTGAATCTTCAAAATTAGTAACGCCTTTGACAGTCGTAGATTGAACTCTGGTAGCTACGATAGGTTCAAATGTTTCACTTACTGATGTCATGGGTATTTCTTTTTCTGTTTGAATTTGAGCCGTGACTGGGATCTCTATAGGTACTGGAGTAGTTGAGGCGGTGGTGATAATGGAGGATGGTACTTCGTTTGTTGTTGATGGTTTGCTTGTAGTGGTTCTTCGTGAAGGACGTCGGTTTGGTCTCACAGATGGACGAGCAGGCCGCACTCTTACAGTAGTGGTTCTCTGAGGTCGTGGAGTGGTGGCCCTGGGTGGTTGCCTGGATGGACGGCGAGAAGGTCTGGGCCGTCTGGTAGTGGTAGTGGTTGGAGCTGGAGCTTGCTTTTTCTTGTTTTTGTTCGATTTCTTGCCGCCTGACGAACCAAACAGGTCTCCAAGTAAGTCTTCTCCTAGAAGACTGAATCCTGTGTAGTCCGCACTTTCTACATCATTGACGGCGTCGAGTTCACCTGTAATGTGCAAATAATTAGAAGTGTTTAGGTTTAAAAGTGTACGTATAAGTAGATCAAGAGAAAATTCTGAATCTAAGCCATTATGGTATTCATATTATATCATGAATATTTCTAAGATATTGTTTTCAGTTTTTTGTAAAGGAACATGCATTTATAGGTCCTTAACAACTTACTTTCATCATCATCATCGTCAGCTGCTCCGAGGCCGTAATCGTCATCATCTTCATCATCATCATCATCATCTTCATCGTCATCACCCTTTTCGTCGGGAATCAATGGCAATGGGTCAGCGGGTTCTGAAGTCACTCCTTTAGAGCCAAACTTGAAGCAGGAGACTCTTACTGTGGCTTCCACCGTGCTCTTTGACTGGAGTTCCAAGCCAAGACAAGCACGGAAGTCTTCTCCTGTTCTAGCGATGTTGTATACGCGGCCGCAGAACTTGGATATACCGCCGGGGAGGGGCATGCATACTGGACTGGGCTTCTTACCTGTAATTATACCATTAGGATAATATTAGTGAAAATGTATGAAATTAAAGAAATTTTTGAACTTCTGGAAGTTTTTATGTAACTATCACGATCGTGGCCAAGAAAATTTAATATAAATTACAAATTCATACAACTATCGCAATAATATAAGAAAAATATCGAAACAGAAACAGAATGTATGGTACGAGCCAGTAAAATGTATATAGCTTAAAATATTACTAGTTTATTTCAATAACTTGAAAAGCTATCTAAAACACTTCGTAGACTAATTTACGAACGTAACTTTTAAGCGTTTTATTCATCCATAATAAATAATAATAAGCTATCAATCTGAATTCTTCTTTCTGTATGTGAAAGCTTTACTTTCTCAGTCACATCCGTGGTAAAAGTTGTAAAAGGAAATAAAAGCTTACCTGACAGAGTCCGGTTCGTGATGACCTTCTTTCCAAAGCTCAGAGACACTGCCATCTTGTCTCCGTTCAAATAAGTCAATGTAGCACAACCTGTAAGAAAAATGATTTTTTTTGTCCAATACACATCAAAACTATTACTAAACTTGAACGTATAAATTAAATAGGCAGGCTGTAGTCAAACGTAAACCTATACCACGTAAAAATTTTTTATTGAAGTCTGAGGAAAGAGCAGAGTAAGTTTTATAACATAAATAAATATTTTAGGACATATCACACAGCGCCATCTAGCCCCGTAACTACTAAGCCTACGCTTGTATCTTGTATTTGATAACTAAAGTGTCTCTTTATCTATCTATTTCTTTAATCTTCTTTTCACCTTTTTCACTCCACTATTTGGCTATAAGCCCAGCATCCTTTTGCTGTCTTCGTTATCATTTAAAAAACTAAACATGTTAAAACTGTTAATCTAGTTCGCAAATCATGCATAATATTTTTGGGACACATTTTCTATATGTGGTAGTCTCATATCTTTATTTACGTCACCCTTTTAGTAATTAGACGAGTTTAACTTATCAAAGAAAACGCTTTTCCACAGTATAATTTTACGACACAAGTTGCACCCATTCCGAACGTTTACGAACAAGTAATTAACTAAATTCTGTTCTCTTTGTGCTTACAAGAATTTTATTTTTATAGCTATTGGACGCATATTAATAACAACATGAATGTATGTATGTATATAATATTTTACCTGGTCCATTCAAATTCACCAAAGGCAAAGAGAAATCTCTGCAGCAGTTGCAGTAGGCGTCAATACATTTGCAGTATTTGTTGATACTGCTGTCTTCAATAGGGCCGATTTCAGTTTCGGTGTCCTTTTGGAGTCCCTTGTTCTTATTCTTCTTGTGCTCTGTAAAATAATTAAAAATATCATGTTAATGAAATTTAAAAAAAACTCGATAATTTAACTATCATCATCATCGGTGCCATCTTCATATTGAAGTTCGGAGGTCAGTTTACAAACTTTCTTGCGATCGCATGCTGCTTCTTTTTAGATGCGGGTAGCTTATCTTACTTTAAATGCTTCAGAATAAAAGTTATGGTGGAAATTAAATTTATTTCATCTATTTTGGATCTTGTAATCTACTAGGATATAACAAATAAGATAAATATAATAATACAAACTAACTCAATGGACAGATTGACTAAAATATTTTGTCATGTTTAAAAATATATATTTAAAGGACTGTTATCATATAGTTTCGTTCCGTGTTCCGTTGAAGGACCTGAGTGCCCAACACGGTGTATCTGCCCAAGAGAACTCCCCTAACGAATTAATTCTGCGGAGGAGTCACGACCCTCAGTCATGAGGAAATACGACTCAAGAGAGATCATATAGCTTAAGTTACGTAATGACAAATTTTTAGGACACAGTTTATTGCTAAATACAAAGATATAATTATGTACAACAATAATGCCTCATTAGCAACATTTGTTTTCAACATTTGCACAATTCTCTAATATTAATTAAACAACTTTTATTCATTCATTCGTCAGTTCAAAGATTTTGCCTCATAAAAACGTAATGTTTGTGTAAAAAGACATTTTTAAAATTCAATCCTAATTGAATTAGTAACAGGCATGTCCATCCACACGCATCGAATACATCGTGTTATTGAAGTATTGACAATGATCACGCAATTTTTAATTAATTACTGCGTAAATGCTTAACTTTCACGAGTTTACAAGAAAGTTGTTTTGGTTGTTTGTCAAGTTTTGATGGAGATTTTCATATATTATGTGTACTTTAACATCAGTCAAATCTGATTGCGAGCTAATTACTTACATAAAATATCTACATCAAAACTTGTATAAAACAATTACCATAAAGATGTTAACTATGTTTAGAAATCTGTACTTTTACGAGTATAAACAATCAAAATTATAACATATTATACTTTCAACAAAAGTCAAGTACACATATCTGTGATTATTCTTTTATTATAAAGGTATAATATGATACAATCTTACCTAAATATTTTAATAAGAATGTATGTAAAAACAATTATGACAAGAAATCATAGTGTTACATGATGATAATAATTATTTATTTGTTTTGTAATATTTATGATTTTAATAAATATTTCTTTCTTTCTTTCTTTCATAAAAGACGAATTGTGGTCACTCCAAAGATTTTCTGTAAAACATTAAATTTAGCATTTCTCAATGGTAAGTCACCGTTCTTTTATTTTGAACTTTTCCCACCATTTTAAATGCTAAAATGATGATGTGATTTTAAAGTAATATGTATAACTCATATTATAAGGATACTCACTGACACTCTTGGAGGCAGCAAAGGCCAAAAGCACGAAGATTAACAAAAGCTCGAACACTAGGGAGAGCTTCATCCTGAAGCTTGGCTCCCTGTCTGGAAGTAAAATACGTTTTTCATAGATAAAACCATCTCTATTATTGTACTGAATATCATCTTATTTTTGACTCTAATTTTAAAACCTAAGTTTTCGTGGTTTCTATTATAAGAAGTTTTAAAACCATCATAAGTATTTACGGAGCAATTTGAAAGTGCTTGTATTGATTAATTGCATGTACGAGTAAATAACCCACGACAATAGATACTAAACACTATAACAACAACTATAACAAATATATAACTGTAATCGATAATTTTTAATAGTTCATTTACTACTTAACTCAGTTGAACATAATGCGTGCTTGATGGTTAGCGTCACGCTAACATTAAACGGCACAGAAACGCAAATGTTTGAAATAGTTTATACAAAAGCGCGTTGAAGTCTTTTGTATGGCAAATTAGTCATACTCTCTCATGCATGTTAAAATAACTTTTTACATGCAAACTGAAGTATTGTTGATATTTTCTATTTCTATTGCAATAATTGTAACGCAGTTTTATTAATAAAATAATAAAACAAACATAGCATACCTTTTATAAGAAATCGCTGTGGAAAACTTAGTATTTGAACACTCCGAAAACAATTTGGTCGCGGTCACTCCTCGCGAAGGTTTACGATCAACAATTATTAGATTAAAATCCGATAGCCCTAAAATGTAGACGACACCGACGTACCAACAACACTGGTTTGGAGCAGCCGCCGCTACTCCCGCCAAGAGAAAAGTTCTATGACGCGCTTCGAGAAAGGAAAACTGTCGGAACCACCTCTCTTTCACTCGCCAACAGTCAGACAGAGACGGTAAAAGCAAGACTCAGTTGGACGACTATGTAGAATTCAGTGGCAAGCTGAGTATGCGCATAGCTAATGCGAACTGTATTTTCGATCGGTTTGTATGCAAAGAAATTATATGATTAACCTCTTATAGCTGTAATGCTGTGTCCTTTCACTAAAATATTTATTACCTAAGCACCTGTCAGCATTTCTAATTCCTTTCGTTACATAGACTTGATAAACGTTCGACATAACATATTAATTGTACAGTTTTTAGCTTATCGATTCGTTAGTATCGTAAGATATAAAATTACAGGTGAAATCAGGAAGTGCTAAGCTGGTTACTTGTAAGGCTATCAAATTGTAAAAAAGCGAATAAATCCATATAAAAACGAATAAAAAGTTGATGCGTTCTTTATAACATTGTTTGTAACACGCTACTGCTTAGTGTATGATTATTGATTACAAATTTTGTACGCCTATCGTGTATTACATAAATACAAGCAATTTTATAAAAGGCAATAATTGTGTGAGTAAAAACTTGCTTGTGAAATGGGTTTCGATTTCCATACATAGAATGTTCTGGAATCATTACGAGAGTTAAGTGTTGTGCTCTCAAGTGTAGTGATGCTGCATAGGATTGGCCTGTGCGCATTTGAATACTTTAATCTATACTAATATTATAAAGCTGAAGAGTTTGTTTGTTTGTTTGAACGCGCTAATCTCAGGAACTGCTGGTGCGATTTGAAAAAATCTTTTTGTGTTAAATAGGCCATTTATCGAGGAAGGCTTTAGGCTATATAACATCACGCTGCAACTAATAGGAGCGAAGAAACAATAGAAAATGTGGAAAAAACAGGGGAAAATTATTCATCTTTAAGGGCTTCCGTTGCGTGCGCTGCGAAAACGGTTCAAGATATCAAAAAAATGTGTATGATAGAATTATTCCTCTTGAAATGATCTAACAAAATGTCCGCAACAGTATATGTCTATCTTTTAAGGTTAACTCACTAAAGAAGGAACGAAGTCGCGCGCACCAGCTAGTGTATGTATAAAGGTGTGGTTTTATGTCTTTTGTATATCTTTATCGCTAACGTTAATAACTCAAAATCAGTTATTAGAAATAGAAACTATTTTCTTATGATAAAATCGAATTTTAAACGTTGTCTATAGATAACGAATAAGTTACGAATAAGTTGTGAATCTTTGAAAAAAAAATGTCGCAAACCTTTAAATTTCTTTTTTAGCTTTTGGGTATAACGAAGTTGTCAAATTGTGTTCTTAAGTTAATATGATAAGACTTAAAATTCAGTTAAAAAAAAAAACATATCATTATGACAAAATCATGATGTCCATCAAAATACTCCAGTATTCATATCAAAACAACGGCAATTTCAGATTGAATATTCTTAACACTAGAATAATTAATTTAATTTTAGTTTTCTTGTGCTTTTTTTATAATTGTTTTTACTCTAATCTAAACAAATCGATTGACACCAGAACTTACCTTTCTCTCACTCACAAGACCAATCCAACTTGCTCTAACCAAAACCGGACCCGCCAGCGCCCAATCACCAGGTACATATTACTTTCTCCGGAGAAAGTGGTCGAGACCCAAACTGTGAGTTTGTGTCTGTTTGTTTTTTAAGCCGAGTTAAAAACAGTGGACAGAGTTACGAAACTGCTCAATGTGTACAAACAAAAAGTAAGCGGATTTTCATAGTGAAGTCTACAAGGTGTTTTTTTTATCATAAAATATGATAAAGATAAAGATATATTTATTTGCAAGATGTAGTTTGATAATACAGATGTTGTGTAAGTGCTAAAAATTTGGAATCATACATCTTAACCATTACTGGTATGCAAAAATTATTAATATGATTTGTTTAATGAAATAAAAAATACCAAGAACGTTATTATTCACCTAAAATTCTATTCTAGACTTGCACTATATCCATTACATTAAAAGATCGCTTATGTTAAATGGTAATCAATTAACAAAAGGTATAAATATAAATAAATAAATATTCCGGGACATTGCACACAGCGCCATCTAGCCCCACACTAAGCAATAACGCTTGTGTCGTGGGTACTAGATAACGGATATAATACTTATATACTTTTCTTTTGTAAATACATACTTATTATACACACAAAAGACCAGACTCAACACAAGTAATTATACATTTTTAAAATGCATAAATACTTGTGTCACGCGGGAATCGAACCCGCAACCCCTAGATTAGAAGGCAGAGCTACTACCAACTATGCTTAATTATGATTAATAAATACCTTTTGTTAATTCGAGGCAGAAGGACAGCAGGTGGACCAAAACATTAACGGACTGGAGACCCATGACTGGCCATAGAAACAGAGGTCGCGCACCAATGCGGTGGGTTGACGACATTAGAATAGTCGCAGAGAGCATCTGGATTCAATCTGCGCAGGACCGGGACGAGTGGCGTACAAGAAGAGAGGCCTTTACTCAGCAGTGGGCTAATAATAGGCTTATGATGGTGATGATTATTATGAGAAATTGATACCTGACTGCTTTATTGTAATTTACTGCTATAAATATTTATTTGAAGTCGTAAACTGTGACTTATGTTTTCGTTATGATTAATCGTCACGAACTTTTGAATGTGTGTTATGTTCGCTTTGTCTAACATTTTTAACAATTGGTTACAAAATAAGTAGTAATAAAGATGTCTCAAATTGATATATATTTGTTTACTCCAGTACCTATAACTATAAGCATTTTAATTATTTGAATATTGAATAAATTAGCTGTATAGCTGTATTGTTGAATACCTGCGAGTATACTCGTATAAACGAAAAAGTAAATCAAAGATTGTGGACTACAACACACATAGCATTGCAACAAATGCACGTGTGGTATGATATGCTTTATGTCGAACTATAGAGAGTGTTTAAGCGGTTCCAGTGTCTGCTTTTCATCCAGACGTACCATGTACATACGTACCAATGACTTGTATTCTCAAGTTATGTGGGGATTTGCACTCGCTTAACGGTGAAGGAAAACATCGTAAGGAAAGCGGCATGTTTGACCATAATATCCAAGAACATGTGTCTTCCGTGAAAGGACCTGGGCGATCACCATGACGTATCTACCCAGAGAACTCCCCTAACGAATCGGTTCTGCGGGGTAGTCACGACCCTCAGTCATGAGGAAATATGACTCCAAGAGAGAGCTGAGTATGTCTTGCAGTACCTACTCGCGATGATTTGAAAACAAAGTATATACTGCTTATACATACCGAATTTAAATATATAAAACTCAAAGACGACTGACTGATTTAGTGATCTATCAACGCACAGCCCAAACCACTGGACGGATCGGGCTGAATATGGCATGCAGGTAGATGTTATGACGTAGGCATCCGTTAAGAAAGGATTTTTGGAAATGAAACTCTTAAAGGAGCGAAATAGGGGATGCATGTTTAACTTCTTAATGCGAGCGAAGCCGCGAGTACTCATTAGTTTCAAATGTGAAAAAGAACACCATAGTAGGTTTATCTGATTTCATTGGATATGATAGTTGTCATGACAACATACATAGTACTACATGGTCTAGTCAAGGAGACAACGACCTGTATGTAGGGCAGTGGTGCGCTGCACTATCCGAATGCACCAGCATGCAGCCGGACCATGAGGCGACTTTCTCTACGGATATTTACTTTTTATTAGTACCTGCTTACTTTAATTACTAAGAAGAAGGTGGGATGTCAAAAGGAAAACGGATATCAAACTACGCTAATCGCACTGATCAAATAAAGGTAAACGCCTCGCCTTACTCGAAATATGTTTCTTTTTTACTTGTCATCACACTTTTTTTATTTTCCTCTTAGGTACTTTCTTTCAATTATCATTGATTGAGATGAAATAGTTTTATAAATGGTGCTTACCTTCTCCTCTACATTGAATCCTATTCCTCATTTCTGAGGATCACGACTCCACCACCAGAATACATCGTTTTGAGCACCCAAGCTTTTCCAGGAAGACGCGCATCGCTTCCCCTCATTTTTTTCCTTAAGATGTCGATTTTCTTAAGATGTTTTATGCTTCTAAAAAACTGTATATTTAGGCACATTACACATTTCTAAGAACCTGTTTAGGCTATCTAATGAAAACCACAATATTATATCCATCTATCTCAAACTGCGGTTCAAGGTTTTAACAGATGCATCTGCCTCAATATTAGCATAACTAGTCTCCGTGCATCTATTTTTACGTCCTATACTTTGTTAGCTTAGTATTCCTTTATACTTTTTTAACATTAACTAAGTATAAAGTTTTAAAATTTAATGCTAATATGTATTATTTACGGTAGATAATGAATAATCAAATTGCTTGAACAAGTAATTTTCTAAGGCAGTATAGGTACGTATCAATCATACGTCACGCGAAAAAAAAATATTTTACTAAAATTTTAGTTCGCACTTATTAATAATTCATCGTTCAATAAATAATTAACAGCCATCGTTATATCTGGGTAAGTGGTGAAAAGCGGTGAAAACTATGGGAGTTTATGAGACTTTTCTATCTTAGTTTTTATCTAAAATATACTAGCGCATAAGAAAGTAGGTAAATACCAAAATTTATAGGGCTGTTTTAGTAATTACCAATAAATTTATTCAAGAGTGACCTCAATTGATAAATACCTACATTTAATATTACTATTAGTTAAGTATTTTGCATAAAAGCTTAAGCTTTGCGAAAACACCACGATAATTTTTGAAATACATATTTTGAGTGTCTTTCAAATCAATCGTCCTCATCAAAATCGCATCTCAGCTGCTTTCTCAATGCATCGCAGCGATGCATGTCGTTACCTATTACAGCTTGCGTTATGCTTTATTTAAATTTCACCTTCTATTGTGAGCGAGGTGAAACTGAGACAGCGAGATCTGTGGAAAGGAGCAGTGTCGGCCTGGCCACGGTCACAGTCGCCTCTTTCGTACCTACGTCTACCTCCTTTATAAATCACGCGCGATTTTAAAATTCATTAATCGAATTGTTTGATTCTTTAATCGGATCTGACAGGTTAAGATGGCGGCAAAACTGACGCTTTCCATCCTCGTTGCGGTGGTCGCGGTCGCGTATTGTGCTAACATTTTAGGTGAGTTAATTGCTTTGCAAACTTTATGGAGTACTTTGGTGGTTAGAAAGTTGGTGCTAGGTAATGGTTGAAGGGACTGATAATTTCTAATGCTTATTCAGTTTCGTTGCCGGCTATTTGGTGGAAAATTAAGACGTTAAGGATTCGTAAATACGCCTTGATAATTTTTTGCCTTGTTAAAATATACTTTATACATATAATTTGAATAATGTAAATTTGTATATGTCTACTAATTTATAATATGTTTAGGACTTGTAAATATTTTAAATGCTGCAATAAAAATCGTTTTATTATTTACTTTAACTCAATATTGGAATTATTATACTAAACTGATTTGATATAATTATGGGACTAATATATAACTTTTATCCTCTGTATTTTATATTTTCTTTCATAGATTTATAATGAAATATAATTAATCATTATATTATTATTTTAGATCCAGATCTATAGATGTTATTTGTTTAATGCATTTAAATATTAATTTAGTTACTTGTAAAAGTCCATTAATTTGAAACTGTTTTATAACTGTCACGACTTATGGTCACATTTCTACAGTTTTTAACGAACACAATATTTCAATCATGTATCGCAACTAAAACCATGTCTCGTAGGAAATATGTAGCTTTTGATCCAACCCTACAATTGAAAATAACATTCCCAAACCAAAGTAATATAACTTCTTCTTCTTCTTCTTATCGAATGAGAGTGGCCAACTCTGGTGTCGAGAGTTTATCAAGCTGCCCTAAATGTGCCAGTGTCATCCGACCCACGGAAGTTAAAATGGAATGCTACTTTTCGGTCGTCCAATAATATAACTAATTCATAGTCAATCAAGGTCGCTTCCCAAACCAGATCAATATCTAAACAAAAGATGAACCTGATCTTACCTCACACAATGACTCAACATTGCATAACACCGAACAAAGAACTCCGGATGCATTGAACTGAACACGAAGCAGTGAAAGTAGAAAATACACGCGAAAGCGTACACAATATTTGGTCAGAAAAACAAAAGGCTCGTGACAGACTGACGAGGTTTAGATTTACCGTGTTTTATGTTAGTAGGATGTGTAGTTTCTTTTGTATAACGTACCTTAATTGGCAAACCAGCCAACTCCACTTAATACCAAAATTATTTTTATGTGTGATTTGTATCGTAACGGTCACTAAGCGTGAAGTTTTAAGTCTCTCCTGAAAAATTTACTCAAATGGAGTTAGCTGGTTTGCCAATTAAGGTATCGATGTGATTGTATATTTTAAGTAATTTTCTATTAGTAGTATCGAGGGCAATTTAAGTATCTTTGATGAAATAACTCAAAAAACAAGTTACGTTTTTATGTGTCTTAAATAATATCAGTTTAGCATGTACCTACAAGATTTTATTTACAAATGTGCTATTATAGATACTAAATAATCGATTTGTTTGATTCGATACAATATAATTTTGGTAACTAGATGAATGCATCGTCGTAAGCAGATGCAAGAATAACCAGATGGCTCAATATATTTTGAGACAAACTACAAACAAAATACGCATGACCAAAATGCTGGCCTTTTTCTGGCTCAACGTATCAGCATTGCCATCCAGCGTGGTAATGCGGCCAGTATGCTGGGCACGCTGCCCTCTGGTAGTGGGCTGGAGCACTTAGATTATCTTTAGGATTTTCTAAAGATTTTCTAAGTGCCCCTTTTTGTAGTAGTTAGAAGTAGTATGTTTAGTTTTTCTTCCCTTGTTTTTATATTTTATTATTGTAAATAAACTACAAACAAATAATTAATCAGACGGTATGGAAGCCATTAGGTAAAAGGTATTTTCTTTCTGCTTACTCAACGATTGTCAAATACAGAACAAAATAAACGTAGATATAAAAGGAAAATCTTTAAGTAGATAGGTACATAATATAAATAATACCTATTGTCACATAGTACGCTACAGTGTTGCTAAAGTACTCAATGTATTCTGTAAAATTCATACATAATGAAGTCAAGAACTAATTTATAAAACTTGATTTGTTCCAGATTACTTCGATTTTGACGAAAGCAGTAAGAAATTGATAGAAGTGGCTGAGCGTCGTGACGGACAACCTAACAGAAACTGTCTGTGTAAAGGACCCGCTTGCGTCTGCTGCGTCGACTTCAACATCACGCTGGTGGATCTTGGAGGACCAGGTAAGTAAACTGGGAACATCCATATTAAGAAATAGTTGACTGCCAATTAGTGCCAATTGAATGATCTAATGCAGTGGCAAAAACTTGAAACTACACCAAATATTATTTTTGTAAATAAATGATAAGTAATTTCAAATTTTCTAAACATAGTAAAATTTTCTAACCCTTGTATGCAGGTACATGTGTTTAGTTTATCCCTTTGTTTTTCTTTCGTTATGTATTATTGTTAAAAAATGAGGTTATGTAACTACATACTAAATTGCCGTTTTTGTGGCTTGAATTCTACTTTTTCTAGTAAAAATATTTGTCCCTTTCGGTATTTGATATTTTAATTAAAGTTAATTATGACATGTTTAATTTTCAGGTTGTGTCCACATGAAATACATGTCACCAGAAGAAGGATTCTCAGTCAAAGTGTCGTACGGGAAGAACCTCATTCACAACTCTAAAATACAAGGTACTATTTTATAGTGATTTTTTTAGCCGCTTGATTGCAGCTGTTCTAAATTATTAAAAAAAACTGTTGTCAAATATACGCCCTAAATTTTTGGTCATGTTTCTCTTAAGTAGCAGTTAGCCAATTAAAGCACAGCACATGCCCATTGCTTGGCTTTGATTGGCTAACTACATAAGAAATTAGCTCGCCGCAAAAGCCGTATACCTAGTATTTCATAAGTTCCCTTTACACATTCTAGAATAATCTAAATCCAAAAATACCTTTCTCCAGCTCGAATGGCAATTAAATGGTCACGTCCAAACCGTGCTCTGAATTTCTCTTTACCTTCAACAAGCTGTCAAATCACAATCAACTGCAAATGTATATCGCAAATTTCTCTGCAATCTTGCATCGTATTTATGGGCCAAGAGGCTATTGAAGAGAAACTCAATAAAGCAAACTGCATTTCTAAAGAAAGTGGTTCCACAGATAGGTATTAGCTATAGGCATATATCATGTAGGCATATTAGCATCTAGCGGTTTCACCAAAGAAAACTTGGAGACAGCAGTTTATTATAGTTTCTGGAAAGTTGACGCAAAAACGTTTTATTGTGGACCAAACAGTACCTAATTACGAACACAGATTTTTTAAAGTATTAGTGTACGCAGGCAGTATTCATATTCTATCCGCGTTTATATTTAATGATAAACAAGTGCCTACTTATTTTACAAAATCTACTTAATGAATCGAAATATTTCATAAACATAAACATACATTTCTTAACTGTCCTTAATTACATTGTTATCATATTTCCAGGAGCGAACCCACCCCCCATATGTCTGGAAGTGTTCGGTCGGTACGCCGAGGTCTGCGCCAGATTCCACGACCTGGCTCCAACATCAGACGGACTCCGCGGCTGCCTGGAACTACAACCCAGATTGATGGGCGAGACACAGCTGGACTTCCCCATCGGATGCTTCAAGTCTAACGCTGGAAGTATGGAAATGGAAGACCCGCCGGAAGAACCTGAGACGTAAGTAAAAGAAGTAAAAAAGTTCTTCAAAGCGAGTGAATCGGTTCTTATCGGGTAAGCGCGCTCCATCTTAGGCCATAGCCTTTGTTTACCGTTAGGCAAACTATAGCCAAGTACATAGCCGTACTAGTTAAAAAAAAGTATAAGATGGTCTAGAATAGGCTGAAAGTTTCCATTCGTCCATCTTTTAATGACTTGCTTCTATATTTTACGATCTTTGTGGTTGCTTGGAACCTTAACCAATGCTTGAATTTGAAACGCAACTGGGTATTCAATTTTGGATACATCATAGTCATAACCAGTCTAAGCTAATGCATTGAATGCATTTTTTATGAAACTAAACCTACTATCTCTTTCGGCAAAACAAAACACCAAATACGTTTAGTACGCTATTGCTACAAACTATTTACTAGGGTTTCTCTATATTTTTTTTTAGTTAAATAAATTTACTCATATATTTTTCTCTGCCGACTCCGTTATCTTAGACTAGTGGTACCCGTCTCTTAAATTATACCTTTTCATTTCCATTTCCAGTACCACCGAAGCAGACACCGAAGAGACATCAGAAGACGACAAAGATGACAAAGACACGTTCGACGCAGAGAGTTTCCTCCAAGGGATATACCAATCTGCTGAAGAAGGAGTGGCATTCCTCAGCACCCTGCTTGGGATACCAAGAAATACTACCACAACTACTACTACTCCCAAACCACAAGAAGCTAACTCGCAGAGAAGTTCCAAGTATTTAAAACATCCTAATCAATTGTGATTGACTGATAGTAACTTAATCTGAGCGTAATCTAAATGGGACTTGAACACATTATGCTAGATCAAGACAGTGTTCAAATCCAATGTACTACTATATTACTTGCAACGATAAAGTAATATTATTCTTAAATCTATTCCTACTAAAAATAAGTACAAAATGGCATTTCTAGATTGTAGCTTGCCCGTTGTTAAGAGTATAAGCACTCAATGAAAGAGACATCCTATTTACTGCTTTAATATTGTATTTGCTAGACGTAAGTTTTAAATAAATATCGTTTTAGATTTTAACTGTTCTTTGCATTGTTTCTGTATTTAGCCTTGGGAGAATGGTGGGGCAGCGTTAGTTTCCAACCAGTATACTCCAGTGGATCTGAAATTAATAAGATAATTGCGATAAATACAATAAGTTTGTAGTATACGTCACTACTTATAGATAAAAAATATGATTACAAGGTTCTGTTAACTTTGTGGGAAACTAAAACTAGTGTTTATGAATATTTAAATATTCATAAACACTAGTTTTGGCTTCTTAAGAAGCTCAATAGTAAAGTTGGTAGGTATGTTTTATTAAATATATATTACGTTAGGGAAAACAAAACATAAACTACACAATACAATAGACAACTGACAATAGATTGAGAATGTAGTTTTGCCATAATAAAGTTAGATAAATAAATGTAATTCCGGGACATTAAACATAACGCTATCTATCTGAAAAAACGCTAGGTACTCCTTGCTAGGTAGGTAGCAAAAACTGTCTCCTAATTTCTCATATTCGAGTGGCTTTACACAATTATTTCCTAAACTTACCCAATCTTAGGCCTAAGGCCGCCCATCTGCAGTCTACCAGGCAATAGATCACACGTGTTCAGAACAGCTGCGTAGTAATTCAAGCACTGCCTTCCAGTAAATCCCCCACTCTTCAATGACTCAGCGAAGTAAAAGAAGCTCCGACTATGATCACAGGCGTTGGAGTCACATCCAGGCATGGAGATCCCTCCGTTGGGGTAGAAGTCTACTTGGGCCAGGTCACCCAGATAGCCATTGATGCCGTAGTTAGTGTGAATGACTTCGGTGTAAAGACCGTCGGTGGGGCTGAAGCGGTCGAGGTGGTTCACCCAGCCAATTAGAGCGGGGTCCAGGCCTGCGGAAAAAAAAGCAAGAAATGTAGTGTAGTTTGGAATCTAAGGGTAGATTTATAAGTACAAAATGCAATAATTTGGTACTTACATCCTAAAAACTTTAACCAGTTACATTTCATCTATAGTGCCTAAGTATTTAAAACCATACTTTTGGGTTCTATTATATTATTATGAGTTCTATGTACTTGTTTATTATATATTTTGGAATACACCTTCCACTTCTTCCTTCTTTATATCTGAAATTATCACAGTATTCACCGAATAATAATCATCGTCAAGAATGGGCTAATTTAATAATCTCCTCAATTGTTTTTTTCTCTTCTAAATTATCTTACAAACGAACTGTGCAACTCACCAGTAACATAAGCAACATCACCGTCCACATTCCTGCCCACTATCCCTGCCTGGTGACCTCCAAACCCGTGCCCAACAATATGGTACTGCACAGAGCTGGACGCCGTCTCCCTGTTCAACCAGTTGATCAGATCAGCGACGGCTTGACCAGATGCGATGGTGTTGGCGACCACGGTGCGGTAGCTGATAGAGGAGGCTCCGACGCTCCAATCTACCACGATGATGTTCACGTCTTCGGCTTCGAGGAATGCTGGAAAAATATAATTTTAAATTAATAAAAATAGTGATAGTGGATACAAAACTAGATACTGACAGTCAGGACAGGCAAATGACGAACATTGTAATCTAAAGTGGAGCATAACTTTACTGAATTAAATGTAGACTACCAGCTTGGTGACGTAATAAACTGAGTTTCTGTACTAGATTGGTTGAAGAAGATTTGTATATCATAATGAGAGGAAGCTTATCCTCAACTATGTGTAGAATGTAGATATATGCGGATGATTATTTTAAATTTTATCTTTTACTAGTGGGTGCTCGCGCCTTCGCTCGCATTAAGAAGTAAAACTTTATCCTTTCTTAGCGGATGCCTACTTCATAACATCTACCTTCATTCCAAATTACAGCCCAATCCGTCCAGTGGTTTGGGCTGTGCGTTGATAGATCAATATATCAGTCAGTCAGTCAGTCACCTTTGAATTTTATATATATATATAGATATAGATTTATTCTGTCTTTTATTATTTATTACCTGGAACCAAAACGCTAACAAAGTCAGAAGTAGCGGATTCCATCCACCCATGGATGAGCACAACAGTCCGCTTGTTGTTGGCGTAGTTTGTAATCTGGAGCAGACCCGGAACGTTCATTAGGATAGGCTGACTCTGTGTAGGGTTGTCCCTGAAACATAATAGTATCCCTTTGCATTTAAATTTTGTTACATTTCCTATACATATTTAAACTAAGTCAAAACATATGCTCAGTTCGGAAGGCCTGTTTTTTTTTTTTCAAGGTAAGCCCAAACATATTTTCATACAAACTTATTTATATAATAAAATCTGAAATTTGAATATTTCGGATGTCAAAAAAACAAGTAAAATTACCACGATGAATTTTTAGTATTCAAGAAAAAAAATAGGTAACTCAGTTTTTGGTTTTCCAGGAAAAAAACATTACAACGTAAAACCACATAAGTAACATATCTTCATGGTTGCCAGTGGATAGGTAAACTTCTTAATTTTGAAATCCTCTTTTTATCTTTTAGGGTGCAAAATTAAATCTACCTAACTTACCTAGTAAACAGATGGTAGACGTTAGAGCGTGTTGGGTCAAATCTGGCCGCCTCTGCTACATTGTCGACAGTCAGGCCGAGGTCCACTAGATGTAGACCTCCCGCGGAGTCCTCAGCGTATTGGAACCGGGGGCCATCGCCGAGCTGATGCAACACAGGGCTTGGGAAACCTGGGAAGTTTGTAGGTAATTAATTTTAATCTCTAATCAAAAAAGACGGTTACAAAAGTCTGGCTGATGTCTGGATATAATTTTTTTTATAGGCCCATTGCACAAAAACTATTAAACTTATTTAGGTTTGAAAGTCGTTGAGCTATCGGTCCTTAGTCCAAAAGCTAAGAAAAATAAAATAATATTTCTATTTCACGTTTTGCAGTCAGTCGACCTTAACGTAGTATATAATGTTACCGACAATCTGTATAAGTCAGGCATTCTATACAATGCCCAGGCAATGTATAGAATACCCGGTGCATCCAGGCAATCTATGAAATATGGATATCTGTTACCGGCCATCTGTAAAATTCAGGCGTTCTGTATTAAAAAATCAAATTGAATTGATTATATAATCAGTAAGGCATTGTATATGAATTTCTCAACAAGCAGGTCTATATCCTGCTGGTCCTGCTGATCGCTTTCCAAATCAGTTGGATTGTCTTTTTTATTAGGTCTCTGGTTTTTTTATATTATCATAATACACAGTATTGATACAGTAGGCAACTTAAAAACAATTCTTATCTCATAGGTTAATAAGATTACAGCATATCTGTAATACCTAGATAGCTAGATTATCTGCAATGTTCCTACTATGGAGATATTGATATAGGTTTTTAAATGAATTTTCTGGAAAACTACGTTATCTGTTAGCTAATTTTTTCATTGCCCTTATCTTACGTTATTGTTATTTTCATTTTATACTGATTGCGTGATTCTGATGTCGTTACACACAATATGCTCAAATTGTATCTGTCAAACTAAAACTAGAAAATATTTTTTAACAAGGAATGGGTTTGCACTTGGCCGTAATTCGGCTGATGGTAAGCAAACTTTACGGTCTAGGATGGAGCGTGCTTACCCAGTAAGAACCGAGGTTATATTCTGCGGGGAACAGGGAGCGGTGACGGTTTTATTTGATTATGGTATTTTACAATTTTTCTTTTTAGTCAATTTAGGTAGATCTTGGGGTAGACAGAAGGACTCAGATATATAATACCTATCAACTGACAATATCAACAACGGCTAAATTAATTATCATTTGCAGAACCCACAGGGATATCAAAAATGCAGTATTCCTAGTTAGATAAGTCAAATAGGTATGTTATTTAAGTTAATTGTTAAGGTAAATAAATTATTCTTATATTGTTGAAAAAGGTATCAAAATTACATTACAGTATTTATTTACCAATGTAAATAACTATATTCTTATTTCTATTATTCTTCAATATATTCTTCTGAAAGACATCTGTTGACTCTAATAAAGTACTTAAGTATAGCAGACCTAATAATTATATTAAATTGACTCACCCAAGCTAACACCTGCGAAACACAAGCAGATTATAGATGTTATTTTGTACATGGCCAATAAGATTGTGAATACTTATAGGAAATTGTAATCCAGAATTATAATAGTATTATCAGATAGAGATTAAAACATTTAATTACTTAAATATCTATATCTTAATAAATGCCTAGCAAATAACTTACGTCATAGCTTATGCGTAGGTATATAACTTTTTAGTTCTATTTTCTGTATTAATACATCATAAACAATGACAATTATTTACATGTACCAGAAAGGAAATCGGTTCGAGAAAAACTTTTGAGACACGCCAAAGGTCTTTATATACAACTAGTGGATGCTCGCAGCTTCGCTCGCATTAAGAATTAAAACTTGCATCCCCTATTTCACCCCTTTAAAAGCGGCTTTTCCAAAATCCTTTCTTAGCGGATGCCTACGTCATAACATCTACCTGCATGCCAAATTTCAGCCCGATCCGTCCAGTGGTTTGGGCTGTGTGTTGATAGATCACTATATCAGTCAGTCAGTCAATCAGTCAGTCAGTCACCTTTGAGTTTTATATATTTAGATTTCATCATTCTAATTTATAATTATGCGATTAGTTATAGTATTTAGTTTTTATGTTCACTTGGTGTGTGTGACGTCGCCGCCAGCCGCAACAGAATATCAGCGCTGGTGGCCGCGTGCCATCAGCATTAGGCTGAGTTGCGGCTGTATTGAGACATCACATTCTTAGCATGTAAGTTTAGTAAGTAAATAGGTTTAAAGTTTGGTGTGTCTCAATAAATATATTTTCTCTCTTTCTTTCTGATTAGTAAGATTTTATCAGATCAAATATTAATATTACCTTATCATTTAATGCATTAACTGCAACATATTTATGGCTTAAGATTTATCGTAAGCGAGATTACTTAACGCTTTTTACTAATCAAATTATCATAGGTATCAAATTATTATTTACATCATGATAAGGACAAATAATTAAGTTAGTTCCTTGAATAGAGTTTGCGAAAATGGTGGCTCTTGTAAAGTGCGTTCTTTTATTATCAGCTGCAGCTGCAGGTCTGTAGAAAACTTCTCCCTCTCTTTGAGTCGTATTTCCTCATGACTGAGGGTGACTGCTTAATTAATTTGTTAGGGGAATTCTCTTGGACAGATACATCGTGGTGGGCGCCCAGGTTCTGCCACGGAAGACACGTGTCTTTGGATATTGTGGTCCTCAAACATGTCGGTTTCCTCACAATGTTTTCTTTCACCGCTAAGCGAGTGCAAATCCACACATAACTTGAAAATACAAGTTATTGGTGTAGGGCCTGATTCGAACCAGGGTGCGTCTGGATGAAAAGAAGGCACTGAAACCGTTGAGCCATACTCGCTTATAGAAAACTTGCAAGATTTTACATAATAAGATAAGTGCTGTAGTTTCAAATAATGGAGTTATTATAGGTATGACATGACAGCTGCGTGTAATACGAGAAAAAAAATATTTGGAATAGTGCGACGACATAAATGCTGTCAATGTAAGAATAAAATGAATTTTGTTACCTTATATCTACCTAGATCATTATCGTATTAGTATATCTTTGTCCGTTATAGATAAAAGATTACAATCGACCGGTTTTTCAGTCTATTTTCTTTAAAATTTCAATTAGCACTAAAGTTCTGAGAAGAGTCAATTTATCAGATCGTCATATTTGATATAGATTAATATAAAAAGTAATTGATTTGGATTTCGATACTAATTTGCTCGAAAGAATGGTTGGCCTTTTGAAGTGCCTATTTTTGCTCTCTGCTGCAGTTGCAGGTGAGATAAATATTCATACAGTTTTAAGTAGCTGTAGCATATCCCAGTTTTTATTCATTTATGATAGGCAAGTGACGATAGTGATATGATGGTCCCGGCTGTTTGTTTAGTACCTGCGGCAGTCGTCAAGCCATGTCAGAGGCCCTTAGGGCGGCTTGATAAACTCTAGTAAAGTTGGCCACTATCATTCGATATGAAGAAGAATAGTGATATTTCAATACAAGCGAGTAAATTGTTACCTTATCTACAAGTAAATCTTTGTTTTAATACTCCTTTTTACTCTCGTTTTAGTGTAAAATGATTGAACCTTAATGTGATGTTTTTTTATTTTTCAGCATCTGGATATGCGTTGGGAGATACAGATGTCGTCTTCCACTATTTTTCGAGGTAAGTTATATACTCGTATATGCTATTCATGAAATTTTGCCTATGTAACTTGTTGTTTTGGTCTGCTATGCTGCGGCCATATTATCGCGAGATTCGTGTTGGGAGTTCGTTATAATCTTCGTGAATTCTCAAACTCCGTAGTCATATGACATCACTAGTATGAATAATATGATCTACAGTAGTTTACTCGTTACACGTAAATTAATGGAAATAATAGTAGAGTAATGAAAGACCCACCACGATGTACCTATCTGCTCAAGAGAACTCTCCTAACGAATTAATTCTGCGGAGGAGTCACGACCCTCAGTCATGAGCAAATAAGACTCAAGAGATATTTTAGCTACTGATTTGCCAAATGATCACCACTAACTTATAAGTGGTAGTCATCTCGTCTAATTGTCGTGATATCAGGAACAACCCGACGCAGAGCCAATTGCTGCACCCCAACATGGGTTCCATCGTGATGTCAGGGTTCTCCATCGGCCGTCGCACCATCATAACCATCCATGGACACAACGAGCCTGTCAATGGGAACTTCAACGCTTTTGTAGTTCGAGGTGTGTTGATTTTCCTATGAGCCATGTTTGTTTTAGTACAGTGTATGTATGCTAAGGAATTTGATACAACTATAGTTGGTAACAAAATGGTACTCGAATTTAAAATCAAGTTAAACATTTGGCTGTTCCGAGCGTATATCTGCTGAAGCACTCCACATGCCCTTGCATAGATTTAAATAGATTTTTATTTAGAATAAATAATTATTTATTTTAAATAGTCTGTCAAGCTATTTCTTTAAAAGAAAAGGTAAACATTCATCTTCTATTTAGTTATAGGTATGCGATATTGTTGACATTGTATAAAATTTGCTTATGGAATTCTTAAATATTTATATTTAGACTTCTTGAGGAGATATTTGTATGACCACTTAATTTTTTTTTTATTAAACGGTTACTAATATTAAATTATTTTTCATTTGCAAGATCACTTAGCAGCTGAAGACGTGAACATCCTGGCCATAGACTGGACAGTCGGTTCCAGCATGTACACGCAAGGTGTTGCCAACGCGCCGCAGGTCGGCGAGATAGTCGCTTCCTTCGTGAACATCCTCTGGCGGGAGTTCATGTACAACCCCACTAATGTACGTATTGTGGGCCACGGACTTGGAGGGCATATTGCTGGGATCGCTGCAAGACATATTGATGTCAAACTGCCTCATATTATTGGTGAGTTGGGAGATTTTTTTTACACGGAATAGGCCAACGTTTGACTACAGCCTGCCTGATGTTAAGCAACACTGTAGTCTAAGATGTTGCACGTTTGCTGGAATTGATAGCCTCTTCTATTAGAATACATCTTTATCAGGATATAATTGCTGTATGACATGTCCATACTTTCATATAGAGAGTTGAGAACGGTTTTTCTCCGCAAGTAGAAATTATTTCGCAGGGATAGTGACTAATCTAATGCGCATATTATTATAATGTCAAATCATTAAGCAGATTATGATCAGTGCATTACTTCAAATATTTAACATAGCCTCATCTCATCAGAGCATTATTGCTTTACTATCAAATAACAGAGTTGACAGTGTTTTTTTTTCTCCGCAAGTAGAATTTATTCCGTTAAAAGCATGACTAATAAGCATTACTTTATTTGTCTAATCATTAAACAGATTATGATCAGACTTAAAAGAAACGTTAACTTACTTATCTCTAAATTTTAATGCAAGACACTACGTCGTTTTTCCGAAGCTGCTGAGGCAAGGTAATTTATAAATTGAAACCTACTTTCAAAATGTGCATTTAATGGCTTCCTAGCCAGTTTTTATGTCATTCCATCTATACTGAAGTGAATTTAACTTGTTAGAATATTCATTTGAGTCTTCAACTAAAAACAATACAATATGTAATTATGAATATTTAAATTTGTAATTACTTGTGTTGAGTCTGGTCGTTTCTATGTATAATAAGTATGTATTTACAAAAGAAAAGTATATATGTATTATATCCGTTATCTAGTACCCATGATACAAGCGTAAGCTTAGTATGGGGCTAGATGGCGCTGTGTGATATGTCATGAAATATTTATTTATTTATTTTATTTTATGTATAATTTAATTTTTGTTTAACGGAAGAACCACTGTCACCGCGACACAGGGAATCCTACAGCGGTTGCCAGACACACCTACAATGTTAACAATTGTATTAATGCAAATAAAAATTCTTTTATCTTTATCTTTTATCCATTCCAGCGCTGGATCCGTCCTTCGTGGGCTGGACGCACCACCCCGACCGCCTGAGCGCAGACGCGGCTGATGTCGTTGAAGTCATTCACACGTCCGCTGGCTCCCTGGGATACGACCATCCTCTTGGAGATCTGGACTTTTATGCTAACGGTAAAATTATAATTTAAACATTTACTAGCTGTGCGCGCGACTTCGTCCGCGTGGAATAGTTATTTTGGGCATTATATTAATTTGCAAACTTCTTCAGCTTTATAATTTTTAGCTGTTATCCACGACTTGAACCGTTTTCGCAACGCATGCAACCGAAGCCCTCAAAGATGAATAATTTTCCCCGTTTTTTCCACATTTTCCATTCTTTCTTCACTCCTATCCTATTAGTTGCAGCGTGATGTTATATAGCCTAAAGCCTTCCTCGATAAATTGTCTATTCAACACAAAAATAATTTTTCAATTCGCCCTAGTAGTTCCTGAGATTAGCGCGTTCAAACAAACAAACAAACTCTTCAGCTTTATAATATTAGTATAGATTGGAAAATGAACAAAAATAATCAGGAGTCGAACCTGCGTATTTCTGATCACCGTCCAGAACGCTTTAACCACGGCTACGGTCTACTAACTGCCAGGCGCGATAATCCACACTCATTTCGAATATTTTTGCTCATTTGCCTGCTAGTCGTGATTATTTTTGCTCATTTTACAATAAAAGTTTAAGTTAAACAACCATAGTGCGGGCTTGACACTTGACAAAATAACTTATAAATTATAATTATTTGAATTGAGAAGTGGCTCCTTTTCTAAAAAGACCTACTTTAAGCGCTCTAGTGTGATGCTTGGTTAAGTCTTTCAGGCGTTACTTGTGTTAGCCTAACTAACGTAAAAAATGAAGTAATCCCGTAATAATATATCTAAAGACAAGAAATACTTATAGATCAAACGCCTAATTTAGGATTTACTGAAAAAGCATTTGATACTTAGTACTACTAATTCGTATTGTATTGTAAGTTCAATACTTATGTATATTATTATTATATACTATATTTTATATATTGTATAAATACATTTATTATAGTTAGTTATACATATAATACAGCTAAACAAGACAAACCTGTACTAGCTACAATAATAAAACATAAAAACAAGAGAAGAAAAATTAAACATACTACTTCTACCTACAACATAAAAAAGGGGCACTTAGAAAATCTTTAGAAAAGCCTAATGATAATCTAGCATACTGGCCGCATTACCAAGCTAGCTATTACTAGCTTAAAGATAATTTAATTGTAATCGATTTTTGGTATTTTTACTTTTTTAAATAATTTAAGTATACATTTAAGAATATTATATTGTGCTTCCCAGGCGGCAGTCTCCAGCTAGCCTGCGGCTCGGACACCACGTGCGCGCACCAGTACGCCTACGTGTACTACGCCGAGTCCGTCCGCAGAGACGTCGACGGCGGCAACCAGTTCGTGGGCACAGCGTGTGATAGCTATGCCGATGCCACTATGCTGGCTTGCAGTGGCGCCACCGATGAGCATTTCGGTGGCACTGATGTCAAAACTACGTGAGTATTTTTACGCTCTTCTTTTATAAACCAACTAGCTGACCCGGCTAACTCTGTTCCGCCTTAGAGGAAATAAATAAGCAGATTTTGGATTTTATTCAATTGAATTTAAAAAAAATGCCACAAAAAGTATCCTATGTCCGTCTCCTAGTTCTAAGCTCCTCCTCACCAATTTTTTGCTAAATCCGTTCAGCCGTTCTTGAGTTATAAATGGTGTAACTAACACCACTTTCTTTTATATATATTATATAATAATGTACCTACATTTTTATTTGCATTAAGTGTATGTGCTGCTATAATCCCAACAGTTTGAATTAATATGAGACATCTCTTGTAGTCGAATTCTACGTAACTTTCAAACGCAGTTCCTGTAATTTATATCTTAGTAGGTACCTATTTAACAAAAGTTATATTTGTTTATTTTTTCCTTACCAAACTGTAGTAAAATTTCTTCTTTTTTCAGGGCATCCGGCATTTACGTGTTCATCACAAACTTCACTCCTCCTTTCGCCAGAGGCTAAAAACTTGTTATGAATTTTATTATACGACGAATTATTGTATTTTGTTTGTTTTATTTCTCAATCTACATCGTGAAGGCTAATAACATTAATTAAATGAGTTGGTGCACTTAATCCACCTTCAGGCTTTTATCAAGATTTTCTAAGAACATTCTTTTATTTTATAGTTCTTTAAAAGTGGTATTTTCCTTGTTTTTCTTAAATTATTATCTATCTTTCTATATAATAAAGCTGAAGAAGGTCGAAAGTCTGTAAATTGAAGATAGAAAAAAAATGTTTGGAGATACTAAGAATCGATAACAGAACACGTTCCAACCATTTATAGAATTTTTGTCTATATCTCTGTTTGTCTGTTTATATAAACGTTCATCACGCAAAAACGACTTAACGGATTTCGATAGAAATTTCATTAATGTGTTAAGGAAATTCCCGGCCAGGTAAAGGCTAATAAAAATGACCAAGAACACTATAAAAATTAATGTAATATGCTAATGAAAATGTAATATTGCTCCTGAATGTTACAGTGGCGCCTCGGCGGCGATTTGTGCAAACTTGGGTCACAACGTCACAAATACTATGAAGTAGTAGCACTAACCTGTAACAGATGGCGCTGGAATTAAAATAAACTAAGTAGGCTCCAAGGATTTTTTATTTCATCCCTCTATGGTAGGCTCTTTTAACAAACTAAAAATGAGTTATATTCGAACCAAAAAGTGTATTAATAGATCTCTCACACACACACACTCTCTCACACATAGACACACATAAAGTCACGTTCACAACAGCTGTGGTAAAGGTAAAGGTTTATAATTACATTTCAACTCCATTCTGAAATATCCCGCAAACTCCATTAAACTTTGTAGTTGTTATTTGTAATTGTTAGAAATGAACATTTAATAGTAGGTACTTACTTGAACCTTTTGTTATCAAATTATATGTAACTATTATAGCCTAGCCTATATTAATAGGATTTTGTAAAATAAACGAATTTTGATTTGATTCAAGATCTAATTTCTTATTTATTTTTAACCGACTTCTAAAAGAGGAGACTATCAGGATACATATCCTTGGATTGTGTGGTCCTCGAACATGTCAGTTTCCTCACGGCGTTTTCCTTTACCGATCAACAACTGAAAATCGACACATAACTTGAAAACGATCGAATCCAAAATCCCTTGTCTGTTTATCTATTTATCTGTGTCTCTGTTTATTAAAACGTTCATGACGTATAAACGGCTGAATAGATCATCAAGATTTTTGGTATAGGTATACCAAAAATCCTCCTAAGCTACTTTTAATTCTGAAATAATGCGAGCGAAGCCGCGGTTGTCCATTACTTGTAAGTAAATAGAAATATTTATGACCAAAAAAACATGTATATTTATATATTTTTAACCGACTTCCAAAAAAAGGAGGGTATCAAGTCTTCTGAAAGTTTTTTTTTTAAATCAAGCTAACTGTAACACGATAAATTCGCTTGAAATCTTTTATCAACATAAAAAGAACAGTCCCTGAAATATATTGTTAATAAGTACTCTCCTAGATTTTCATGAATGAGTGCTGGTACTATCGTTAAGTACTCGTAACTATTGACATTATTTTGTAAAATATACTCAATGGTTGTAACCGATAGCTCAAGTGTTTTATCCAAACCTTATCATCTTACTATTGAAATAGGTACAAATTTATATACTTAGATGATTTTGTAAGATTTTTATCTTGATACTCTTTGTGTAACTCGTTTGGTTTAGAATCTTATCTCTAGATGTTGTTAGTTTGTTTATGAATACCTATTTCAGTTATCGTGAAGCATTTTTGTAGTTGTCAAGGTGTTCTATCGGCAAAAGGCTGTTTCTATTTATTAAGGGCTTATTTACGTGAACGAATCAGTTAATACCTATCTTAATCATAGACAAAACCAAAATAATTTGAATTGTTCGTAACAGGAAAATTGGTTTCAATATAATGAAATACTAGTGGTAACACGCGCCTTTGCCCTTAATACATCGAGATGAAAATACGTATACTACTTAATAACTATAATAAAATACCTTAGATAAACTACTTATATAATCTATACTTAATATTATAAAGCTGAAGAGTTTGTTTGTTTGTTTGAACGCGCTAATCTCAGGAACTACTGGTGCGAATTGAAAAAATATTTTTGTGTTGAATAGACCATTTATAGAGGAAGGCTTTAGGCTATATAACATCACGCGCCAACTAATGGAGGAGCGAAGAAACAATGGAAAATGTGAAAAAAACGGGGAAAATTATTCATGTTTGAGGGCTTCCGTTGCGTACGCAGCGAAAACGGTTCAAGATATCAAAAAAATGTGTATGAAAGAATTATTCCTCTTGAAATGATCTAACAAAATGTCCGCAACAGTATTTGTCTATCTATTGAGGTTAACTCACTAGAACCGTTTTTATGGTAATAACTATTCCACGCGGACGAAGTCGCGCGCACCAGCTAGTAGTATAATAAGTATAATGTTACTTGATAGACTCAATAATCATCATTAATCTGACTTTAGTTTCAAAAATGTTGATGATGTGTCGCTCAGTGTTAAAGAAAGATAAACCGACCAACAGATAATTAAATTATTTTAGGTAAAGTATTAATTATATTACACTCAATCATCGTTACAAATGAGTAGGTACCTAATAATCTCATGTAGGTAAGTACAAATAAGGTTTTAAAAAATATTTTGTGCTGATAGATGAAATATTTCTGTTAAGGTAAGTACCTATCTGATAACGATGTTAATAAAATGCAAGATATTTATCACTTTCAGTCAATCTGGGTTTAATCATGAAATTACTGGTGGTGCTCTTTGCTTGTTTAGCGCGTGAGTGACTGTTTTGTATTTAGTTATATTTTTATAGCTAGGCATGTCAAAACAACGTTGTAATAACTTTACTGTTTTAACTAAAAAAATAAATTAAATTACCTACTCTAATATTTACGGCTTTTTTTTGCTCAAAACGAAAACTATTTATCCATATAATTTTATGTTTAAAAGTGCTATAGTAAAAATACATTAACGAATAGACTTTAGTGATTGAAACCATTGACATTAGCAACTACTGCTTGTTTGAAAAAGTTTAAAATGATTTTATCAAACAGTATAAATATATAAAATATTTCTGATTTGCAAATTTTCTTTTTCGCAAATTTGTCTTCGCACCGGTGGCACCGGTCATAAAATAGTGTGTACCTATTAATCTAAAAAGCTTTTTAGAGTTAATAACCCCAATATGCTTGAAGGCATAAACGTATTGAGAACTTAAACTACGGTGTTTTTGTAATTAATCTATTAAATTACACATATTTGTTCAACACATATTTATTTTAAGATGAATCAAGCAATTGTATTTGTTTTCAGTTTGCCTGAGTGAGGAAATCCCCACAAATCCTGGGGACAACAGTCACTATGTGGAAGGAGAGAGTCGCTACATCTGGATGCCTGATGGAGAAGGAGTACCTCACCTGGTAGACCTGCAGGAACCGGTGCAGGAAGATGTTCTGATCTCCAGAAACGGAGCGAACAATCAGTACTGGCTGTATACCATGTAAGTTAATTGCATTCTATTTTATTGTGCAACCTTTTTGTGGGTTTTCAAAATATACGAATTAAAGATCTAGTACTTAGTGATTCACTAATTACCATCTAATGATTACTCTATTTGTTGATTGATTGTTGATGTACCTATGCATCAAAACTTTTTGTTATGAATGCTACTTACGGATTATAGCTTGAAATTGAAAAATAAAGCAAATTGTCTTATTAATTAGGTAGAAAGTAAGTAAACTTTGACTATTCCAATCGCAATTCATAGTGTTCTATCATCACTATTTATATACTCTAATTTAATTTAACCACTGTTACTCAAACATTCGTTTCCTGTGAGAAGAACAAACTACCAAGTCTAGGCTATAACCCTTAGTTTGATCTGATATAATAACCAGCAAGAGCCACTTGATTGATATTTTAAATGATTTGTACTACTTCAGCCACAACCGCAACAACCCTCAGGTGATAGTCCACGGTAACGCCAACACAATCTGGTCATCCAACTACCTCGGCAGCCGCCCTCTCAAAGTCATAGTCCACGGTTGGAACAACAATGGCAACACAGAAATGAATCCTCTCATCACCGCGGCCTTCCTCGCCGTTCAAGACTGCAACGTCATCGTGGTAGATTGGAGACAACTGGCCAACTCTGCTTACACCACCGCGGCAGCAGGAGTGCCCAACGTCGGCGAACATTTGGGCAACTTCCTCGTCTGGCTCATCAACACGGCTGGAGGCAACTGGAACAATGTGCACTTGGTGGGATTCAGTTTGGGAGCCCATGTTGTTGGCAGCGCCGGACGGACCGCTGGTAGGAGAGCTGCTCGTGTCACTGGTAAGGATTATTATGATTAGACCATTATTAGGAAAGACCAATAATTGTTCCCGTTCCTTCTCTTTCACACTGCAAACGGACAGAACATGGAATAAAGAGTTACACTTACTTCGCTCTTCCATGGGAGTGACGAATCAGCGATTATTGGTACAAGTATTCATAAACAGGGTAAGAAGAAGGACCCCAACAGTGGTATAGGCTATTTTGAAACCAAAACAACGCTAGAAATGTCTATTACACAATAATAAACGGATATCCAATGTTTAGCACAAAGCAAAATCATTGATACACCAGAAGATTCAAACTCAAACATCAGTTTCTTTTGTTTCGTCCAGGATTGGACCCTGCTGGACCAGGCTGGACAAACAACGGCAACGCTCTGAACGCAAACGACGCTCAATACGTTGAAGCCATCCACACGGACGGTGGTATCCTCGGCATCTTCAACCCTATTGCCAACGCTGATTTCTATCCCAACGGGGGCAAGAACCCACAGCCCGGATGCTGGATCAGTACTTGCTCTCATGGGCGAGCCACTGAGCTATTCGCAGCTACAGTATACCACAACCATCTGGTCGGCAGACTGTGTGGCAATATTTGGGAAGCCGAACTCTCGTCCTGCTTTGGAAACGCTTTGAATATGGGCAACGCCATTGTTTCGAAGCGCGGGTGAGTTTCATAAGACTTTTTTATCGCACTTTTAAATGATCGATTCGGTACGTGACTGCATTGAAATCAAATTACGGACTTAATCAAAGTCAAATTACGGATTACACAATTAATAATTCATCAAAAAGATTGTCCTCAAAATATCCTTTTGCAGATAAAAAATATGAATACCTTATGCCTTGTTATAAATATATACATATTTCAATCGATTTTTGCGATAACGGCCAATTTAATACAACAATTTGAACACGCTTTATGTAAACAGCATTTATTTATTATGCCAAACTCATATTATTTTGCACGCTCAGTACATTTACTTCACTTAACTAAGACAAACAAAAAATATTCAGAAAAATTGGAGAACTTCCTTGAACTTTGTATATATTTTTATACTCTACACTGCGAATTAAAGTGTTAAAAACTACTAGCGTACTATATTGATTGCTTATGGTATTACTGGTTTTTATTTTCTAAATCTTATTTTTCTTTTCAGAAACGGAATCTACGGTCTTATTACAAGGAATACATGGCCTTTTTAACTCATCACCTGACTTTTAATAAATGACTGAATATGAAAATATACATAAGGTTTATTTACACAGTCCCTTAAGTTTTAGGACCGAATTCATACCAACATAATTTATTATGTAAGTCACACTACTACACTAATGTCTGTTAGTAAGCAGTTAAGTATTTAAATAATTTTATAGTTGAGAACATTTTTTGTAGTTTGGCTCCACGAATCAAGATTTGTTAAAGTTTCACAGTGTGCAAAACTTAGATCTGATAAAGTTAATGGTATCAACATTTTTGTTACGATATATAACATTTTATATTATATAACCATTTTTAAACATAATACCTACCAGGACGATACGATAGAATAGGATTTTTCTGTATAATATTTGATACCTCTTATTTTATAAAGACTTCTAAACAATCGTAACGTGATCTGTGCGTGTTAAAATACACCGTAGGAAGAACAGGTCCTATAGCAATGGTACGGTTAGAATTTAGCCGCTTTTAGTTAAGTGACGATTCGCGATTTTTTTAAATGGTTTCAATGCAGTAACTAGAACCTTAAAATTATTATAAACAAATGAATTTAAAACAAGCATGCTACATCACTCTCATTGGTACTAAAATACTAGTAAGTCATTATCACTTTTTTAACAACTATGATACACTTATGATATACTTGATAACAACTATCGACATATGACCATTACAAAGTATTATTATGCTCTCATAAGATTGCAAAAGCATCTGGTTAAGAGATTGAACGCACTACGAGAACGAAAAGATCGTAAAAATAATTCGACATTATGATGGTGACTTATTTTTTTGTTAAACTTTGGCGATTACTTATTTCCCCGTATTTATTTATTTACAACTATTTTGTTAATTATAAAATAGATGACTGTATTTTTCAAAAAATATATCATAAAAAACTTAAAACTAGTGGTGCCGCCGGCAGCGGCTCAGGGCTCAAGCTACCGGCGGTAGAGACTACAGACACAGGAACCTCCGGACAATACGCGTCGTGTTAAGGATCACTACCTTCTGTATAGCGAGAGCCTCTTGAGGTGTTGATCGAGCCTCATCCCGATAAGACCGTTCACCGAGACGACTATCGCGACAGTACTGACTGGCCTACTAGCTTAGTGGTAGTGGCTCTGCCTTGTAATCTAGGGTTCGATTCCCGCATGAGACAAGTAATTATGAATTTTGAAATTTATAATTACTTGTGTCGAGTCTGGTCGTTACTATGTATAATAAGTATATATTTACAAAAGAAAACTATATACATAAGTATTATATCCGTTATCTAGTACCCACGTCACAAGCTTTTGCTTAGTGTGGGGCTAGATGGCACTGTGTGCATTGTCTCAGAATATATATTTATTTATTTAATTTATAATCGCCGAATCAACATCCCACATGGCGGTAATCTTGTGTGCAAAGTCAAGGTTATGATATTGGGCTTACTATTCAATATGCCCTATATCGTGATAGTGGACCGACCCCACAAGATTAAATAAAATAAGTCGTGCTACTTATTTTATTATTAACCTTCACGAGGGGTCTAATCCTACCAAGCAGGTGCAGATACTTTCAGTTCTTATCATAATTAAAATGAAGAAAATAGAAATTTTGATGCATTGCATAGGGCTAAATAGAGATATAATAAACATAAGCTTACAAAAAATGTGACAAATAACAAACAAATAATCAATCAGCGATAAAAGTGATTTGTGCAAAAGTCAAGGATTAGAATGTTTTGCTTGAAACATGACTAGTAGTGTCCTGCAGTTTCATAAAAATAAGTACTTTAATTTAAACAGGCTATACGATAGTACTGGTACGAGTAGGTAGGCCGGTTCGGAAACGAACGTAATTTCAAAATTCTCGTTTAAAATATGTCGATTTTTCATGTTGCAGTTTGAAAACTTTTTTGTTTAATGTAAGTCATTAAGAACATTTTTGTTTAATGTAAGCAATTTTAAGATTCAAGTAACGTGAGTTTTATCGGCTTAAATTATAGATTGACTATAGACTGTAAAGCTTTAGAAAATGGCAATTGTAATGGAACACAGGCCTAAGGTCATGCAACCATTGACTTTCTTTGCTGTTGCGAAAAGTTAATATCCAAAAAACCAAGACCATTAAAGTAAATATTAAGAAACATATATTTTGTTTTAATTTATATGTCTTTGAGCAGCCGTTAAAATCATTGACATTAATTATTAACTAAGAGCAGACAGAGGCAGTTGTATGTCAAGATTTATGAGATCACATCTATAGAGGTACTCATGTAAAATGACAAACTGACCAACACATCATTGTAAGATATAATATATATCTCCTCTGAAAGATTACGTTAAGTAGGTAAGCAGTTGTTTATCAGCACTTTGTAGTGATTATAATTAATTCTTACTTAGCACTGATTAAGAAACCATAAATATGTAACGTGATTTTAAAATTAGCAGTTCCAAAAAATGAATCTCATCGCAGTAACTGCACTTGGTTTTGTAGCGTGTAAGTTAAAAATTCACAAGAAATAATAATTATTCATATAATTTTATTAATCTGATTTCAGATGTTATGGACAATGGGCATATACCAGGATTGATTGTTTAATCAAAAGTGGTATTCTTGACTTTTGTTAATGACGATAAAGATGATCTGTGGCAAATTAAACAAAACTGTGTCTTTTTCAGGATTTGCCGAAAAAGTTCCAAGCATCCCTGGGGATAATAGCCACTATTCGGAAGGCAAAAGCCACAACATCTGGATGCCTGATGGCATGGGTAATCCTCCAAGATTTGCACGTAAAAGTCAATGAGACGGCAACTCAGTCGGAGAGACACTGACAAAACTACCAATACTGGTTGTTCACCAGGTATACTTCCGTTAATATTGAAAAGCGTCTATTTTGCTTTAGAAATTTTGTTTTAGTATGATATAAGTAACTTACTTCTTTACAGATAAAACCCTAACAACCACCAAATTATTGTCAACGGCAACGCCAACTTCATCTGGCAATCCAACTACAATGGAAACCGACCCACCAAGGTCATCGTCCATGGCTGGAACAGTAATGGCAACACTGCAATGAACCCCCTCATCACGTCTGCTTTCCTCGCTTTTTGATCCCGAAACTTTCAATTTTAACCGACTTTAAAATAGCTTATAACTTATTCGACTGAAAGTTTTTTTGTTTGTCAGTTCGTTTTATACGACTACGAGCGGTCGAGAACATTCATTGGAATCAAGATACAAGATAATTAATTGTATAATTTTATCAAACCCTGCAGAGGGTGTGACATAGAAAAAAAAAAGATCTTTCTTTAGTCTTTCTAACTTACAAGCTACAAGTGCAAGCGCAAACACCAGCAGGAACTACATCTTCGGCAACTACACCCTTCAATAACAACTTGCACATATATTTTCACCTTATCAATTATTAGACATGATCAAATTAATCGCTGTATGATTTGATAAACTTATAATAATTCAATTAAAAATATGCTTCACTTACTAAATAATATGCTCTGATTGAAAAAAAACTAATTGGATTGTTTCATTCTATTTGTACATGTAGCCATCAATCATACTTTACTGTGTTACCTTTATCACTCTGTTTTTTTCAGAAGCGGAATTTACGGACTTCTTACTGGAGCTAACTGGCCGTTCTAATTGTAATTAAATAAAAACTTTGTAAAATATTACAACGTGATACTCATTCTGGATTAAAATATTTTTATATTGATTATTTACATCATTGTTTTATTTGTCCTAAAATTTTCCTGTGTGCAATTTTGTTCTGGTTACACATCTTTATAATTAGCTGATGGTGTTTATAGTTTTTTTTATCGTGTTCCCATCTAGCACAAACGACGATATACGTATGTTCCTTGTGAGAAATAATTCAATAAATTGTGCAATAGCTGTCAGTTCTTGCTCAAGTAAGTAAGTGTTTATTTGGTGAACTTTTTAAAATTAGGATATCCGGCAGCATCTCCATCAGTTAGTTTATATTTATCATTTATTAAGAAAGGGCTTTCCTGTTTTAGTAATAATTTTAAACACACTTTTTATTCCTTAAACTGACGTTTTCCGACAGCAATTGAAAAAATATTTGATTTTTATTCCTCGTATGAGAGTGACCAACTCTAGTGTCGAGAGTTTTGACCGTCCCTAAAAGCCTCCAAGGCGTACCTTAACGACTGTCAGATTATATTCATTAAACAGCTTGTGAAAAAGTTAAATTTTTCTTTCCAACCACTTTTCCGGGCTATAAACGCCTGACAAAATGCATACAAGTATTTTTACATAGTTATTTTCAAGAGTATTCAATCAGGCACAAGTAGGCTCACAAAATTTTATCGAAAATCAATCATGTACCATCTTACAAAACTGTAGCGATACAACGAAACCATTTGTAATGAGATGAGAGTTTGTTTATGACATATTAAATACAGACGAGCATAAAGTTATATATGTATTGCTAATTTAATTACCTATTTAGTTAAGGTTTTTTTGTGAACAACTAGCTGACAAATGTTTTATTTACGTATGTATGTAATGGTATAAGCATGTTATTATACATAAAAACCTTCCCCTTGGATCACTCTATCTTTAAAATAATCTGCATCAAAATACGTTATGTAGTTTTAAAGGTCCAAGTATACATACATATTACATACATACATATGATAGTACGTGATGGAACAGGCAAGTGGCTTATCATTAGATACGCAATTTGCAAATTTTTATCATTTGATATGAAATCGAATTGCGTACTCTTAAGAAAAATATATATAAATAAAGATATTTTTTTCGGTTTCTAGCACTAGTCTTAGAAAGCCCTTTATATGACCTTAGAGGTAAGGAATAGGTTTACTTACTAACTCAACAATGCTTAATAAATCATAGAACCATTCAGATTTCAGAATTCCAGGGATTTAGAGATTCAGGGCTGTAAAAACTCAACTTAACAGAAATATCCGATTAGGCGATGCGATATATAATTTGGACTTCATTGCCTTGCACTTAAATTTACTTATAACGTCAAAAATGACCTTATCTACCAATTCTGATTAAAATTGCAGCGTTCTCTAACTCAAAATACACATAATTTCAAATAACCGGTTTCTCATCCAGTTCTGAGAACCTATGTAAAAATGTAAATCATCATACTCAAATTTAATTTTAACCCAATAGTCAATACTGACTAGAACAATACAGGTCGAATTTCTTACGTTTTTTAGTTCTATTTTTGTTAAGTCGGTCAAATAGAAACAAAATTACATCCTACATCAACCTTACTTAAAGCTACTATACTTTGAAAAGAACACGATTTTTTGCCGAGGTCTGAGCGTGCTCAGTGAGTACACCTGAGAACGAAAATAACCTATCACATGAAAATAAAACATCATTTTCATAATAATGATGACGGTAAAATATTGAAACATAGTAGCTGTCCCCAGCTGTCTACGGTGTTTCGAATTAAGCTGTAAACTGTAGATCTTATTACCACAGGCGCCCTCGTCTTCTTTCATATAAGTAATCACGATAATCCGCAAATTTTTGTAGCATGAATGTATGACAAATGTCAACTAACTAAGTACCTGGGTACTCGCGGCTTCACTCGCATTAAGAAATAAAACTTGCATTTCCATAAATCCTTTGTTAGCGGATGCCAACGTGATAACATCTACCTGCAAGCAAAATTTCAGCCCGACCCGTCCAGTGGTTTGGGCTGTGCGTTGATAGATCACTAGGTCAGTCAGTCACCTTTGAGTATTGTATATTTAGAAAAGCTGACAGAAATTATTCCATTATTTACTCGTAATTTAGACACATCAATCACAGATTACCGTTCGTTCTCTTATCTAAGTATACTAATTTTTATCTAAAAAATCATCGATTAACAGTGTGCTAATAAATTAATTTGCCTGATTTGGCAAGATTATGGAATGTATATATATCGGTGTAATTTTAATGTAACTGTTGGAAGTTGTCTGAACATGAAACTAATCGTGGTAGTGGCTGGACTTATAGCGCGTTAGTATCTCTATTCGGTCTTCAATGTATCTTCAAATTTTGATATTATACAATAATAAATATCTTATTTAAATTCATTAATTATTAGTGCCATTTAATTTCCAACCAAATTTTACAATACCTATATTGATTGCACATACAAATTATATCGCTTTCTTCGACTGCATAATTTAAATAAATACCAGTCCAGAATAGCCATATCGTGAAAGCATCTGGGCGTCCACCACGATGATGTACTTTCCCAATGAGTAAAATCCGAGAGAGTCACGACACTCACTAATGAGGAACATGGCACGATGAGGAGGATATCTACAAATATATTTTTTAATGTATATTTTTTACTTTACTGCTAATTTGTTCCAGTTTGCTCCGGCGGCGCAGTCCCCGTTATTCCCGGGGATAACAGCCACTACGTGGAGGGAGAGTCCCGCTACTTCTGGATGCCCGACGGAGAAGGAGTACCGCACCTGGTGGACCTTCAGGAACCAGTGGACGAGCAGCTTCTGCAGTCTAGGAACGGCGCCAACAACCAATACTGGCTGTTCACCAGGTTATTTTAATTAGTGGCTGTTCTCAATCCTTACTATTGCTTATACATGCTTTATAATCGCTTTTATTTATGACGTCATTACAAAACAATATCGAACATTTTAATCTCATTCATAAAATGATGAAATTAAATTTAAGTAAATATGTAGTTCAGCTTGATTGAGTCGAGAACAAATCATTTTTATTTAATGCATAATATTATTTATACCCTTTCCAGATGGAACCCCAACAACGCACAAATCATCGTGAACGGCAATGCCAACTCAGTCTGGTCTTCCAACTACCTCGGAAGCCGTCCCTTGAAGGTCATCGTCCACGGCTGGAACAGCAACGGGAACTCTGAAATCAACCCTCTCGTCACCTCGGCCTTCCTCGCTGTCCAGGACTGCAACGTGATCGTGGTTGACTGGAGGTCTCTGGCCAACTCCAACTACATCACCGCTGCCAACGGAGTCCCCAGCGTGGGCCAGTTTTTAGGCAACTTCATCACCTGGCTCATTAATACCGCTGGAGGAAACTGGAACAACGTGCATTTCGTTGGCTTCAGTTTGGGCGCTCACGTCGTTGGCAACGCTGGACGTACTACCAATGGCAGACCAGCACGTGTTACTGGTGAGTTTTTTGTAACCCAGTCAAAATAAACGAGACCAACGTATTAAAAACCTGAGTGTACATGTCCAACATTATTTTTTATTTCTGTTAGCACTTTAAATTTAAATATAGAAAGAAAGGATGAAAGAAATATTTATTAAAATCATAAATATTACAAAACAAATAAAAGCTAAACAATACGTAAACATGTAACAAATCAATGTTGTGTATGGTATTTGGAATCCGTTATGATGCAGTAAGTTTTAATTAATGTAATAATTCTTTGAAATCAACAAATTTTGCATGTCTTGTAGACGGAATATGGAGGACTTTTTAAATTTATTTTTATATTTAAGACCATTTTGTAAATACCTACCCATGTTCGCAAACAATAAATGAATTTGAATTTGAAATAAATTATTATATGCATCATGTAACACGATGATTTCTTGTCATAATTGTTTTAACATTCCTATAAAAATATTTAGGTGAGATTATATCATATTATACCTTTATAATAAAAGAATAATCACAGATTTTTAATATTTAATATTATATATCATATCTTTACCAGGCTTGGACCCCGCTGGACCTATGTGGGGTGGCAACAACAACGCCCTGAACACTCAAGCTGCCCAGTACGTGGAAGCCATCCACACTGACGGTGGTCTGCTTGGTATCTTCGACAAGATCGCTCACGCTGACTTCTACCCTAACGGAGGAAGGAACCCTCAGCCTGGTTGCTGGGTCAGCACCTGTTCCCACAGCCGTGCTTACGAACTGTTTGCCTCCACCGTCCGCACCAACCATCTGGTGGGTCGTGCCTGCTCTAACACCAACCAGGCTGAAGCTAACCAGTGCTCTGGTGCCGCTCTCAACATGGGCAATGCTATCATTTCCAAGAGAGGGTAAGCATTCGACCTTTTTTGTTTGTTACAAAGGTCCATGGGCTACTCACATAAAACCCTCGATGGGGCTTCTATCTTTTTCTTTAACAATAGGCGGGTTGTTGTCAAACATAAGCCTATTTCGCGGTTAAAAAGGTACTTTAAAATCAACACCGACAGTTTTTAATAAACTTTTATAATTTTTAAGCAATTTAAACCAAGCATTTCTGGTTTAAGGTAATCGTAAGAAAGTTTAAAAAGCATTTAAGATTAGCGAAATTTGGTGTCGAGAGTTTTCACATCCCAGGGGTCTCTGACGTACTCGTAGTTTAATAACTGTTGCTTCATGCCAAACAGCGGGAACCTACTATGTTATTATAATAATTACGATTTGTCATGACTAATAGGAAAAATAAGTCGTAGCAAGTATATGTGTCTCTCACGAAAAATCAGATACCCAAATACTAATTGATTACCAACAAGTGTTTAAAGACGTGTATTTAAGATAAGATAATTCTTAAAGTATGTACATACCTACATGAGTAACGACAATCACGTAACAGCTAAAAGGATAACAAAGGATTTGAACGCATTCTACGCATCTAGTTACCCTTAGCTATAAAATCTTAAAATAATTGTTATATCAATACCGGAGAATTGTTTCTAGCGAAATTCTGGTATCCAAACTGAAACACAGAGTAAATATTCACTTAAATTCATTTTCGATTAAGAGACATATATGAAACGTACTATTGTGTAGAGCATGTGTTATCATCCATATGAAAGTTTAAAACCAGCACAGATAAACAGACAAAATTTCTAGAAATCGTTAGAACGTGTCCTGCTATCAATTCAAAAACATTTTTTTTTAATAAATAATATCTTTAGTGTTGAGACTTCCGACCCACTTTAGCTTTCTATTAAACTATTTAATTTCATTTTCTTTGATATATGTGTAGATAGTTTTATAATAATTTTCTTTTTTTTGCAGAAACGGCATCTTCGGCTTGACAACTGGCAGAGCATGGCCTTTCTAAGGCTCAGTGATATTGTAAAACCGCCTGAAATAAACGCCTCAGTATCTGCAGCCAAAAAACTGTTTTTATTCCTTTTTTCGATAATATACCTACATATAAATATTTAGTGACGTATGTAATAAAAACGGGTAACAATAAATTTGAGTAAAACGTCTGGCCTTGTGCTAGTCGTGAGACTGTTTTACAAGGCCAAAGTCTTCTCCCAATTGTGAGACTTATATTATATTACGTATAGTTTTATTACTAAGTATTATGTATAGGTTTATTACCTATAACTATATAATATAACATGTCTACCGCATTTACCTAACCAAATCAGTACACGTTAGTGTTATATAGTTCAGCTGTTTTACCTACTTACGGTTTTCTTCGTCTCTAGACATTTAAAGATTTAAGACATAAAAGTTTCAGTTTTTTGCACCTATATAGGTGCAAAAAACTGAAACTATTAACTTTTGAAACCTGCTAAGCGCTCTTGTTAGGAATCGGCTTTGTTATATCCCAAACCTCGAAATTCGAAATCGCACCAAAGTCTACGGCAATACCTATTGCCGGGTTGAAGTGGATATGGGCAGGACACTCGGCGCGCAGGGACTACTCTAAATAGACCGGAGAGGTCACTGAGTGGTATTCGAGAGGCAGCAACATTACCAGAGGTAGACCACCAACCCGATAGTCGGGCATATGATATCGTTAGAGCGCAATTATAGAAACAAACGACTTATCGACTGCAAAGCTCGTTGCCCAGAACTGGCTTTAACAGGCTGAGATCGTTCTGTATGGTAGCGCTAGAGGTAAGGCAAAAGTAAGTAACTACATACAGGAATGATGATTAATTAAAGAACAATATACCTATATATTATGTTTACTTACATCTTGGATTAACGTGATGGTCAGGGTGTACCTAATTGGCAATTTGAGCTCATAAAAGTGAGTGATAAATCACATAAGTATCACTAATGAGGTATAATACTTTCATTCGATTCTTCTTCGTCTTATCGAATGAGAGTGGCCAACTCTGGTGTCGAGAGTTTATCAAACCGCCATTTTTTCATTCGATAATATGTACTAATTGAGTAGGTATGCCAACAATGTTGCAATATTCATTTAATACGCCATACGTGAATGGATGAGTATCACGTATCACATAATTGTATGATACGTCACATCACATTAGAAGATTAGCTGATAGATTAGAATCTTAAACAGCTTATATTTATTTACTTCTTTAATCAATTATAAGACCATATTGATTAAAGCGATCATTTCATGTAGATACCATATGTATTAATTATCTATTGCCTATGTATTAATTAATTTATTATATTTTATTTATTAATCATTACTGTATGTTACTGACACCTTCTGATATCGTTTTATAAAAAATTTCTTACGTCACTTTTAATTTGATTTATACGTATATTTTATGTTGTTGTATGTTGAACTCTAGCCATGTTAAGCAGTATAAAATACCTAGGCGTTTTTGTGGATAACAAATTAAAATGGGGCCCACATATATGTATACTATGGCAAAAAGAACAAGAAAGATTTTCCATAGGTATATTTAAAACACTAAGAAATATCGCTGACGAGAAGTTTTTTTATACAAACATACAAAGCACTAAAATGCGCGATAAACTATTGTATCAGTTCATGGGACGGTGCTGATAAAACTTTCTTTATCACCATATAGAGAGCCCAACGTGCATTACTTAAGGTACCTTTTAGTTAAACCACAGGTTAAACTGCTATTCTTATACTGCAACAAAGACTTATATGATAAATGTAAAGTGATGTCTCTTCGAAAACTCTTTATACAGTAATGTATTAGGAGAGATACCATAAAAGCACTGTTCCAAATCTTTTAAAGAGAACTTAACCAAACCGATACAAAGACGACCCCCAAAATGTCCAGTGCCTATAATATATAGCATAGCAGACATTACTCGCATCTTGCTACAATATTTTATAATAAACTAATTAATATGTACCTATTTTAATACGACTGAGCTGTACCAACGCAAATTAAAAACAAGAGTTATGAAGAAATTGAAACATTATTTGCCAAACCTAACAAATAGCAGGTACATAAAAACAAGAACGTAATTTACACAGACTACATTTCAATAACACAAACTCAACTTTGGCGACAACATTGGTTACGTTGGCCCTACGAATATCATTATGAATTGGAAAATAGTTTTGAGTAAATAATTTTTAGTCTGTACTAGCGCAAGTAGCAGGTTAAAAATGTTAAAATATTTATCGATCACATACCTACCTGTGTAGCCACAGATATGGCAAACTGTATGTAGCTTCTGCGTAGGTATCGCTACGAAGGTTTTGCTACGCGTTGTACATAGTGCAAGGAAAACGACTCAAGACAACATTGTGTGAAATATAATTCATGTAAGATTGAGTTCTTGATGCCACTTGTTCTTGTTAAGAAAACTCAATATGTACATTTTTGCTTATGTAGCATCCGAACGGATAATTGACTGATGATTGACACTTTCCCAACATTTTATTTACATTATATTTAAATTCCTGTATAAAATATTATTAAGCAATTATAAGCATCCAAAGCTAAAGTGATTGATCTTTTATCGAATAACACGTCAAAATTAATAATAACACTCCTCTTTTTTGAACAATAACTAAATTTCGAAGTAATGCGAGTAAAGCCTCGTGCATCCCACGAGGCTTTACTCGCATTACTTCGAAATTAAAATCAGCCAATGCCTTGGAATACTACCCATATACCAAAAATCATGATAATCCGTTCTGCCGTTTTTGTGTGATAAGCTCACAAATACCCAGGTCCCCAATATAGACTTGATAATATAGTGTTTGGGTAACAAATGATAAAACGTTTATAAGGTCAACATACAGAGTATCTAGAGAGAGAAGTCCGACGCATTGGTCTGATCAGATAAAAGTTGTCCTCAACACAAGTGTAGCTTTTTTTTTAAACTAGATAGGCTCACGCTTGACTAAAACTCGCCTGAAGTTAAGCAACGTTATAATCTACGATCTAGCGCGCTTGCTTAGAAGAAACTGATTCTCTCTCGATGAATTATTTGTTTTATTAATGTTCTCTAGATGCAACACACGTGTCGCTGGGAATCTGAGAAAATGGCGGAACATCGTAAAAGAAAAGATGATAATACGACACGTTACGACCCCCAGCATTGGGGTATCAACGCGAGGAGCAGAATAGTGTATGTATGTACACTATGTACAGTACAATGATTCTCAGACCATACTATCCTAGGCTTGTATTTATATACTGTTTAGACTTTTTTTAAATCGAATTTGGGAAGGTAACCGTTTTACCTGAATTGCAACTGTTATATGACCGCCCGGATGTTTGAATAACATGTGTTCTCATAACAAAGCGTTCAGATACATGGCAAACTCAGTAAAGTACAACAATTTGCTAGCTAACCAATGTAACTCCTTAAAAAAAGCTAGATTGAATACCTGTACTGGGTATCAGTATCCTATGGGCAATAGCGATCTCTATAAATCAGGGTGAGTACTCCTAAGTGGTGATAGATCGTAACGTAAGACGTATTTACATTAATTTATTAAATAAACTATGTGGAACCGAGTTTTTGAGCGTATATATTTGTCTATTTTTACTTAGCCGATTTGCATGTGGTATGAATATAATTGTATATTAATTCTTCTTCGGTGAATATAGACTATACGTATACCTTGGATTACCACTTGCGTTTTGCAAGTGATATTAGCCATAAAATAAAATCTTTTCTTGTTTGTCTTTTTTCTACAAATACTAAATCTACCACAGGCTATAAAAATATATGATTTATCTGTAACTTATTGATGTTTTTTTTCACAGGCGCGGCATCTTCAGAGTAAATATTTGAACAATTCTACAACAAAGATTCTACTCGTATATATGCAAGAATAAGTTTTTAACAAAGAGTCAGAAGAGAATGGACACTGAAATATTTTAATACTACTCGTACTCATATATTTTTAGTTGTTATTTTTATTTTTATTTTATCTTGCCTTTATTTAATTCTCTACCTGCCGAATGTCATTATTCAAAGTTATGTAGTATTTTAAGTACCTAGTTTTCCGCATAGAAGCGGAGAAGTGCACAGATTTTAGATTAATTCGAGTTTCTGTGTGAATTAAAAATACCTTTTTTTATCCCAGGAAAACCTATTACAGGTACCACCCAATCCCGGGGAGGATTTACGGTGGTTATGTGGGAGTCGCATTCTACTAACCAGCCCTAAGCATACCCACTAAAAACTTGCCGCTGCGTCGCTGATCGGGGCTCCGAGAACGCTAGGCATACTACCGCAGCCCCGGCGACGGAATTAAAAATACCTAACTGTTTAAGATCAACCCTAGAGGTTAATTCCCTCGTAACCTATGACTTATCTAGTCTTACTATATTTGCCATTAATATAATCTTTTCATTGTACGTGCAATTTTTTTCTTATCGAATGAGAGTGGCACTCTGGTGACAAAAGTTTATCAAGCCGCCCAAGTTTTTTTTACATGTTAGGTTAGTTGGCTATTTTCTATTACAATGCAACATTTTTTTTTATAATTCATGTTTAATTTGACGGTAGCAGATAAACTAGTTCATCACATTTAAGTCGTATTCCTTATGACTGAGGGTCGTGACTCCCCGCAGAATTAATAATTATTTAGGGCAGTTCTCTTGGCCAGATACATCGTAGTGGGCGCCCAAGTCCTTCCACGGAAGACACATGTCCTCGGATATAGTGGTCCTCAGACATGTCGGTTTTCTCACGATGTTTTCCTTCACCGTAAAGCGAGTGCAAATGCGCACATAACTTGATAATGCTAGTCATTGGTGTAGGGCCGGATTCGAATCAGGGTGCGTCTGGATGAAAAGCAGATATTGAACCGCTAAGCCACGCTCGCTTTGAATTTAGTATGGCCTTGGCCGTACCTATTATTTAATCAAGTTGGCGAGTTAACTGCTGTGACTTTAGGTAATTCCACAGATGCGCTCGGTCTTTATCGGTCACTGAAACACTTGGAAATACACAATTCCTATCAATAGGTATCGTTTTTATAATTATTATTGCATAGTCATAGGTATTTTTAAACTTGAGTATTGGGTATTGGGAAAGACAATAACTTGCTGGAGACAGTATAAATAGTGCTTTCGGCAGAGATGCATTCTCATACAATATCAATTCCTTGCTTGGAAAGCTTGTGAGAGATAGTGTTGGGTGATATATTTATTCATAGTATTTTAAATTCAAAAGGTAAGGTACGCGATTAATTCTTTGTAGGTACTTATCCGTTTTTATGGTTGCTTCATTTATTATAGCTTCATTATCGTAACTTATTAGAGACACTACACAGCTAAAACTTTCAACTAAGTTCTTCTAGCCTTTGTTACATTATATATCTGTAAATTCATTAGCTCCATTCTACTTAAACTTACATAAATTAATTAAAATAGCTGTGTGCATGTTAGTCTATCAGAACTAAATTATTGTTATACTACTGTAAAATTATTATCTTTAAAAAAAACTAAAATCTAAGATATTATTCTTCTTCTTCTTATCAAGTGAGAGTGGGCCAACTCTGGTGTCGAGGGTTTTTTAAGCCGCCCTAAGGGCCTCTGACATGGCTGTACTAAGACAAACAGGCGGGATCTTACAATTTAACGTGTCATCCGACCCACGGATAGATATTATTTAGAGACGTGAACGATTTAGTAAAAATCATATACTTATATTAATTCGTTGTTTTTCCAGCTGATTTCAAACATGAATTTCATAGTTTGGGCGATAATCTATTTCGGGCTTATCCATTCTAAGTGCACTGGTTTGATGGTAAATGCACCTGCTCATATGATACAAGACAATGTTCAAGTGTTCACAACTTCACATAACAACAATTGTGAGTATACATATTCATACATATAAATATTACCTCTTTCGACAGCCATCCTTTAGACAATGAAATCACCATCCTTTGTCGTATAGGACCTTATACCATAGAAGATTGAAATATTTAGTTTAAAATTTATACCATAGCATAACTTTTTAATGGCGGCTTTTGTAGATATATCTAAAGCAACAACTTCTAAATTAAAGACGTTTCTATTTTCCTAAATGCACCTTATTATAGTCTACTTTAATAGTATAAAAATGTCATGAAAGTGTTCTACTACTTGTAAAGCTATGCACAATGTATGAATTGTTATATAAATATACAATAAGAAATATGTTTTTGTTTGTTCGTCAGCCGTCGTTAACCCATCTAACGTTCTCGAGGTGGATCACAATGTCACTTACTCTTTACGGAGGAACAAAAGAAACGCTAATAACATTGCCTATTGGTTGTATACCAGGTTAGTCGAGTATTATCATTATCTTGTGTTGAGTCTGCCCGTTTCTATGTACAATAAGTATGTATTTACGATAACCCATGATACAAGCGTAAGCTTAGTATGGGGCTAGATGGCGCTGTGTGATATGTCCTGAAATATTGTTTTATTTACTATCCAGAGTCATAGGAACTAGTCATTCAGTGAAGCGTTACACTTGCGACCAATCAATTTTGTTTTCGTTCAAGACCAAAACCAAGATAGTTCCATTCTAGTTGAAATGTCAAATGTTTAACGGCGCGGCCCAGACTTATAAGAAAAAGAAAACAAATATATCGATTTTTATTACGTGGAATAAATCCCGCCTGATATTAAGCATTGCTGAAGCCTAGGGTATGTAGGTGCTGTATTTAGGTATAATGTCTAGATTTGGAACCTTCTGGATTGCAATAAAATAAGATCGTACTGGAACAAAAGCTAAATTTTACACTTACTAATATTTTTGTTTTGCTACAGACAAAACCCCACGCAGTATCAATTGCTGACCCCTTATAACATTGACACCTCCTACTTGAACAAAACCAAAGTCACCGTGTTCTTAGTTCACGGCTGGACTGGCAACGGGAACTTTGAGATGAACACGCTTCTTAGAGATGGTAAGACATACATAAAACAATAAAAAAGCTGTAATAACTCGTTGATTCAGGTTTCTTAATAAATGAAAAAGGATTTCTGATTTAATGATTTTTTTTGTCAGACCGCCTCTTCTTTCACTCCTAGTTCCCCTCTGAGACGGCCTCCACGGGTTTTTCAACCTCGAGTGCACACAGCCTTCGCAAATCGACTACCCGAATTTAGATTCCCCTTCATATACAACAAAATGGCTACGATATGTAGCATTCAGATTACAACCCTCAGGGAATGCAAGCGTCTCGTAACCCAGTACCTGTGCACTCTATCATATGAGGACACGGAAGATTTGCTTTAAATCCATAAGTAGAAGTACCTATATTCACTCACACGCACACACAGGCACACCTCACACACACACACACAGACACTCACACACACACACACACACACACACACACACACTCACACACCCCCACACAAACACACACGTCGTCCGTTGTTTTTAGTCTAAATCTATTTTTGTAAAATTATTCATCTATTATGAACCAAAACCGTTATTGGTTAGATGCATATCATTTTAAAAGCACCTGTGGCTGCTGCGGTACATGGGTACCTAGTGCAGCAGCCACTGGTAACTCTACTATAAGGTCAATTTAAATCAAATTTAAAACTCTGTTAATTAAGTTATCTTTAAGGTAAGAAATAAATTCTAATTCTAAGAATGTAATATAAATTATTAGTCTTTCTAATCCCCATATCTTTTTTAGCTTTTCTCCAAAACGGTGATGTCAACGTCATTGTGGTGGACTGGAGCTCTGGTGCCCAAACTCTATTTTACGTGACAGCTAAAATAAATACTCATACAGCGGGCCAAGCTTTCGGCCAGTTTCTAGTTACACTGAACAGTAGGGGCCTCTCGTACAATAAGATGCATCTTGTTGGACTCAGTCTTGGAGGACATCTAGTAGGCATCGCTGGGAGGGGGACCGGCGGGCAAGTCGCTAGAATCACAGGTACATCGTGCTTAAAAATACCGTTTTTTGTCGATTAAAATTTCATACTTTATAATCCACTACCGATACTAGCAACAAATTGTTACTAGCTAAAGCTTTGCTAATTATAAGGATATTTGATTGAACCTCACGACCCACTAATGCATCTAGTGATGCCCTCATTCAATAAGACCTACCTCTCATTTCAGCACTCGACCCGGCAAAACCTCTATGGGTTTTTGACCCCCATAAGCTACGTGCAAGTGACGCTCGATATGTAGAAGTTATCCACACCAACACAGCTTGGTACGGCTTCAAGCATCCCCTCGGACATGCAGACTTTTACCCCAACGGAGGAAGTTTTATGCCCGGATGTTTGAATAACATGTGTTCTCATTTGAAATCGTTCAGATACATGGCAGACTCAGTAAAGTACAACAATTTGCTAGCTAACCAATGTAACTCCTTAAGAAAAGCTAAATGGAATACCTGTTTTGGGTATCAGTATCCTATGGGCAATAGCGATCTCTATAAATCAGGGTGAGTACTCCCAAGTGGTTATAGATCGTAACGTAAGACGTATTTACATTAATTTATTAAATAAACTATGTGGAACCGAGTTTTTGAGCGTATATATTTGTCTATTTTTACTTAGCCGATTTGCATGTGGTAAGAATATATGTATATTTCTTCTTCGGTGAATATAGACTATACGTATACCTTAGTTTTACACTTGCGTTTTGCAAGTGATATTAGCCATAAAATAAAATCATTTCTTGTTTTCTTTTCTACAAATATTGAATCTACCTAAGGCTATAAAAAATATATGATTAATCTGTGACTTATTGATGTTTTGTTTTTACAGGCGTGGCATCTTCAGAGTAAATATGTGAAAAAATCAACAAGTAATGATTCTTGTCTACCCTATATAGAATGTGGGAGAATAAGTTAAGATACATATACGAGTATAATAGCTATCTTTTCGCAACAAAAACATGTTTGTGTACATTTTATAGTTTAATAAAAAAGTGACATCACGATTATTTTTTTTGTTATTTTTATAGTTATAGTAGTATACATGAGAAGACGTTAGAAGCTGGATCACAATGTAATGGATTTAAGGTTAATTTGGGTTTATTTGTTAATTAATTATAAACGTACAGTAAATAAAACGAAATTTTCAAAATAATAAATATTTTTTATTCACTCGTAACCAACATCCGCCAAGTTTGTTTTTAGCTCCAAATGTACCTGACACAAATAATTAGGATTATCACTACATTTATAATAGGTAATTAATATAGTATTTCATGAATAGATAGAAAGGAAGTATTTTATTGCTTCAAAAATATCAACTAAGCCAAAAAAGAAGAAAGCCTTTAAACATTATGTTAATTTATCAAGTCGTATTGGCCAGTTGTCCCGACGCATTATAAATCATGCATATTATATACTAGTAGACGCCCGTGGCTTCGTTCGCATTAATTCAGGATAAAAAGTAGCCTATGACACTTCTAAGACCTCATACTTACATACCAAAAATTATAATGATCCGTTTAGCCGTTTTCACGTGATGAGCGTTTAAATAAACAGAGACACAGATATTCAGACAAAAACTATAAACACTGCTGAAACGTGTTTAATTTAAAAATAAAAGAATACCCAAGTATTTCTTTTATTACATTCCATGTATAGATTACATAATTAAATAGTTAATGTTAAAACTTACCGGCTTATATTTTATCCATTTTCTAATAACAGGAGCAAATAGTTTCTTGTCCCGGGTATCCATATTTCTTGTTAGGCTGAATAATGCTGCTACAATGATTGATGTACAACATCCGAAGCTTGTGAACCACAGGTATGAAATACGGTACAAGTACGGAACTCCGCTAGAAAAAAAAATAGTACCTATTAAAATTGGCCACATTTTTACTTATGATTTAATTTTGCTTATTGATCTTCTTCTTCTTATCGAATGAGAGTGGCCAACTCTAGTGTCGAGAGTTTTCAAACCGCCCTAAGGGCCTCTGACATCGCTTAACGACTGTCGTACCAGACAAACAGCCGGGACCTACAATTTAACGTGTCATCCGACCCACGGAAGCGCCCAAAATGGAATTCCAATTTAATCATTAGTTACTGGGTATTTCTCAATAATTTTACCAATTTAATAATTGTAGTCATAAATTTAAGAAGGTTCAGTTCAGTTCATCCCATCAGTTCGACCTGTGAACCTATGTGATATCTCAGAATCAGTCTATACAAGCTTACAAATGCATTTTTTTAGGTATATATAACCCTTTATTGTTGACACAAATAAACGAAACAGTGCATAAAACAAACTATATCTAAACTAGTGCCACAAACGGCGGCCTTATCGCTGAAAGCGATCTCTTCCAGGCAACCTTTGGCTGGAGAGAGACAAGCGTAAAGGCAAAAGTCGACGCGGTCAGTACGCGGATGGGTGACCGAAAAGTAGCATTCCATTCCAGCATCGGTAATTATGGTAAAACTTTTAACTGCCAGCTTAGGAAATTAGCACAGTAAAGCTTTTTAAAATGCATGTTAAAATATGATGTTTCATAGAAAAAGCTCATCGGACTGCGATAAAAGTTAAAGAAAATCAAATAATAACTATAAAAATATTATTATATATTTTTCCTAGCATTTTGTCCACGTTGATCCGAGATAAAAACCTATAATGTAATATAGCATCTGTATTAAACCAGCGTCTTATCTATCTTCATATCGAATTTCATGCGATGCATACATGAACGTGATGTTCACAAAGTCTTAATAGACTTCTAAAGATTTAGTTACAATATAATTTAAAATAAGATAATAGTAAGTGTCTCAAATTTTCTTACAATGTTAATTTAAATAAATTAATATTCAATTCAACTCTTTTTTTTTCTTTTTTTTTAACGTTCATTTGTTCAATATAATATCAATATAATATTATTCAACTCTTTATAGTAACTGTAATAATTTAACTAATGATGATTTTCTCTTTACCTGTCAGAAACTATAGTTTTTACTGTTGTACCTTCAAATATATACGTGCAGTTGTCCGTGAATCTAGGTTTTTCTGGAAACGCCAGCAACCCTCGCGAGCCATCTGAGAGAAAGCAGCCACCCACCACGCCGATAGCAGACCAGATGTACCGCCGATTAATGCACTCTGAAATGCATAAGTGGTTTATTTTTAACTGAAACGGGTTTGCACTTGGTCATAGTTTGCCTGATGATAAGCAAAGCCTATGGCCTAAGATCGAGCGTGCTTACCCGATATGAACCGTGTTAGTTTAACCACTAGTTTAACCTACTATACTTTAAAAAGAACACGATTTTTTGCCGAGGTCTGAGCGTGCTCAGTGAGTACACCTGAGAACGAAAATAACCTATCACATGAAAATAATGACGATAAAATATTGAAACATAGTAGCTGTCCCCAGCTGTCTACGGTGTTTCGAATTAAAATGTAAACTGTAGACCTTATCACCACAGGCGCCTTCGTCTTCTTTCATATTAGTAATCACGATAATCTGCTAATTCTTGTAGCATGAATGAATGACAAATATCAACAAACTACCTAGTGGGTGCTCGCGGCTTCGGAAGTAAAACTTGCATTTCCATAAATTTTGATAGTGATAAAATACACATAATACCTAAATAAAAATACATTATTTTGTAAATACCTATAGTATATCTACTATACCTATAGTTAATTAATTAACTAATAATATTTAAGCAATGCCTAACATATGTAATCAAACTCAAATGCAAATTTTAATCTGTAATTAATTTTTAATTTTAATTTCAATAGTTGACACTGTGGAAGAATCCTGGATACTGCAACACAGGGAATCCTAAAGCAGTAGACAGGACCCCAATTTTAATTTGAACTTAATTAATTTAGATACTTTTATATAATGTACAAATGATAACCTGTTTTTAGTGGAAATAAATAATTTTTATCTTATCTTTTTTATCTTTTATCTTATATCTTAGTACTAGTTGCCCATCGCAACTTCGTTTGCGTAGTTCCCTACCCCTGCTCGATCCCTCCCTACCTCAACCTTACCACTCTACCACTACCCTAAAACTACACTACCACAACCTACCCTACAACTACCCTACCACTACCCTACCACTATCCTACCACTACCCTCCACTACCCTACCCTCCACTACCCTACCCTCCACTACCCTACCACTACACTACCACTACCTACCCAACCACTACCCTACCACTCTGGACGGAGACAAATACAACAAACCAAAAACCAAGAAAATCGGTCCAGCCGTTCTCGAGTTATAGTGTTCGAAAAACCAAACAAACACGACTTTGTTTTATATTTATAGATATCAAGTAATAAATTATTACTTAGCTTATTTAAAACTGACAAAAATAACATTTTACATTAATAGAAGTTGATCATAGTATAACAGCTGAAATATTTATACTGTGGCGTAGTGCTAACGTTACGAGAAATGGACAGCGCGTGGAGTGAGACGCGCGGGCGGCCCCCCACACCAACCTCACCTCCTAAAATCGTAGTTCGCGCGAAAATGCCTCGCCTTAAGAAGTAAAACTTGCATTTCCATAAATCCTTTGTTAGCGGATGCCTGCGTCATAACATCTACCTGCATGCCAAATTTCAGCCCGACCCGTCCAGCGGTTTGGGGTGTGCGTTGATAGATCACTAGGTCAGTCAGTCACCTTTGAGTATTGTATATTTAGAAGAGCTGACAGAAATTATTCCATTGTTTACTCGTAATTTAGACACATCATTCACAGATTACCGTTCGTTCTCTTATCTATACTATTTTTTATATAAAATCATCGATTAACAGTGTGCTAATAAATTAATTTGCCTGATTTGGCAAGATTATGGAATGTATATATATCGGTGTGATTTTAATGTAACTGTTGGAAGTTGTCTGAACATGAAACTAATCGTGGTAGTGGCTGGACTTATAGCGCGTTAGTATCTCTATTCGGTCTTCAATGTATCTTCAAATTTTGATATTATACAATAATAAATATCTTATTTAAATTCATTAATTAATAGTGAAATTTAATTTCCAACCAAATTTTACATATTGATTGTACAGTACATATAAATTATATCGCTTTCTTCGACTGCAAAATATAAATAAATACCAGTCCAGAATAGCCGTATCGTGAAAGGATCTGGGCGCCCACCACGATAATGTACTTTCCCAATGAGTAAAAACTTCGAGAGAGTCACGACACTCACTAATGAGGAACATGGCACGATGAGGAGGATATCTACAAATATATTTTTTACATATTTTTTTTTACTTTACTGCTGATTGGTTCCAGTTTGCTCCGGCGGCGCAGTCCCCGTAATTCCCGGGGATAACAGCCACTACGTGGAGGGAGAGTCCCGCTACTTCTGGATGCCTGACGGAGAAGGAGTACCGCACCTGGTGGACCTTCAGGAACCAGTGGACGAGCAGCTTCTGCAGTCTAGGAACGGCGCCAACAACCAATACTGGCTGTTCACCAGGTAATTTTAATTAGTGGCTGTTCTCAATCCTTACTATTGCTTATACATGCTTTATAATCGCTTTTATTTATGACGTCATTACAAAACAATATCGAACATTTTAATCTTATTCATAAAATGATGAAATTAAATTTAAGTAAATATGTAGTTCAGCTTGATTGAGTCGAGAACAAATCATTTTTATTTAATGCATAATATTATTTATACCCTTTCCAGATGGAACCCCAACAACGCACAAATCATCGTGAACGGCAATGCCAACTCAGTCTGGTCTTCCAACTACCTCGGAAGCCGTCCCTTGAAGGTCGTCGTCCATGGCTGGAACAGCAACGGGAACTCTGAAATCAACCCTCTCGTCACCTCGGCCTTCCTCGCTGTCCAGGACTGCAACGTGATCGTGGTTGACTGGAGGTCTCTGGCCAACTCCAACTACATCACCGCTGCCAACGGAGTCCCCAGCGTGGGCCAGTTTTTGGGCAACTTCATCACCTGGCTCATTAATACCGCTGGAGGAAACTGGAACAACGTGCATTTCGTTGGCTTCAGTTTGGGCGCTCACGTCGTTGGCAACGCTGGACGTACTACCAATGGCAGACCAGCACGTGTTACTGGTGAGTTTTTTGTAACCCAGTCAAAATAAACGAGACCAACGTATTAAAAACCTGAGTGTACATGTCCAACATTATTTTTATTTCTGTTAGCACTTTCAATTTAAATATAGAAAGAAAATGTGAAAGAAATATTTATTAAAATCATAAATATTACAAAACAAATAAATTATTATATGCATCATGTAACACTATGATTTCTTGTCATAATTGTTTTAACATTCCTATAAAAATATTTAGGTGAGATTATATCATATTATACCTTTATAATAAAAGAATAATCACAGATTTTTAATATTTAATATATCTTATCTTTACCAGGCTTGGACCCCGCTGGACCTCTATGGGGTGGCAACAACAACGCACTGAACACTCAAGCCGCCCAGTACGTGGAAGCTATCCATACTGACGGTGGTCTGCTTGGTATCTTCGACAAGATCGCTCACGCTGACTTCTACCCTAACGGAGGAAGGAACCCTCAGCCTGGTTGCTGGGTCAGCACCTGTTCCCACAGCCGTGCTTACGAATTTTTTGCATCCACCGTCCGCACCAACCATCTGGTGGGTCGTGCTTGCTCTAACACTAACCAGGCTGAAGCTAACCAGTGCTCTGGCGCTGCTCTCAACATGGGCAATGCTATCATTTCCAAGAGAGGGTAAGTATTCAACATTTTTTGTCTGTTGCATGTCTTTTGATAGGTAGGTCTTCGATCGTTTGCTTTAACAACAGGCGGGTTGTAGTCAAATATAAGCCTATTCCGCGTTAAAAATGGTACACACTTCAAAATCAATACCGACAGTTTTAAATAAATTTTAAGCAATTCAAGCCAAGCATTTCTGGTTTAAGGTAATCGTAAGAAAGTTGCATTTGAAATTGGCGAAATTTGGAGTCGAGAGTTGCCACATCCCAGGGGTCTCTGTCGTACTCGTAGTTCAATAACTGTTGCTTTATGCTAAACAGTCGAAACCTAGTATATTATTATAATAAATAAGATTTGTCATGACTAATAGGAAAAATAAATCGTAGCAAAAAACACGAAAAGTCAGATACCCAAATACTAATTGATTGCCAACAAGTGTTTAAAGACGTGTACTTAAGATAAGATAATTCTTAAAGTACATACCTACATGAGTAACGACAATCATGTAGCAGCTAACACGATAACAAAGGATTTGTACGTTTTTTTTTCATCAATGCGGGAGAATTGTACTATTTATTTATTTATTTTATTTAAAAAAATATAAAACGCACCGTTGTGTAGAGCTTGTGTTGTGTTATTATCCAAATGAAAGGCTTAAACCGGCACAGATAAACTGAGAAACAGATAAACAGACAAAATTTCTAGAAATTGTTAGAACGTGTCCTGCTATCAATTCGAAGTATCTCCAAAAAAAATTTTGTTTAATATTTAATATGTTCAGACTTTCGACTCCTTTCAGCCTATTAGGTACATGTGTAGATAATCTTATAATAATTTTCTTTTTTTTTTTTCAGAAACGGCATCTTTGGCTTGACAACTGGCAATGCATGGCCTTTCTAAAACTCAGTGATATTGTTAAACCGCCTGAAATAAACGCCTCAGTACCTGCAGCCAAAAAACTGTTTTTATTCCTTTTTTCGATAATATACATATAAACATTTAGTGACGTATGTAATAAAAACGGGTAACAATAAATTTGAGTAAAACGTCTGGCCTTGTGCTAGTCGTGAGACTGTTTTACAAGGCCAAAGTCTTCTCCCAATTGTGAGACTTATATTATATTACGTATAGTTTTATTACTAAGTATTATGTATAGGTTTATTACCTTTAACTATATAATATAACATGTCTACCGCATTTACCTAACCAAATCAGTACACGTTAGTGTTATAGTTCAGCTGTTTTACCTACTTACGGTTTTCTTCGTCTCTAGACATTTTTAACATAAAAGTTTCAGTTTTTTGCACCTATATAGGTGCAAAAAACTGAAACTATTAACTTTTGAAACCTGCTAAGCGCTCTTGTTAGGAATCGGCTTTGTTATATCCCAAACCTCGAAATTCGAAATCGCACCAAAGTCTACGGCAATACCTATTGCCGGGTTGAAGTGGATATGGGCAGGACACTCGGCGCGCAGGGACTACTCTAAATAGACCGGAGAGGTCACTGAGTGGTATTCGAGAGGCAGCAACATTACCAGAGGTAGACCACCAACCCGATAGTCGGGCAGATGACATCGTTAGAGCGCAATTATAGAAACAAACGACTTATCGACTGCAAAGCTCGTTGCCCAGAACTGGCTTTAACAGGCTGAGATCGTTCTGTATGGTAGCGCTAGAGGTAAGGCAAAAGTAAGTAACTACATACAGGAATGATGATTAATTAAAGAACAATATATATTATGTATGTTTACTTACATCTTGGATTAACGTGATGGTCAGGGTGTACCTAATTGGCAATTTGAGCTCATAAAAGTGAGTGATAAATCACATTAGTATCACTAATGAGGTATAATACTTTCATTCGATTCTTCTTCGTCTTATCGAATGAGAGTGGCCAACTCTGGTGTCGAGAGTTTATCAAACCGCCATTTTTTCATTCGATAATATGTACTAATTGAGTAGGTATGCCAATAATGTTGCAATATTAATTTAATACGCCATACGTGAATGGATGAGTATCACGTATCACATAATTGTATGATACGTCACATCACATTAGAAGATTAGCTGATAGATTAGAATCTTAAACAGCTTATATTTATTTACTTCCTTAATCAATTATAAGACCATATTGATTAAAGCGATCATTTCATGTAGATACCATGCCTATGTATTAATTAATTTATTATATTTTATTTACTAATCATTACTGTATGTTACTGACACCTTCTGATATCGTTTTATAATAAATTTCTTACGTCACTTTTAATTTTATTTATACGTATATTTTATGTTGTTGTATGTTGAACTCTAGCCATGTTAAGCAGTATAAAATACCTAGGCGTTTTTGTGGATAACAAATTAAAATGGGGCCCACATATATGTATACTATGGCAAAAAGAACAAGAAAGATTTTCCATAGGTATATTTAAAACACTAAGAAATATCGCTGACGAGAAGTTTTTTTATACAAACATACAAAGCACTATAATGCGCGATAAACTATTGTATCAGTTCATGGGACGGTGCTGATAAAACTTTCTTTATCACCATATAGAGAGCCCAACGTGCATTACTTAAGGTACCTTTTAGTTAAACCACAGGTTAAACTGCTATTCTTATACTGCAACAAAGACTTATATGATAAATGTAAAGTGATGTCTCTTCGAAAACTCTTTATACAGTAATGTATTAGGAGAGATACCATAAAAGCACTGTTCCAAATCTTTTAAAGAGAACTTAACCAAACCGATACAAAGACGACCCCCAAAATGTCCAGTGCCTATAATATATAGCATAGCAGACATTACTCGCATCTTGCTACGATATTTTATAATGAACTAATTAATATGTACCTATTTTAATACGACTGAGCTGTACCAAGGCAAATTAAAAACAAGAGTTATGAAGAAATTGAAACATTATTTGCCAAACCTGACAAATAGCCGGTACATAAAAACAAGAACGTAATTTACACACATTTAAATAACACAAACTCAACTTTGGCGACAACATTGGTTACGTTGGCCCTACGAATATCATTATGAATTGGAAAATAGTTTTGAGTAAATAATTTTCAGTCTGTACTAGCGCAAGTAGCAGGTTAAAAATGTTAAAATATTTATCGATCACATACCTACCTGTGTAGCCACAGATATGGCAAACTGTATGTAGCTTCTGCGTAGGTATCGCTACGAAGGTTTTGCTACGCGTTGTACATAGTGCAAGGAAAACGACTCAAGACAACATTGTGTGAAATATAATTCATGTAAGATTGAGTTCTTGATGCCACTTGTTCTTGTTAAGAAAACTCAATATGTACATTTTTGCTTATGTAGCATCCGAACGGATAATTGACTGATGATTGACACTTTCCCAACATTTTATTTACATTATATTTAAATTCCTGTATAAAATATTATTAAGCAATTATAAGCATCCAAAGCTAAAGTGATTGATCTTTTATCGAATAACACGTCAAAATTAATAATAACACTCCTCTTTTTTGAACAATAACTAAGGGATGCACGAGGCTTTACTCGCATTACTTCGAAATTAAAATCAGCCAATGCCTTGGAATACTACCCATATACCAAAAATCATGATAATCCGTTCTGCCGTTTTTGTGTGATAAGCTCACAAATACCCAGGTCCCCAATATAGACTTGATAATATAGTGTTTGGGTAACAAATGATAAAACGTTTATAAGGTCAACATACAGAGTATCTAGAGAGAGAAGTCCGACGCGATGGTCTGATCAGATAAAAGTTGTCCTCAACACAAGTGTAGCTTTTTTTTTAAACTAGATAGGCTCACGCCTGACTAAAACTCGCCTGAAGTTAAGCAACGTTATAATCTACGATCTAGCGCGCTTGCTTAGAAGAAACTGATTCTCTCTCGATGAATTATTTGTTTTATTTATGTTCTCTAGATGCAACACACGTGTCGCTGGGAATCTGAGAAAATGGCGGAACATCGTAAAAGAAAAGATGATAATACGACACGTTACGACCCCCAGCATTGGGGTATCAACGCGAGGAGCAGAATAGTGTATGTATGTACACTATGTACAGTACAATGATTCTCAGACCATACTATCCTAGGCTTGTATTTATATACTGTTTAGACTTTTTTTAAATCGAATTTGGGAAGGTAACCGTTTTACCTGAATTGCAACTGTTATATGACCGCCCGGATGTTTGAATAACATGTGTTCTCATAACAAAGCGTTCAGATACATGGCAAACTCAGTAAAGTACAACAATTTGCTAGCTAACCAATGTAACTCCTTAAAAAAAGCTAGATTGAATACCTGTACTGGGTATCAGTATCCTATGGGCAATAGCGATCTCTATAAATCAGGGTGAGTACTCCTAAGTGGTGATAGATCGTAACGTAAGACGTATTTACATTAATGTATTAAATAAACTATGTGGAACCGAGTTTTTGAGCGTATATATTTGTCTATTTTTACTTAGCCGATTTGCATGTGGTATGAATATAATTGTATATTAATTCTTCTTCGGTGAATATAGACTATACGTATACCTTGGATTACCACTTGCGTTTTGCAAGTGATATTAGCCATAAAATAAAATCTTTTCTTGTTTGTCTTTTTTCTACAAATACTAAATCTACCAAAGGCTATAAAAATATATGATTATCTGTAACTTATTGATGTTTTTTTTCACAGGCGCGGCATCTTCAGAGTAAATATTTGAACAATTCTACAACAAAGATTCTACTCGTATATATGCAAGAATAAGTTTTTAACAAAGAGTCAGAAGAGAATGGACACTGAAATATTTTTTTTTTATAATTGTAATTTTTTTAACTAATAAATATGTATAATACTCGTACTCATATATTTTTAGTTGTTATTTTTATTTTTATTTTATCTTGCCTTTGTTTAATTCTCTACCTGCCGAATGTCATTATTCAAAGTTATGTAGTATTTTAAGTACCTAGTTTTCCGCATAGAAGCGGAGAAGTGCACAGATTTTAGATTAATTCGAGTTTCTGTGTGAATTAAAAATACCTTTTTTTATCCCAGGAAAACCTATTACAGGTACCACCCAATCCCGGGGAGGATTTACGGTGGTTATGTGGGAGTCGCATTCTACTAACCAGCCCTAAGCATACCCACTAAAAACTTGCCGCTGCGTCGCTGATCGGGGCTCCGAGAACGCTAGGCATACTACCGCAGCCCCGGCGACGGAATTAAAAATACCTAACTGTTTAAGATCAACCCTAGAGGTTAATTCCCTCGTAACCTATGACTTATCTAGTCTTACTATATTTGCCATTAATATAATCTTTTCATTGTACGTGCAATTTTTTTCTTATCGAATGAGAGTGGCACTCTGGTGACAAAAGTTTATCAAGCCGCCCAAGTTTTTTTTACATGTTAGGTTAGTTGGCTATTTTCTATTACAATGCAACATTTTTTTTTATAATTCATGTTTAATTTGACGGTAGCAGATAAACTAGTTCATCACATTTAAGTCGTATTCCTTATGACTGAGGGTCGTGACTCCCCGCAGAATTAATAATTATTTAGGGCAGTTCTCTTGGCCAGATACATCGTAGTGGGCGCCCAAGTCCTTCCACGGAAGACACATGTCCTCGGATATAGTGGTCCTCAGACATGTCGGTTTTCTCACGATGTTTTCCTTCACCGTAAAGCGAGTGCAAATGCGCACATAACTTGATAATGCTAGTCATTGGTGTAGGGCCGGATTCGAATCAGGGTGCGTCTGGATGAAAAGCAGATATTGAACCGCTAAGCCACGCTCGCTTTGAATTTAGTATGGCCTTGGCCGTACCTATTATTTAATCAAGTTGGCGAGTTAACTGCTGTGACTTTAGGTAATTCCACAGATGCGCTCGGTCTTTATCGGTCACTGAAACACTTGGAAATACACAATTCCTATCAATAGGTATCGTTTTTATAATTATTATTGCATAGTCATAGGTATTTTTAAACTTGAGTATTGGGTATTGGGAAAGACAATGACTTGCTGGAGACAGTATAAATAGTGCTTTCGGCAGAGATGCATTCTCATACAATATCAATTCCTTGCTTGGAAAGCTTGTGAGAGATACTGTTGGGTGATATATTTATTCATAGTATTTTAAATTCAAAAGGTAAGGTACGCGATTAATTCGTTGTAGGTACTTATCCGTTTTTATGGTTGCTTCATTTATTATAGCTTCATTATCGTAACTTATTAGAGACACTACACAGCTAAAACTTTCAACTAAGTTCTTCTAGCCTTTGTTACATTATATATCTGTAAATTCATTAGCTCCATTCTACTTAAACTTAGATAAATTAATTAAAATAGCTGTGTGCATGTTAGTCTATCAGAACTAAATTATTGTTATACTACTGTAAAATTATTATCTTTAAGAAAAACTAAAATATAAGATATTATTCTTCTTCTTCTTATCAAGTGAGAGTGGGCCAACACTGGTGTCGAGGGTTTTTTAAGCCGCCCTAAGGGCCTCTGACATGGCTTAACGACTACTGTACTAAGACAAACAGGCGGGACCTTACAATTTAACGTGTCATCCGACCCACGGATAGATATTATTTAGAGACGTGAACGATTTAGTAAAAATCATATACTTATATTAATTCGTTGTTGTTCCAGCTGATTTCAAACATGAATTTCATAGTTTGGGCGATAATCTATTTCGGGCTTATCCATTCTAAGTGCACTGGTTTGATGGTAAATGCTCCTGCTCATATGATACAAGACAATGTTCAAGTGTTCACAACTTCACATAACAACAATTGTGAGTATACATATTCATACATATAAATATTACCTCTTTCGACAGCCATCCTTTAGACAATGAAATCACCATCCTTTGTCGTATAGGACCTTATACCATAGAAGATTGAAATATTTAGTTAAAAATTTATACCATAGCATAACTTTTTAATGGCGGCTTTTGTAGATATATCTAAAGCAACAACTTCTAAATTAAAGACGTTTCTATTTTCCTAAATGCACCTTATTATAGTCCACTTTAATAGTATAAAAAATGTCATGAAAGTGTTCTACTACTTGTAAAGCTATGCACAATGTATGAATTGTTATATAAATATACAATAAGAAATATGTTTTTGTTTGTTCGTCAGCCGTCGTTAACCCATCTAACGTTCTCGAGGTGGATCACAATGTCACTTACTCTTTACGGAGGAACAAAAGAAACGCTAATAACATTGCCTATTGGTTGTATACCAGGTTAGTCGAGTATTATCATTATCTTGTGTTGAGTCTGCCCGTTTCTATGTACAATAAGTATGTATTTACGATAACCCATGATACAATCGTAAGCTTAGTATGGGGCTAGATGGCGCTGTGTGATATGTCCTGAAATATTGTTTTATTTACTATCCAGAGTCATAGGAACTAGTCATTCAGTGAAGCGTTACACTTGCGACCTACCAATTTTGTTTTCGTTCAAAACCAAAACCAAGATAGTTCCATTCTAGTTGAAATGTCAAATGTTTAACGGCGCGGCCCAGACTTATAAGAAAAAGAAAACAAATATATCGATTTTTATTACGTGGAATAAATCCCGCCTGATATTAAGCATTGCTGAAGCCTAGGGTATGTAGGTGCTGTATTTAGGTATAATGTCTAGATTTGGAACCTTCTGGATTGCAATAAAATAAGATCGTACTGGAACAAAAGCTAAATTATACACTTACTAATATTTTTGTTTTGCTACAGACAAAACCCCACGCAGTATCAATTGCTGACCCCTTATAACATTGACACCTCCTACTTGAACAAAACCAAAGTCACCGTGTTCTTAGTTCACGGCTGGACTGGCAACGGGAACTTTGAGATGAACACGCTTCTTAGAGATGGTAAGACATACAAAAAACAATAAAAAAACTGTAATAACTCGTTGATTCAGGTTTCTTAATAAATGAAAAAGGATTTCTGATTTAATGATTTTTTTTGTCAGACCGCCTCTTCTGTCACTCCTAGTTCCCCTCTGAGACGGCCTCCACGGGTTTTTTAACCTCGAGTGCACACAGCCTTCGCAAATCGACTACCTGAACTTACCTTCATATACAACAAAATGGCTACGATATGTAGCATTCAGATTACAACCCTCAGGGAATGCAAGCGTCTCGTAACCCAGTACTTGTGCACTCTATCATATGAGGACACGGAAGATTTGCTTTAAATCCTTAAGTAGAAGTACCTATATTCACTCACACGCACACACAGGCACACCTCACACACACACACACACACACACACACACACACACACACCACACACTCACACACCCCCACACAAACACACACGTTGTCCGTTGTTTTAAGTCTAAATCTATTTTTGTAAAATTATTCATCTATTATGAACCAAAACCGTTATTGGTTAGCTGCAAATCATTTTAAAAGCACCTGTGGCTGCTGCGGTACAGGGGTACCTAGTGCAGCAGCCACTGGTAACTCTACTATAAGGTCAATTTAAATCAAATTTAAAACTCTGTTAATTAAGTTATCTTTAAGGTAAGAAATAAATTCTAATTCTAAGAATGTAATATAAATTATTAGTCTTTCTAATCCCCATGTCTTTTTTAGCTTTTCTCCAAAACGGTGATGTCAACGTCATTGTGGTGGACTGGAGCTCTGGTGCCCAAACTCTATTTTACGTGACAGCTAAAATAAATACTCATACAGCGGGCCAAGCTTTCGGCCAGTTTCTAGTTACACTGAACAGTAGGGGCCTCTCGTACAATAAGATGCATCTTGTTGGACTCAGTCTTGGAGGACATCTAGTAGGCATCGCTGGGAGGGGGACCGGCGGGCAAGTCGCTAGAATCACAGGTACATCGTGTTTAAAAATACCGTTTTTTGTCGATTAAAATGTCATACTTTATAATCCACTACCGATACTAGCAACAAATTGTTACTAGCTAGAGCTTTGCTAATTATAAGGATATTTGATTGAACCTCACGACCCACTAATGCATCTAGCGATGCCCTCATTCAATAAGACCTGCCTCTCATTTCAGCACTCGACCCGTCAAAACCTCTATGGGTTTTTGACCCCCATAAGCTGCGTGCAAGTGACGCCCGATATGTAGAAGTTATCCACACCAACACAGCTTGGTACGGCCTCTACCATCCCCTCGGACATGCCGACTTTTACCCCAACGGAGGAGTTTTAATGCCTGGATGTAATAACTACTACTGTTCTCATTTGGAATCGTTCAGATACATGGCAAACTCAGTAAAGTACAACAATTTGCTCGCTAACCAATGTGACTCCTTAATAAACGTTGCATGGAATACCTGTACTGGACATCAGTATCCTATGGGCAATAGCGACATCAATAAATCAGGGTGAGTACTTTTAAGTGGTGATATATATAATAATATACATACATATGTAGTAAGTACGTGTCTGACCGTATATATTGTTTTCCTTCATCACGCCCAAACGAGTGAACCAATTTGCATGTGGTAAGGATATAAACTAGACTTTCGTTGTTAAGCTTTTGCGCGTGATAAAATATACATTTTATTCTTGACCAACATTTTTTTAAGCAGTGTATGTACCGCAAACTGTAATTAATTATATATTCTGTGACTTATTGTTGCTTTTTTTATAGGAGTGGCATCTTCAGAGTAAATATGTGAAAAAATCAACAAGTAATGATTCTTGTCTACCCTATATAGAATGTGGGAGAATAAGTTAAGATACATATACGAGTATAATAGCTATCTGTTCGCAACAAAAACATGTTTGTGTACATTTTATAGTTTAATAAAAAAGTGACATCACGATTATTTTTTTTGTTATTTTTATAATTATAGTAGTATACATGAGAAGACGTTAGAAGCTGGATCACAATGTAATGGATTTAAGGTTAATTTGGGTTTATTTGTTAATTAATTATAAACGTACAGTAAATAAAACGAAATTTTGAAAATAATAAATATTTTTTATTCACTCGTAACCAACATCCGCCAAGTTTGTTTTTAGCTCCAAATGTACCTGACACAAATAATTAGGATTATCACTACATTTATAATAGGTAATTAATATAGTATTTTATTAATAGATAGAAAGGAAGTATTTTATTGCTTCAAAAATATCAACTAAGCCAAAAAAGAAGAAAGCCTTTAAACATTATGTTAATTTATCAAGTCGTATTGGCCAGTTGTCCCGACGCATTATAAATCATGCATATTGTATACTAGTAGACGCCCGTGGCTTCGTTCGCATTAATTCAGGATAAAAGGTAGCCTATGACACTTCTAAGACCTCATACTTACATACCAAAAATTATAATGATCCGTTTAGCCGTTTTCACGTGATGAGCGTTTAAATAAACAGAGACACAGATATTCAGACAAAAACTATAAACGCTGCTGAAACGTGTTTAATTTATAAATTAAAAGAATACTCAATTATTTCTTTTATTACATTCCATGTATAGATTACATACTTAATTAAATAGTTAATGTTAAAACTTACCGGCTTATTTTTCATCCATTTTCTAATAACAGGAGCAAATAGTTTCTTGTCCCGGGTATCCGTATTTCTTGTTAGGCTGAATAATGCTGCTACAATGATTGATGTACAACATCCGAAGCTTGTGAACCACAGGTATGAAATACGGTACAAGTACGGAACTCCGCTAGAAAAAAAAATAGTACCTATTAAAATTGGCCACATTTTTACTTATGCTTTAATTTTACTTATTGATCTTCTTCCTCTTATCGAATGAGAGTGGCCAACTCTAGTGTCGAGAGTATTCAAACCGCCCTAAGGGCCTCTGACATGGCTTAACGACTGTCGTACCAGACAAACAGCCGGGACCTACAATTTAACGTGTCATCCGACCCACGGAAGCGCCCAAAATGGAATGCCACTTTTCGATCACCCATCCGCGTACTTACCGCGTCGACTTTTGCTTAACATTGGTAATCGCTTGCGAGTGCCTCCTCGCTGAGCTACGGGCGCTTATAATTATTATTTATGTATTTTATAGTATTACTCAGATTGGCGTATCGAGAAATACCCAGTAGCCAATTTTATCATTAGTTACTGGGTATTTCTTAATAATTTTACCAATTAAATAATTGTAGTCATAAATTTAAGAAGGTTCAGTTCAGTTCATCCCATCAGTTCGACCCGTGAGTATGTGATATCTCAGAATCAGTCTATACAAGCTTCCAAATGCATTTTTTTAGGTATATTATAACCCTTTATTGTTGACACAAATAAACGAAACAGTGCATAAAACAAACTATATCTAAACTAGTGCCACAAACGGCGGCCTTATCGCTGAAAGCGATCTCTTCCAGGCAACCTTTGGCTGGAGAGAGACAAGCGTAAAGGCAAAAGTCGACGCGGTCAGTACGCGGATGGGTGACCGAAAAGTAGCATTCCATTCCAGCATCGGTAATTATGGTAAAACTTTTAACTGCCAGCTTAGGAAATAAGCACAGTAAAGCTTTTTAAAATGCATGTTAAAATATGATGTTTCATAGAAAAAGCTCATCGGACTGCGATAAAAGTTAAAGAAAATCAAATAATAACTATAAAATATTATTATATTTTTTTCCTAGCATTTTGTCCACGTTGATCCGAGATAAAAACCTATAATGTAATATAGCATCTGTATTAAACCAGCGTCTTATCTATCTTCATATCGAATTTCATGCGATGCATACATGAACGTGATGTTCACAACGTCTTAATAGACTTCTAAAGATTTAGTTACAATATAATTTAAAATAAGATAATAGTAAGTGTCTCAAATTTTCTTACAATGTTAATTTAAATAAATTAATATTCAATTCAACTCTTTTTTTTTAACGTTCATTTGTTCAATATAATATCAATATAATATTATTCAACTCTTAATAGTAACTGTAATAATTTAACCAATGATGATTTTCTCTTTACCTGTCAGAAACCATAGTTTTCACTGTTGTATCTTCAAATAAATACGTGCAGTTGTCCGTGAGTCTAGGTTTTTCTGGAAACGCCAGCAACCCTCGCGCTTGAGCCATCTGAGAGAAAGCAGCCACCCACCAAGCCGATAGCAGACCAGATGTACCGCCGATTAATGCACTCTGAAATGCATAAGTGGTTTAGTTTTAACTGAAACGGGTTTGCACTTGGTCATAGTTTGCCTGATGATAAGCAAAGCCTATGGCCTAAGATCGAGCGTGCTTACCCGATATGAACCGTGTTAGTTTAACCATGACATATATAATATTATATAATATCGTAATTTAGAATGGAGTTGGGTATCCTTCAGACTCTTGAAGAAGCAACAGACATCTGGTGATGCTATAGTATCAAATCTACATATGTATATGTACGACAAATCTAATGTATAATGCTTATGGCTTAGTAGTATAGTAGTAGCTTTTAGAATTTATAGATTATTATTATCAACCAAGAGAGAGCTAATAATTTCTAAGACTTCCTTTTAGAACAGGTAACACCACAGAACAACGATCGGGCCACATCGCCCCCGCGCGCCAAGCATGGACTTCAAAGCTCTGTGGGTAACACTCTATCTGTCAAAGTAAAATTTGTAAACATTATGTTTTTCATCGTTAGTATAGGGCTTCGTGATTGTTTTTTATCAGTTTTATTAACATTAAAGTTAGACCATGTCATTGAACCTTGGTGTAATATTGTAAGAAAAAGCTTACCGCGGCGAAAATACTGCAGCCCTGCAACACAAGGTCCCTGTGACACTTAGTGCAGAGCTCAGTTTACTTCACCAACGTACCTTTGTAAGATACTAGTTTTACATTATGTTTTAGTGATTTTAGTGGTAACGTATACACTCTGTAATACATAAATAAAGTTTTTTTTTTCTTTCCTTTTTAGCAATGTTTCAAAGCAAAAAAACAAGATCAAAAACTTCACCTACCGTAGAATCAATAAACGGGAGGAATATTCCCATGAAGAAAATACCAGATAGAGGTCCCATGGATGCAGATGATAAACTCATCGTCAGCTGTAGAACTGAGCCGAGCTTTTCTACCACAAATACCAGCGCTGCAACAAAATAATAATGCATTTATTTTCTATTTCAAATATCTGTACATATAAGATAATAGGCAAGCGCGTAAGATCGTAGATTATAACGTTGCTTAACATCAGGCAAGTTGTAGTCAAGCGTGAGCCTATTTCATGTAAAAAAAAAAAAAAAATATGTTTGAGTACACTTTAAAGTGATAATAAAACACATTTTAGCGTAAGTTTTTATAAATTTTGTCTGTTTATATAAACGCTCATCACGCAAAAACGGCTAAACGGATTATCATGATTTTGGTATGTAGGTAGTATGAGGTCTTAACAGTATCATAGGCTATTTTTTAACCTGAAATAATTCGAGCAAAGCCGCGGGCGTCTACTAGTTGTTGTTGTTGATTTATACATTTGAAATGAAAAATGTTAAATGATCAATTAAAAATTACTTACCCATACAGATAACTCCTAAAGTAACTACAACAGCTCGGATCAGTATTTGAGTTTGTGTGTGAGATAGTTCTTTGAAGAATGGCTTGTAAAAATCTTCCAAAACTACAGCAGACATCGAATTAAGGCCAGTCGATAAAGAACTGAAAAAAAAAATACAACAATTTTATTCACTTTGTTATTGCTTTTCAAAATTTTATTAAATTCAAAGTACAATAAGACACAAGGAACTTTTTTATATATGAGATAGGCTCACGCTTGACTACAACTTGCATGATGTTAAGCAAGTTGTAACCTACGATCTTCCGCGCTTACCAAGAAGAAACCGATTTGCTCTCGACTTACAGACCGACAAATTATTGTTCAAGGGGAATAGAGATTCGGGCAAGGATTTCCACAGTATGGCGATTTGCACACTGAAAATCGAAGCAAACCCTTCGTGCGAGTAAACTGGTCATCATGCTTTAAAATGAGCTGATAAAATTTGCCTGTTCCATTCTTTATTTTAATTGCGTCCTCCAAAAAATGCCAAGCTCACGTAACATTTCAATGGACTATTTGAAAATAATAAGTTTTAGAATTATGTATTCTGTAGTATCAATGGGTACTGCAAATATCAGAAAATCGGGTGTCACTTCAGATAAATAAAAAAAAAACCGGACATTGCACACAGCGCCATCTAGCCCCACACTAAGCAAACGCTTGTGTCGTGGGTACTAGATAACGGATATAATACTTATATACTTTTCTTTTGTAAATACATACTTAATACAAACAACCAGACTCAACACAAGAAATTATACATTTTTAAAATGCATAAACACTTAGATGCCTTTCTATTCAGTGTCAAAAAATAACTAATTGTAATTGTTCAAATTCAATCTTACCTAAGAGCAGCACTGAAGACTCCTGCTACAAACACGCCAGTCATTCCATTCCAGTCCGCTAGCACATCCATCACCAGCAATGGCAATATCTGGTCTTTAGCCAGAGCCAGCTTTGTAGCTAAAGGGTCGCAGTCATGGTATCTGGCATACGCCACCATGCCGCTGTATCCGCATAGGAATACAATAAATATCACACCGCAGAGAAACCCCCACATGGCTCTGAAAAAAACAATTAAAATGAGAATTTCCTCCTTTGTACCAGTTTTGTTTTTAATCTGTAGGCTTCAGCGACACATTGAGCATTTAATAAATAGGTTAGTACATAAAAAAAAAGGAAAAGTGTTTGACTAAACTTGAAATAAGAGGAAACTCTTGATGTGAATATAATGCGCAGAACGGTTTGGATGTGTGAATAATTAGTATAGTACTTCTGTCTTTGTTATAACGCAAACAAAATCACTATTTTTTTATAATTTTAGTGTACACATTGACGAAAAACCTAGTTACCAAAAGTAGTAAAATTTATAGAAAGTATCAAAATTCACACGGTGAACCGTGTGAATTTTTTTCCGGTTTTGTTATTGAAATTAAAATTTTAAACTCTAGTTGACTGCTCAAACATAATTATAGTCTCAGCCAGTGTAAAAGCTTGTACAAATAAATACCAAACATTGAAATTAGTAAAATATTGCTAAAATGTTTTTCAAATATTTTCTCTGCGCAACTACTATTGTGGCTTTTCATATGTTAAGTTATTCGGAAGTTGATGCAGTAAGTGTATTTTTTTATATTAAGTGTGGATAATAAGATTTATTCATCTTATCTTTCAGTATCCTGAAAACATTGCTCCTATAATTAACTTCTTATTCCTCATTAACGGCTTAAGTTTTTATCACCTACTTTTACACTAACTAAAGTAATGACAAAATAATAATACTCCAACCTATGTTTATGTCTCACGCACTGTTTTTTTTTACTTACTTGGGTTAGATTTTGGCACAATAAAATATAATAATAAGAAAAAACCTGAACTTGATCCCACTAACAATTTTGTATGTAAATCCATTTACAAAGTTTCTATTGAAAAAATATTTAGCGAGCAATATTGTTTCAGAGAGTTGTAAGAGTTGAGAATGCTAAAGCCCATGATCGCATCAACGATGCATTCATAAAATGCGCTCCAAAAAATACAGATATTCCCCAAACATACAAATTAATAGGCATAGGAAAGTACCTGGAAGAGGAATATTTTAGACAAACAGTTTTCTGTGTGTATAAAGAAACTGGGCTGGCGTTTGACGACGGCAGACTGAACGCTGAAGCGGCAGGATTAGTGATACCAGATGAAGAATTTGTAGAAGCACAGAGAAACTGTACAAAGTACGGAACAACAGCTGAAGAAACCAACTGGATGTCATTCAAATGCTTTCAAGATACTACCCCTGTTTATTTACAACTATAATACAAGTTGGATACAAAATATATTTTTGACGAGATAAAGATAAAAGATAAAGATTCTTTATTGATACTGTAAAGTTGTAACATACATAGGTACAGGTATAAGTACTAATATCATAGAATATGCTACACAAATTACAATATCTCGTCAAATTGAATTTATAACATTTAGTTTTAATAAGATTTTAGACGTTACAAAGTCTAGTTTTATTAATAAAATAATGAAATGTTTTGTTATTAAAATCATGTCAAACATTAAATTAAATTTACAACAATATGTTTTGTGAAACCTCTGCCCTTGTGCTAGTCGTGAGACTGTGTTACATGGCCAGAGTCTTCTCCCAGATACCAAACCTGTTTATTTACAATCATAATATCTATACTTATTTATTTTTAGTGTTTTACATGTCGAGCATTTTATCGTAAGTGTTGGGCGGTTGTTATACTTAAATTTAGATTTGCTTGTTCTGAAATTCTTAGGTGAGTTCATTTTTCTGACGGTAACTGAAAAAACGTTTGATTTTGCACGAAACAATGTTAATTAAAACAAAACTATGGTTTACTTTATCAACCACATAATCTTTGGCATTCATATTCGAGTGAAGTCATAATTTTAGAAGATTTATTCAAAATTTCGTTTACAATGTATACGAATTTTCCCAGAAACCAAATAATCCAAGCGTATCTAATAAACTGAGATAAGTACATAAATATATGAATATATAAAAACTAGTTTTTATATCTATTGTGATGTTCACCTTTTGGATTGTTTAAGATCTGGCAATGATAAAAACCTCTGCATCATTGACTGGTTCACAGCTATATTACCAATCCAGTAAAACGTGGAACCGATTGACACCGACCATAATGTATGTCTTTCAGTAAGATCTAGTTCAAGTCTGTAAATGTAAAAAACCATAAACTCTTTAAAAAATGTAAGTAAGTACGTATGAAAATATTTTCAGAGTACAAATTAATGGTGGGTATTTTAAATAATGTCTGTCTTTTGTTTTCTATCAAAATAGAGAACAAAAGACAGACATTATCTCTTGTATGTTATCTCTTCGAGTCCTATTCCTCATTTCTGAGGGTCGTAACTCCCCCAAGGAATTACTTCATTGGGAAATTTATTTTGGGCAAGTGCGTCGAACCAGATATATAAGAAGGCAATATATTACCTATATATTATCTTAAACTAAATATTTGACCAAAAGAATAAAACATAAAATTACGAAGGAAATTCGATTCTCCCGCTGTCCCAATTCCTTTTCATGACTTCTTTGAAGCCTCCGACAGAGAGTGTTCCTTGGATGATGATGAGAATCATGGCCCCGACCATGATGATAGTTTGAAATACATCTGTCCAAACTACAGCTTTGAGACCACCCTGCAAAATAACAAAAATTAAATATCGAATATATTTACTGCTACTATGAATTAAGGCCACGATATTTCACCCGAAAACGCTTTGCGCTTGGAAAAATGCCTAGAGTTGATTTTTCGCATGAGAGCAAGGGCGAGCATCGCGCGCGTAGCTCCAGCCGACGAGTCTTGTCCACACGCAAACAATTTTGCACAATTTGAGCAGTTTTGCAGACTTTTTTGACGAAATAAATTCATATAAAATAAGCAATTCCTAAATATTCTATTTATGGTTTTCTACTCCTCTAAATAATAACATTACCTTTAAGATATAATTAAATTGGTTTAAATTTCTGTCTTACTACTTTTGGAAAAAAAGGTGAAAAATATTTCAAAACAACTATTTTTCAAAAAATAAAACTATCGAGCGAAGTATACGTAATTGTGTTTTGGCGTTTTTGTATTGTCTTAACATTGAATCAAAATTATATAAACTGAAAAAAATGTAGCTCTATCTTATATACTTCTATTTTATTTGATTTTTATGAAATGTCGATTTCACATAGCACCCCGTCTTAATTAAAAAACTGAAATTGAACTTACTAGCGTTGTGTAAAATATACAAACAACACACACTATTGGTGTGACGATGTGAATGTTAACGCCAGTCACTGAAACAAATGAAATTTCATAATTTAATTCTTCAAATAACAATTTAATGACGAATTGTGTTTGTAATGAAAATAATTACATGCAATTTTAAATTTATAAGAAAAGAAAATACATTTTATTGCGTATTATTTTTTATTTAGATTCCTTGTTATGTCTCACAAATTGTCTATCAAGTTTATTCACTGTATTCGTATAAATTGTTATAAAAAAATCTAAAAGATTGGTAATCAAAATGCAAACCTTGATTAAATGCTAACGCTGGCACGTAGATAACAATAGGTAGCCAAGCAGTCTGAGAAAATATGAATATGATTATTTTTTATTGTATAAAACTAAATATCTACCAATTAAGATGAGTAATTGATATTCACTTACCAAATATACGCTAAATATGACTGAGCCAAAAACTCGTAATCGTTTGTCAAACCGCATTTCAAGATACTGAAAAATTAAACAGCAATATTTATTACATCCCAGATAATAAGTACCTACTATTAAATTACTAACTCCGAAACTAAACTTTTTTTTACGTGGGATAGGTTTACGTTTGACTACAGCCTGCCTGATGTTAAGCATTGCTGCAGCCTAGGGTGTAACACGTTTACCTAGAAGATACCTATTAACTCTAGATTTGAAAACCCCTGGGTTGTAGTTCGCAGGAAACACAGCTTCTGGTAAAGTGTTCCAAAGCTTTACCGTCCGTACAATAAACGTTGAGGCAAAGCGCTGTTTTCGATACTTCGGCACTTCTACCATAAAACGGTGTCTTCCTGCGGACTTTCTGCTTGTTCGGTTATAGAAAGGAGCTGAGGGAATCATTTCATGTAAGTAAATATATAAATATATGTAAGTAAATATTATATCAAGAGGGAAAGAGCTTTACGTACCTCATAAGCAGATGTCAATTGAAGATCATGTAAAACAGGTAAAAACGTAAAAGATACGATAATTGCCATGAAAAATGTTCCCAATAAAAAGAATACATAGGCAGTGCCGTATAAGTAAAGTTCCGTTGGTGTTCCCAAAAGCGATATACCTGAAATAAAGCTGAAAGAAAAAAAGCAAAGAAACATTACAAAAATCTAAAATACTTAACTTTTGATGAAAAAATATTCTGCTATCATATTTTTTTCTTGATGGTCCATCAAGTTCTCATGAATCTCCATACTCACAAATTAATTTTATATGTACGTGTGTTAAAGTGAAAATAAAACGGTCTTACATACATTTTTTAACGATTATATTTCCAAGCATATATGTACCTACTTTTTATTACTCACCTTGCTACTAAAGAAAATATGACCGGCATAAGTTTCATATTACGGCCTCCCATAAGGTAATCTTGCGTAGACTTCTGTTTCTTCACAAATCCGAAAAACACTCCGATCCCACCACATATTGCCAACATGAATACAAATAACACATAATCAAGCACTGAGAAATGTTGCATAGACGCCCTAACTTCTGCTACAAGTAATGTATCAGGCATTTTTACAAAGTTTTAAGTCTATTCTGTAATAACTTGCAACAATTATTGTTAATAACAACAGTTCTTAATGAATAACCAAATCAATTTTGCCAGTCTTTTGTAAAACTATGTTAATATTTGCTTTATTTTACTCAATGTTTGTTATTACTACGTAAGTACTGTCAATAATAACAACCAAAACTCATCTGTTGAAATCTAACACCACGTTTGTTTTTCATTCTTCATTTTCTTTGGCACTCTTTGCTTGTGTCAACTCAATGATATTCACACATCTCGACAATATAAATGGCCACTACTGAATGATCTCAATACGACTCAATCTTTCTATTACGCCTGCGATTTTCTTGCCACATGGTCTTGAGTTATTTTCGGTCTAGAAATTGCTTACATCCTTTTGGACTCCAATCACTCCATCATCATTTTGTTCGATATAGGATTTGGATATAAGAAGTCCAAGGATTTTTTTATTGTTTTATAATATTGACCATAAAATTTTCATCCCGAATAACTAAATGAAAGCAGTCTTACAAATTAGTACAGAAGTTTAATCATCAGAATAAAAAATAAATTAAATTATTGCATGAAATAAAACAATGTAATTTTTAAGAAAGTATGTAATCAATTAAATGCTATGGATTTTTCTTACTTAGGCTTTGATTTCACGTTTCTATAAACACTTGTCTCACCACACCTATGATCAACTGATGTCTTCGCAGTCATCTATTGCTTTTAAATTCAGTGAGTTGATATGGCATGATTCCTGTAGAATAAAACATACGCTAGTGTACTTTTTAACGCAAATAAGCATATAAATACAAAACAAATATAAGTAATAGTTAAATCGTCACCGATGATAGTGTGTGATTTTTTAGCTTTGATATCCATTTCATACAAGTTTGCAATGATTTCGCTTTTATACAGTATAATAAAGCTGAAGAGGGTCAATAATCAGAACATAGAAGATATAAGCAAAAAAATGTTCGGGTATACTTTAAATCGATAATAAAACAGCAGTTTTTATAAGTTTTGTCTGTGTATCTGTGTCTCTGTTTATTTAAACGCTCATCACGCAAAAACGGCCCAACGGATCATCATGATTTTTGGTATGTATGTATACTTTTTTTACTGAAATAATGCGAGCGAAGCCGCGGGCGTCCCCTAGTTGACGTAAGACGTAAATATAGGGCCTTCAAATACCTGACTTTTTATAAATACAAAATAGAATAAAATCTACAATCTACACTTACCTTAGAATTCCCATAAGCGTTTATAAAGGGATCGTCAGTTGGATGTGGGGGCTCCTTGAAGAACCTTCTCAACTGCGGAGCTAATAGCTTAGGAGATGGTTGTATGTGTGTATTGTTCATACGTCGTAATATAAAAGCAATGAGAGCCCCAACAAACATCGTCACAAATGTTCCACAGAGGGTATACCACATGTATGACACTCGGAGCAGAGGATTCACTTCGGCACTGGAATGAAAATTGGGGAAGAGCCTAGTGTCTGTTATTAAAACTTTTGTCTTCCTACTATTTGACTAGAACCAAATCAGCAGTACTTAATCAAGATATTGTAAGATATATCCAGTTCTATGCTACGAAATGTATCTGAAAATATTTTGGGAGATGATTCTAGCCTTGTATGAAAGTCAAAAGGCTACCACAAGGTCAGAGGATTCATACGATTCTTTGACTCGAGAGTACGAGGAATTAATTATTTTTTGATTATTAATTACTAGGTTTGACGTCAATATAACGATCTGTTTAATTTTACAATATGATATAGAATGTAATACATAAGAATTAAATTATTTATTTTTCATTTATTTATTAATATAGTTACCTCAGTGCATCCAAAGTGCCTTTAGGCTCAGTCAGTGTAAAGTTATATGTGCATCCTTCTACAGTCAATGGTTTGTGGGAATCTACTATTTCCCCGCGAGCGATAGCAAGCTGGGCAGTCAAGCACCACCAGGACATTACTGCTAGACCACATATACCACCAAATAGGGCACTCTAAAAATAATACAGAATAAACTGGATATGATATTGATAAAGAAAATGCGGCTAATTTTTGATAGTCTTTACTCTATAATAAGTAAATTGCAAAAGCTTACTTAAGAGGGAAGGCGATCGATTCTTATTGAAAATCTCGTGTTTGTTTTTCTGTTAAATCTGTCACAATAAATGTTTTCTTTCTTTCTTTCTTTCAAAATCTGATTCCATGGTACATAATGTACATAGGTAGACCAATCAAATAATGAATCTACACTATCTACTCCCTTGCTTTCTAAGTAAATTTATGGTAAATTAGTGCGGAATTGACTTGAAGTGGCACAAAACTTTCAGAAGAATTGATAACTTGGCCTGTTTTTAAGTCGATCAAAAATAACTTACCGTAGCGTCAACCCATGGTGCAAATATCCCCAAAGAAAAAACACCGAGCTGAGGTCCCATAGTCATGGATTCCAAAGTCATTGTTAACTGCAATATTGTGCCCATTTTCTCAACGATGAAGACCAAACCTGAAATAGAGGGCAATATTAATAATACTGATAAAGTATATGGAATAAATTTATACGTATCTAAAACCTACAAAATTCAATAACAGTATTGAAGACCTTTAGTAACCCTTTTTAGAAATAGATGTAATGAGTAATGAGAATATGGTACTCTAATGATTTTAATGATTAGGCGTAACAAGGATTTCATTGATATTTCAATCTTTAAAAAGTAAAAATATATTTTATTCTAAGTACGCCAGAATCACGGAATTCCTCTAGTGTTGTCTATATATAACAACATAATAGGTTGCCTGGAAGAGATCACTTTAGTGATAAGGTCGCCCAATGTCCCTGGTTACCTGCTACCTTCTTGTTTAAATTGTATTATTTATTTTGGTGTACAATAAATGTAATTGATTTGATTTAGAGTAGCTAACTTGATCTACTTATATCTTATTCTATCAAATACATTATTCATTTTACAATATTTACCTACACAGAGCGTTCCCAGCAGAATCACGACGCTTCTCATGAGCCAAGCTGTGGCTCTCTCGGATAGTTCTCGTTTGAAAAATGGCTTGTAAAAGTCTTCAAGTACCACTGCTGACATCGAATTCAAACTTGTTGATAGAGAACTGAAAACAATTGTTGAGTAAAATATCACTTATCAATTGAGTATTATGAAGGAAAAAAGTCTGAAGCTGTTTGTGTGCTTCGGTTACGATTTTGAGTTTAAAGTATTGAATAGTTTTGTATGAATAACAGGAGCTCAGACGCCAATTGATACGACCAAGATTTGAAAATATAGGTACTAGGAACATGAAAGTGTGATTATTTTCTTGCTATAAATATATTATGAATACATAAATGTATGAAATATACCTCAATGCAGCACTGAATACACCAGCGACAAACACTCCCGGCAATCCTGGTATATTTCCAAGAACATCCATCACCAACAGTGGTAGTAGCTGATCCTTCGCTTTAGCCAACTGCAATAAAGAAAACTTGTAAAATATTATAGCGATATTATTATCGCTATAATATTTTTGTCTATCTTTAAGATATCGTGTCAAGCTTATACTTGACACAATCTTAAGCAAAGAAGACAACGATTAAAACGAAGATCGTATATACCAGTAAAATAAGAAAGATTGTAAAAGATGATGATGATGAAGAAACAAAAACAAATTAGTTATTATTAAGTAAGATAAAACTGACCTTAGTTTGCAGTGGATCGCAGTCGTGAAAGCGAGCGTAGATCAACAGTCCACAATACAAACAGAAGCAATATAACCCGGAGATGCCAATGCAGAACAGGAATACTGCCCTGAAAAGGAGGTAAGGAAATACCTACATATAACAACCATAATAAATAAAATAAAAATAAGAAAACCTTTATTTCTATCACACAATTAACTCTCATTACTTTCTAATTTAAAACCGTAATTTAGAAAATGAAATCTTACAATTACAGAATCTTTAACAATAGTAGGTAGGTAAGGTAGGTAATTATATTTTTGAATTTCACCCATCTGTTTTATATATTTGATAGAATTGAACACAAACTCTACCTTAAATTATTTTAGACAAGCATAATTTAATTTAAATGTATACATGCACTTTTAATTTGATAATTAAAAACGTTGTTGGTTTATGTAAATGTGTTTTTTTTCTTGTAAAATTAGGTTCAACAAACATTCAGTATACTTGCTTACTGGTAACTAACGCTTAACCTTTTAAGGGTGGCCTTAATTTATTACGTCAAAAGCAACAACATTTTTTTTAATACTTTGGTTTGTTCTACAACTTTTGCAAATTTGTGAGCGAAGTCGATTTTAATGATAAAAAGAAATCTAATCACTTTAACATACCATTTAGCGCCTTTCAAAGTAGGTAACGCAAGGTATCTCTGCATCATAGTCTGATTGACAGCGTTCGCTTGAAGCCAGTAAATGACGCCTCCGATACCCAAGCTCCACATGGTGTGTCTTGACAGAGGGCTCGGGTCCCAACTGTAAAAGACAATAGGATTACCGTAAAGGCATGTGTACGTACAATTAAAAAAATACGGAAACCGCCAATAAGCCATTGTAGTACTAATACGAGTAGCAGCCACATTTGTCATACGAACATTTGACAATCGTAACTCTACTCTTGCTTTTACCCTTAAGTTCTAATAAGGGTCAAAGGAAGGAGTTAAAGGAACTAAATTGCTCCTAGAATCTTGTTAGATTTTCCAAAGGCCATCTCTTTTATTAGAACATCTATTCTTAGATTTTTTAAGGAAATGCCTTGTTAGGTTAAACAAGAGAACAACAGGACGTTAAAAATAGGCATCCACCCACACAAACAGATTTATGGCCGAGTGTTGGTGCATACTTATACCTACCAATCGTATAATAACATTAAGTACTTTGTTTGCCTATACTTTTCTAGTATTCAAAGTTGGAACTTTTATTCCTTTCTTTTTTTATTAAAGGTTCTAGGTTAATATACATTACATATTAAAATAGCATAATGATAATTAATGAAACGGTTAAGATTTGATTATTTCTTTCCATTTAGAAAACTGGTTAGTCATACAAAAAATCCGAAAAGTAAGTAGGTACTGGGTATGCACGCTCCACTCTAGGCCGTAGTGATCGTTTACCATCAGACGAATTATGGTCAAGTGGAAAACCATTCCACGTAAAAAAGAAACACCATCATCTTCAGCCCTTGTGTCGGTCTTGTGCTTTTCTTGTCCAAAGAGGCCCCTCGATGGATCGGATGTCATTCATCCAAAAAAATAATGTCCAAAAACATACTTCGGGGGTTCGATCCTTCCGCTATCCATATTCCTCTGCCACACAACGCCTATTCCGCCTACATCTAGAGTTCCTTTTACAGCCACCAACGCCATCGCACCAAACATCGCTGTGATCTGGATCACGTCCGTCCACACTACTGCTTGGAGACCACCCTAGGAAAAAGAAGTATTTTATACAATGACTTAAGGAGGTTTGATGGCAAATCAGGTAGATCCGGAGCAACCATAAATTTGGGAACATGGCTAATAAGAACAAGAACAACAACTTGAAACCATAAGTTTAGGAAGGATTACGTATTTTCACTGATTTTTGTTTGTTATTATTGTAATTTATGGTAAGATGATAGTATTTATATACCAATGGTCCTGGATATGTCATAGGCTACTTTTTAACCTGGATTAATCACGGCTAACACCGTGCGTGACGCTGCTAGTAACAACTAAGATAATTTGATACTCACAGCACTAGTATAAAATATGCAGACCAGACAAACGATGGGAGTTATAACGTGTATATCCACTCCCGTCACTGAAAAGATAGAATTACAATATGATCATTATCTAGTAAGGAAATTAGCCTTCAAATCGAGAGTAAATCGGTTTTTTCTGGGTAAGCAAGATAGATCGTAGACTACATAAGGCGAAATGTTGTCAAGCACCTACCGAGTGTAATATTTTTAAATTATGTATTGGCAAGGCGGGTACCTTGATTAAAAGCAAGCGCTGGGACGTAGATGACAATTGGTAACCAGCCGATCTGGAATGATCAATCAACAATTAACACCATCACACATTACAACATTACATATCGCACAAATAAGAATGTTTCTTACCAAAGTAAAGGCGAATAGAAACGATCCAAATAATCGAACTCTGTTGTCGAATCTCATTGACAAATACTGAAAAAGGTGCAATTTAAATTAACTTGATCAATTTTTGCCGTAGGTACATATGGTTGGACCAAGATTTAGCAGGTGAGAGGTGGGCCTTTAGGCTACGAGATATTATATTGGCGACGTTCTAAAATTGATCTACAAAAGACAAACGCTGTTAACTTAAATTGAGGCCTACATACAGGAATACGATAATGAAAGAAAGAAAGAAAGAAAAACATTTATTGTAGCAAATAATAAGCAAATAAGTACAAGCAAGAAATATATAAATATATACTTAAAACTACTTAAATAAAATACATATTTGCCACAATACAACCCCAACTGATGATGTTTATAAGCTCTCATAATCAAAATTGTTTTCCTTTATGATTAGTAAACTAAATTTTCAAAATATAATACAGAACCAGAATATTTGATAATTATTTAAATATGTAACTAGAGCAACTTTCCACAAGAAGGCATATTTTATCTAAACATCTAAATCTTACCTCATAATTGGAAGTCAGTTTGAGGTCATGAAAGACTGGCAGATAGACTTGCGTCATGATGACACACATCATGAAAATTGGTATTACAATGAAGGCGTACTGTGTTCCGTTCATGTACACTTCTGTTGGAGATCCTAGTAAAGTTATACCGGATACAAAACTGAAAGGAATTCCAAATTATACAAGTATAAAGTTTACAGTGAAAATTGTATATTCCTATTATTATCTCTCTTGAGTCGTATTCCTCATGACTGAGAGTCGTGACTCCCCGCAGAATTAATCCGTTAGGGGAGTTTTCTTGGGCAGATACATTGTGGTGGGTGCCCAGGTCCTTCCACGGAAGACACATGTCCTCGGATATTGTGTACATGTCGGCACACTAGCTTAGTTCCTATTATTATGATGTCATTATTTGAATTTTTTTTACTCTTTAAAGGCGATATTTCGATCGATCGAGAGTAGTTTGATGCTAATTTTGTAAAGGTACCTACTGCAACATTTTTAACACATGTACCTAAAAGTGAAAGGGCAAAGTTGTCTAGGAAGGAATTTAATCTTCACCTAAAAAGATACTTATTATTATCAGTAACAAATAAGGTGATCATGAGAATCCAATTAAATACACTTAAATTGTAAAGGACCCATTGCATTGTCATAACAAGCAGTTTACCGAACCTTGCAGCTAAATTTGTTACCGGAAAAAGAAGGTGAAAATGTTAGTTATTATTAATATACATTGCTACAAAGGTAGATACAATGCAATGAACAGCTAAATTACCTCGCCACAAGTGACATAGCTACAGGCACGACCTTCATATTCCTGCCTCCTAGCAAATAATCCGCTTGCGTCGACTGTTTCTTCAGGAATCCCCAATACACCCCTACCACTGCACTTATTGCCAACATTAGCACAAACACCACATAATCCACCCAGGAAAATCTCTGCATCAGATGCACCATCTCATCTACTTGAGTCTCTCCCATTGTTAAACTAAACCGTCTGCACGAGTGAAGCCAAAAAACTGCCCAAAATGAGGATAACTTTTAGTCGCCGCAAATCCAAAATTCGAGTTCGAAAAAAGGACGATCTATTTCATCGTTCTGCAAGCGCTTCACCAAGCACCCAAACCACGTGAACCCACCGAGACGTATGCTCAATCTGCTACAATGAAACAATTATGGTAACTCGCAATTTAACAGAGGATGTTGCGAGATCCCCCTCGGTCAAAGCAAACGGGAGCCTGTAGGTATGCGGGCACTTGAAAAACGGGTGGAGGTCACGAGGTAGGTGGAAGGTCGGTAGGAAACCGGTAGGTGGAAAAATTCGACTACCTGATTGTTTGAAGGATAGTCTCGAAGTCACATAATTGGGACGAGTATCATGAGCAGATTAATAAATGTTCTTTGTTGTGCCAATATTATTATCTATAGGTATTTAAGGGACATCTTAAATTATGATGATATTGATGATGACATCAAAAGGTAGCCTAATGTAATGTAAAGTAGCTTATGGATATATGTGTAAATACCTAAAGTATAACAATACCAGCTCATAAAAGTAGTCACACCGGATTTGGATATTGTAGTCTGGATAACACTCACTCACACACTCGCGTCGGCACACACACTCTCAAACTTAGTGCTCCCCCAAACCCACACTTGAATTGTAAATTCATTATTTAAATGGCATTAGCCTATGGAGGAGGTTTCCTAAAAAACCAGCACGCTCCCAACAACTAAAAAAAGCGGCCCGGCCAAAAGAGCACAGCCGGGCCTAGCACGGTCGAGCCGCAAAAGAAATAGCCGGCTAGCGAAACCTCCTCCTCAATTCCCGGGGCCTGCGTGCCCCGGCGCCCAGTCCCTCTAAAGAGAATCTTTTCTCAAAGAGGTCTTTATCAGTCCCCCTTCCGGGGCTGGAAGACGACCCTTCGATCGATCGAGTCTGGATAATCGGAGGCAACGTACCGGTTTTCAAAAATAGAAGGAGGTTCTCGATTCGTCTGAAGGTTTTTTTAAGTTATTTAATCAAAGTTATAGACATAAGGCAAGTATACCTATGTATTGTCTGCAATCATCACTCATCACATTTCACTTTATTGTCTTGTTTTGAGTTTCAGGAAAAGTTATTAGTAGGTAAACATTCCAATTTGAATTAGTCCGGTCACATTTCGTTAAAATCTCTCAAAGACTAGACAAATACAGTAATGTAGTGAGGTATTTTAGCAATGATTTCTCCTCCAGATAACCATGAGCATAGGTTGAGCGTAGTTTTGAAGGTTTCGTAAAAATCATTTTGTACTTATATCACTTATATAGGGTAGACCGGGGACGATTGAAACAATTTTAATTTAACTGCACGTAGTACAGTCATGTTTTGTATTACCAAATCAAGCGCTAATATAATATGAAGTGTCAGGATCTGGCTACATAATAACGTGTATTTTAGAACTCTATCTAAAATGGCTGAGCTATAATATCGTTTTAAAAACGAAGGGGGAAAGTGTTTCAATTGACCCCACATTGGGGTCAATTGAAACAGCATGTGGGGTCAAATGAAACACCTCAATATTTTCGAAAATACGTATTTTTGTTAATCAGTTTTAATCGTTTTCGTAACTTCTAAATTATTCAATGAGGTGGGGTGAAAATGGGAATCACATTAATATTTCGCCATTAACGACAGCAAAAATATTTTTGATGTAGAATATTTTATAAACTTCTTACTATGCTACTTAGAGCGCTTTATGTCACATTATTATTAAAGGTTTAACAAAAGAAATTTAGTTTTTATGTAATTATAAGCTAAAACAGAGAATAATCATAATAAAAATAATAAAATATATCGTTTCATACAAAATGGTTTGTTTCAACCATAACACTGTTTCAATCATAACAATAATTAAATCAGAATGTTTGCTCCTATTTGGGACACTAATTAACTAGGCTGTGTCATTTGTTTTGTATATATTTAGAGTCATTGTGTCAAATTTAACAAGCCTACTTTGTTTTATATTTTAAACACTATTATATTTAACATAACAGCGTAGTAGTAGTAGTTTGTAGCGTACAGTCAGATCATAAGCCAGTTGCCTTAAGTCCTTAGTAGACAGTCCGAAATAAATGTCCGCTCTCTGTTTCTTGAGCTGAGGTAAACACTTTTTTAGCTGAATTATAACCCATAGTGACGGAATCAACGGGGGCATTTCCTGGCACACTTTCTCGCTTTTTCTTATATCTTGACAATGAGACGTGATCTAAACCAAACATATCTGCAGCCTTTCTCAAGGATTTTCCCGAGAGTAATTCTTCATATGCCTGCTGGTATGCAAACATGTCATTTGAATTCCTATCTGTCTTATGTTTTCTTCTTCTAGGCATCTGAAAAGAAATCTGTACTGTACGTAACTGCAAACAAGTAAAATACGCCTACTTTACGTGTAGGGGAGGAACCACTATTTTTTAAAATTTTATTTTACGACTTTGTCGGCGTAATTTTTATGAGTACCCATGCAAACAAAAAAAGGTTTCTATTGTCGAAATGTGTTCTTAAATCCAGATAGGGTCAGTTGAAACAAGGACGATTGAATCGTTTCAATCGTCCCCAGACCGATTGTTACAACCATACCCATAGCACATGTTTCACTTCCAAGTCAAATATTACGGTCCTTTTTGCTGTAACTCTTTATCAAATTTAATAGAAACACACATAAAATACCAAAATTAAAGACTAAGCTATGAGAAACAGTACAAAATGAGAGTAAAAATAGCTATAACAGATATTAAATGATCGTAAATTCTTACTTTTGGGCGCGAAATCCGTCAAGACAATATGGCCGACGATGAATGGAGTGGCGCATCACGTGCGTACGTGTAACGGTTTTCGAGAAATTTGAGTTGTTTCAATCATGACGTGTTTCAATCGTCCCCGGTCTACCCTATAGGTACCTATATCACATACTTTGTGATAAAATTCCTAACCTTGTTGCGAGCAGTTTCTTTCTACAGGCGTGTTTTCTAAAAAAAATTCTCATTCTCTTGCTTTGGAAAACCATTTATAAATTGAATGCTACCTTCTAGGATAAAAAGTTTTATTTTGCGAATGCGCCTTGATGATGATGATTGAATAATACCGTAGAGAGAGTATTAATACGCACCATAAAAGTTTTTGACGTTTTACATATTTTTTTTATTAATGGCCTCTGCGGCACGATGTTTTACATTGCGTTTTGTTTAAAATATTTCTTGTCGTAAGTCATTGCCGTGTATTAAGCCCTTATTTTATGAAAATACTCAAACTGTATATATTTTTGGATGCAATTGTATAATTTGTGTTATTTAGTATAAGTTTTTTATTTTGTACTTTAATAGGAAAGAAAAATGAAAACGAATAATCGAGAGGTAACTTTTATAAATGTAAAATCAAAACGTTAAGTACTAGATAGATATATAATCTGTATTCTGTGATGCTGATGTGATGATATGAAAATAAAAAAAACGGCAAGGGCTATTCGTACAACCCGGAAGTGGGGATACCATATTTAAAAAATATTATTTTTATACCTGACAACACCAAATATATGATTTTTTTTATATAGCAATAATTATTTTTTTAATTTTTGTTCATGGTAATACGTATATGTATACCATATAAACATTCAAAAAACCGTACTACTTTCATTCTTTTTGAAGACATGAAATTGTGAAAAAGAAATTATGGCAACGCATTTCTTATTTCATCGTTGGATTATTCACTAATTTAAAGACTGAACCCCAACTGGCGTAGAATTTGTTTCCAAATTTGGTTGAAAATAAATAAGTATCTTTTTATATTGCTACTCCATTTCAGAATAGTTTTTCAAAAAAATTCTACTTGTTTCACTGGTTCATCAACTATACGACACTATGGCCTCTGCTGCTCATAACTTCATAAGGTAAATTAGTTCTAACCTAATCATATTATTCATCATCCTAATCGCTATTTTGTACCTCAGGATCCCATAAACCTAACTATCTATACCATCTAACAAACATTTTACCTTGCCAAACAGTACCTAAGCATTTTTCGCATTTCATGTTCAGTAATTAGAAAGTATAGGTAAATATTAAAATCTTTCGAGATGGCTGGATTCTGGAATGATAGTGAAAGCTCAATCCACATCTGCTTGAAGTGACCCCCACACAACCTTATTCCTGTATAAACCAATAGTTATATTTTTAGATATCTACATTATGTGATTAAATCTCAATAAATAATATGTTACTACACTATTTATCATACATTGTTGAGAGGAACCAGGTAGGTATGTGTAATTAATAAACATACCTACCTGGTTCCCCATAGGGTGATTTGCTTATGCGTTGGTGTGTGTACACTCATATTCCAGTAATATAAATAAGATATTTAATGAAATCAGAAGTAATAGAACAGTTAGAGTAACTGTGTTAAGATATTTATTAATAGTTTCAGCTGCTTTCATGCCAATAATTATTCACGTGTTATTTTATTACAGGTTGGCGTAACTCCTGAAACAGCGTGTGGTATGTTAACAATAATTGACCATTATAGTTTCACTCTGACCATCTATTTATCTGTCCAACTACAGCTAACTTCTACATTTATACATTATTTATGAAATTTGGTACCATGTATATGAAAATGGCATACATGTGAAGTAAACGTTTTGATAAAATCTATACGAGTTTATTAATTCCTTATGTGTGGAGTGTCTGGGAATATGGAGCTGGTGCATAAGTGAGAGTGTACCTATTTGACTTGTTAATAATGCACTAATCTACTAAACATAATCATCTGTGGTAAAATTAACCAGCTTTTTGTGTTATGGGTTCTAATAATTTTTAATAATAATATACTTAAATGCATGTGAAGTTTATAGCATGTGTGTATTTTTATAGATCCCAGCACAGCACTGCTTGAGAAAGGTATGAAGTTTAGCTCCTGGAATGACTTAGCTGAATCATTTGAAAATTATTTAAGATCTAATAATAGCACAATATTTGTCATTAGTTCCTCTCCAACCATATCTGCATACAACAGACTTAACAAAACCAATTTACCACTTGAGTTAGGTTATCAGTCTGTCCGTTTTTCTTGTGCACATGCCGGTTCTCACCAAAGTGTATCCACTGGAGCTCGCCCATTACAAAGAAGTGCAAAGATAGGTTGCCCAGCTCATGTAAATATTGCTTACTATTCAAGATTAAAATCATTTGTAGTAACAGATTTATCAGATGATCATTTTGAACATCCTGTTGATCAAAACACTTTTGATCAATATGCAATCAATAGAGGTGTACACAGTGTAGACCATCTTGTACCCCGCATTCAAATAGTTGACTCTAAAATTCTGATTAACAAACACAAACAGTCAGCTCAGCCAATTAAAGACAACATTTCTACTTTTGTGAAATACAATACTGAGGCCAATAAAAGATTGAAATTGCATGACAGTGTGAGAAACTAATTGGTCAACTCGTTCAGCATTTTCTTCGGGTATCGGTCAGAAACGGTGAAACATTTAAGTTGGGTTGCTCGTGTCTGCTTTTCGAGTTATTGCTTTACTGCTACTCATCCTTTCTAAGTGTGTATTGCATTATGTAATTTTCAGTTAGATTCATGAGTGTGACGGCATGGCATGATGATTTTCTAACAGACGAATGTGTGGTTGTATACATAGCTGAAAGGATGAATGTTTGTGTAACTCCGCCTCAATTTATGTTAATACACGAAAGTTTTTTTTTACTAATATTTTAAACCTTTATTACTTTTATTCATTATAAAAATGGCAAAATTAATTCTAGATGATAGATAATCTATGTATAAAAATCATCTAGTATTAATTATTTATTTATTTATTTATTTATTTATTTAACTTACAAGTTGTCCAACGGATACAGACACACAATAGCAAATAATAATATAAACAAAAATCCAATTAAAGGACAACACGGGTAACAACACAATATACATACCTACATAAAACTATGAACACAAAAACACTACACCTACATCAACAATACAAATACTCACAAACCTACACTTAACTTACTTAAAACAGAATAAAACTATACAATTTCATACTTACTATCAATAACACACAAATCAAACAAAGAACTCGCTGCTCAGGCGCCGCCTCAACGAAGCCAAGCTAGACCCGAATGGATCCAGCCCCAACCGTTTGTCAGCAGCATTGTAACTCACACTCGCTCTCACCAGAAATGCATTCTGGGTATAATTGGCATGTTTGGGTGGAATATATAATAGAGGATTAAAGCGACCTCGAAATGGAGTACAGTTTAAGTTAATTTCCTCAACAAGCTCGGGGCAATCAACTAAGTTAGTTGCTATTTTTAACAAAAATATTATATCAGCAATCTCTCTTCTATTTACCAAAGGAAGTAAATGAAACTTATTGCAGAAACTAAGATAATATTTTGATCTGTACGGCACCTTAATTCGATAACATAGGTATTTCATAAAACGCTTCTGAATATTTTCTATACGAGATATGTATTCATCGTACAGAGGGTTCCACACCTGCGACGCGTACTCGAGTATGCTTCGAACAAATGTACAGTATAATATTTTAAATGTTTTAGCTTTTTTAAACGAAGCAGAACTACGCATCATAAACCCTAGCGCCCTAGATGCTCTTTTCACTATGTTATCTACGTGTTCATCAAATAATAGTTTCGAGTCATGGATTACCCCCAGATCACGGATACTCGAATTTCTAGCTAGTGGTTGGTTTTTAAGTTTGTATTCAGGTAGAATAATTTTATATTTGCGGGTGAACGTGACTACTGAACACTTAGCGGGATTATATATAATATTAACTTAAAAAAACTTTTCGTGAATCTTAGCATTAATGATGCCGGTCCTAAGGCCGGATAAAGGAGGAAGGCACAAAGCTCGTGAAAATATTTTTTAGATAATTGCCATTTCGATAACCGACACTATCAATTCTATTTGTTTGTGTTTTTATGTAATATTGTCAAAATTGTACACATACTATAAATGGTATGTACCTCTAAGTCTCTCCGTTGTCATTCCTGAATCGGCGCGCCGGTCCAGTAATTACTAACGGGACCGCCTAACGAATAGTAATGGTGAATTCAAGGTCTAGTTATCCCCCTAAGCAGTACCTACCATATAACTGTCACGTGGTCACAAACAAAAGGGATTTCCTATTTCCTACCTATTCGTTAGGAGGTCAGCCCCTTAGTATTTATGTATATGTTACAGCGAAAGTAATAAATCCAGATATTATATATACTATCCAGCTATTTTAAATAATATCATATCAATTTAGACAAAGTGATAATTGAGACAGAATTAATCACATTAACTAGCTATTTTATAAAATAACTTGGAAAACTTGGATAATGTAATAAAAAAGTAAGTTAAAGATGAAAATTATATTTTTTTATTTAAATTTTCCTGAAGCATAAATATGTAGTAACAATTTAGTCTCATTTTAAATAGTTATTGTAATATTATATTTTATTAATTTTAAAATAATATATTCACGTTAATTAACATTGTTTATAAAAATTAACATTGATTATTGGATTAAAATTGTATGTTAAAAAATAAATTCCTTGTTCAATAGCCATAAGACAAAACTAATAAAACACAGAGATCAATACGAGTAATTTAACATTGCTTAGTAAAATTAAAATGGTTTACAAATCAATACGAGATGTATTTGGTATCACTCCTTAACAACTACAATATTAATATATTTAAAAACAACTGGCATGAAAATACAATAAAATGATTATTATTTATTCTTACAAGTAAGGCTTTTATGACATTTTGAGTTACACATGAGGCTTGACTTTTTACATTTGCATCTATTAAAAACGCATTCCCCAGTACAGTTGCAATGCTGAAATCCTTGGCCACCAAGATGTGACTCTTTCTTTGCACATTCTCGGATAGTAAATTCAATATTAACTGTAATAAACGTAATCCTTACATGAGGAGCGCGCGTAGCAGCGCACCTGGAGTGTGCGCAACAGCACACGAGGAGCGCGCGCAGCAGCGCACCTGGAGTGCGCGCAGTAGCGCACCAGGCGGGCGCGCAACAGCACACGAGGAGTGCGCGCAGCAGCGCACCAGGCGGGCGCGCAACAGCACACGAGGAGCGCGCGCAGCAGCGCACCTGGAGTGTGCGTAACAGCTCACGAGGAGCGCGCGCAGCAGCGCACCTGGAGTGCGCGCAGTAGCGCACCAGGCGGGCGCGCAACAGCTCACGAAGAGTGCGCGTAAGCCCCTGGTCTTGGATCTAAGCATTCAGTGCCTTCACCATCATTACCGTTTTCTGAGGACAAAGGCAAAAATTATTCAAAAAACCCACTGTATGTAACCGTAACCAAGTACCGTTAATTTGTTAGTTTTTGTTAATCAAACAAGACTACTCGTCCTTCTCAAACATCCAATCCACGAGCTGGCCAATGCTCACGGATTAAAAGTTCAAAATGGAATATGTTACAAACATGCAATAAACCTCGGTATGGGCCCCTACCGAGGGAAAACTACACCGGGGCAGGGGCCGTGTAATCACCCGGTCTTTTCGTGAAGCGAAAAGATTTCGCACCAGGGGCAGAGAGCTTGATCCCCTGTGACTCCCCATATGATGGGACAGCAGCGCACCAGGAGTGCGCGCAGCAGCACACGAAGAGTGCGCGCAAGTGCACGAGAAGTGCGCGCAGCAGCGCACCAGGAATGCGCGCAGTAGCGCACCAGGAGTGCGTGCAACAGCACACGGCGAGCGCGCGCAACAGCGCACCTGGAGTGCGCGCAGTAGCGCACCAGGCGGGCGCGCAACAGCACACGAAGAGTGCGCGTAAGCCCCTGGTCTTGGATCTAAACATTCAGTGCCTTCACCATCATTACCGTTTTCTGAGGACAAAGGCAAAAATTATTCAAAAAACCGTAACCAAGTACCGTTAATTTGTTAGTTTTTGTTAATCAAACAAGACTACTCGTCCTTCTCAAATATCCAATCCACGAGCTGGCCAATGCTCACGGATTAAAAGTTCAAAATGGAATATGTTACAAACATGCAATAAACCTCGGTATGGGCCCCTACCGAGGGAAAACTACACACAACAAATCTAGGTCACGATCAGAATCTCATTAACAAAAACGAAATGAGGGTAGCGTCAACTCGGGACTCGAATTAAAAATGGACAGATCTTACTTTGGAAATATGTCCGTAGCAGGCTCACTGAACCGCTCGGATCTCCAACCCGACGCGCTGGGGGAAGTTCACGAGCTGATGTCGTCAGCACCGAGCAGGAAACATGGAACACCCTGCGGCGTCTGGTCTCGTACCCGAAGTCTGCGGGCTTGAATCCCGGGGTGTGGGCGGAGACGCGGCTTTCGATGACCCTGGAATTCATCATACACCAACGTTAGGAACCGCCGTAGATTTGGGAGATAGATTTATAAAATCCTCCCGCACCTACCTGATATATAACCCTTTTAATAACACCAGGAGTGCGCGCAATAGCGCACCAGGAGTGCGCGCAGCAACACACGAGGAGTGTGCGCAGCAGCGCACCAGGAGTGCGCGCAGCAGCGCACCAGGAGTGCGCGCAGCAGCACACCAAGAGTGCGCGCAGCAGCGCACCAGGAGTGCGCGCAGCAGCGCACGGGGAGTACGCGCAACAGTGCACGAAGAGTGCGCGTAGCAGCGCACCAGGAGTGCGCGCAGCGGCGCACCAGAAGTGCGCGCAGCAGCGCACCAGGAATGCACGCAACAGCATTCGAGGAGCGCGCGCAGCAGCATACGAGGAGCGTGCGCAGCAGCGCACCAGCAGTGCGCGCAGCTGCGCACCTGGAGTGCGCGCAGTAGCGCACCAGGCGGGCGCGCAACAGCACACGAAGAGTGCGCGTAAGCCCCTGGTCTTTGATCTAAACATTCAGTGCCTTCACCATCATTACCGTTTTCTGAGGACAAAGGCAAAAATTATTCAAAAAACTCACTGTATGTAACCGTAACCAAGTACCGTTAAATTGTTAGTTTTTGTTAATCAAACAAGACTACTCGTCCTTCTCAAACATCCAATCCACGAGCTGGCCAATGCTCACGGATTAAAAGTTCAAAATGGAATATGTTACAAACATGCAATAAACCTCGGTATGGGCCCCTACCGAGGGAAAACTACACCGGGGCAGGGGCCGTGTAATCACCCGGTGACTTTTCGTGAAGCGAAAAGATTTCGCACCAGGGGCAGAGTGCTTGATCCCCTGTGACTCCCCATATGATGGGACAGCAGCGCACCAGGAGTGCGCGCAGCAGCACACGAAGAGTGCGCGCAAGTGCACGAGAAGTGCGCGCAGCAGCGCACCAGGAATGCGCGCAGTAGCGGACCAGGAGTGCGTGCAACAGCACACGGCGAGCGCGCGCAACAGCGCACCTGGAGTGCGCGCAGTAGCGCACCAGGCGGGCGCGCAACAGCACACGAAGAGTGCGCGTAAGCCCCTGGTCTTGGATCTAAACATTCAGTGCCTTCACCATCATTACCGTTTTCTGAGGACAAAGGCAAAAATTATTCAAAAAACCGTAACCAAGTACCGTTAATTTGTTAGTTTTTGTTAATCAAACAAGACTACTCGTCCTTCTCAAACATCCAATCCACGAGCTGGCCAATGCTCACGGATTAAAAGTTCAAAATGGAATATGTTACAAACATGCAATAAACCTCGGTATGGGCCCCTACCGAGGGAAAACTACACACAACAAATCAAGGTCACGATCAGAATCTCATTAACAAAAACGAAATGAGGGTAGCGTCAACTCGGGACTCGAATTAAAAATGGACAGATCTTACTTTGGAAATATGTCCGTAGCAGGCTCACTGAACCGCTCGGATCTCCAACCCGACGCGCTGGGGGAAGTTCACGAGCTGATGTCGTCAGCACCGAGCAGGAAACATGGAACACCCTGCGGCGTCTGGTCTCGTACCCGAAGTCTGCGGGCTTGAATCCCGGGGTGTGGGCGGAGACGCGGCTTTCGATGACCCTGGAATTCATCATACACCAACGTTAGGAACCGCCGTAGATTTGGGAGATAGATTTATAAAATCCTCCCGCACCTACCTGATATATAACCCTTTTAATAACACCAGGAGTGCGCGCAATAGCGCACCAGGAGTGCGCGCAGCAACACACGAGGAGTGTGCGCAGCAGCGCACCAGGAGTGCGCGCAGCAGCGCACCAGGAGTGCGCGCAGCAGCACACCAAGAGTGCGCGCAGCAGCGCACCAGGAGTGCGCGCAGCAGCGCACGGGGAGTACGCGCAACAGTGCACGAAGAGTGCGCGTAGCAGCGCACCAGGAGTGCGCGCAGCGGCGCACCAGAAGTGCGCGCAGCAGCGCACCAGGAATGCACGCAACAGCATTCGAGGAGCGCGCGCAGCAGCATACGAGGAGCGTGCGCAGCAGCGCACCAGCAGTGCGCGCAGCTGCGCACCTGGAGTGCGCGCAGTAGCGCACCAGGCGGGCGCGCAACAGCACACGAAGAGTGCGCGTAAGCCCCTGGTCTTTGATCTAAACATTCAGTGCCTTCACCATCATTACCGTTTTCTGAGGACAAAGGCAAAAATTATTCAAAAAACTCACTGTATGTAACCGTAACCAAGTACCGTTAAATTGTTAGTTTTTGTTAATCAAACAAGACTACTCGTCCTTCTCAAACATCCAATCCACGAGCTGGCCAATGCTCACGGATTAAAAGTTCAAAATGGAATATGTTACAAACATGCAATAAACCTCGGTATGGGCCCCTACCGAGGGAAAACTACACCGGGGCAGGGGCCGTGTAATCACCCGGTGACTTTTCGTGAAGCGAAAAGATTTCGCACCAGGGGCAGAGTGCTTGATCCCCTGTGACTCCCCATATGATGGGACAGCAGCGCACCAGGAGTGCGCGCAGCAGCACACGAAGAGTGCGCGCAAGTGCACGAGAAGTGCGCGCAGCAGCGCACCAGGAATGCGCGCAGTAGCGGACCAGGAGTGCGTGCAACAGCACACGGCGAGCGCGCGCAACAGCGCACCTGGAGTGCGCGCAGTAGCGCACCAGGCGGGCGCGCAACAGCACACGAAGAGTGCGCGTAAGCCCCTGGTCTTGGATCTAAACATTCAGTGCCTTCACCATCATTACCGTTTTCTGAGGACAAAGGCAAAAATTATTCAAAAAACCGTAACCAAGTACCGTTAATTTGTTAGTTTTTGTTAATCAAACAAGACTACTCGTCCTTCTCAAACATCCAATCCACGAGCTGGCCAATGCTCACGGATTAAAAGTTCAAAATGGAATATGTTACAAACATGCAATAAACCTCGGTATGGGCCCCTACCGAGGGAAAACTACACACAACAAATCAAGGTCACGATCAGAATCTCATTAACAAAAACGAAATGAGGATAGCGTCAACTCGGGACTCGAAATAAAAATGGACAGATCTTACTTTGGAAATATGTCTTTGTCCGTAGCAGGCTCACTGAACCGCTCGGATCTCCAACCCGACGCGCTGGGGGAAGTTCACGAGCTGATGTCGTCAGCACCGAGCAGGAAACATGGAACACCCTGCGGCGTCTGGTCTCGTACCCGAAGTCTGCGGGCTTGCATCCCGGGGTGTGGGCGGAGACGCGGCTTTCGATGACCCTGGAATTCATCATACACCAACGTTAGGAACCACCGTAGATTTGGGAGATAGATTTATAAAATCCTCCCGCACCTACCTGATATATAACCCTTTTAATAACACCAGGAGTGCGTGCAGCAGCAGACGAGGAGTGTGCGCAGCAGCGCACCAGGAGTGCGCGCAGCAGCGCACCAGGAGTGCGCGCAGCAGCGCACCAGGAGTGCGCGCAACAGCGCACGAGGAGTGCGCGTAGCGGCGCACCAGGAGTGCGCGCAGCGGCGCACCAGGAGTGCGCGCAGTGGCGCTCCAGAAGTGCGCGCAGTGGCGCACCAGGAGTGCGCGCAGTGGCGCACCAGGAGTGCGCGCAGCAGCGCACCAGGAGTGCGCGCAACAGTATACAAGGAACGCGCGCAGCAGCATACGAGGAGCGCGCGCAGCAGCGCACCAGGAGTGCGCGCAGCAGCACACGAAGAGTGCGCGTAAGCCCCTGGTCTTTGATCTAAACATTCAGTGCCTTCACCATCATTACCGTTTTCTGAGGACAAAGGCAAAAATTATTCAAAAAACCCACTGTATGTAACCGTAACCAAGTACCGTTAATTTGTTAGTTTTTGTTAATCAAACAAGACTACTCGTCCTTCTCAAACATCCAATCCACGAGCTGGCCAATGCTCACGGATTAAAAGTTCAAAATGGAATATGTTACAAACATGCAATAAACCTCGGTATGGGCCCCTACCGAGGGAAAACTACACCGGGGCAGGGGCCGTGTAATCACCCGGTCTTTTCGTGAAGCGAAAAGATTTCGCACCAGGGGCAGAGAGCTTGATCCCCTGTGACTCCCCATATGATGGGACAGCAGCGCACCAGGAGTGCGCGCAGCAGCACACGAAGAGTGCGCGCAAGTGCACGAGAAGTGCGCGCAGCAGCGCACCAGGAATGCGCGCAGTAGCGCACCAGGAGTGCGTGCAACAGCACACGGCGAGCGCGCGCAACAGCGCACCTGGAGTGCGCGCAGTAGCGCACCAGGCGGGCGCGCAACAGCACACGAAGAGTGCGCGTAAGCCCCTGGTCTTGGATCTAAACATCAGTGCCTTCACCATCATTACCGTTTTCTGAGGACAAAGGCAAAAATTATTCAAAAAACCGTAACCAAGTACCGTTAATTTGTTAGTTTTTGTTAATCAAACAAGACTACTCGTCCTTCTCAAACATCCAATCCACGAGCTGGCCAATGCTCACAGATTAAAAGTTCAAAATGGAATATGTTACAAACATGCAATAAACCTCGGTATGGGCCCCTACCGAGGGAAAACTACACACAACAAATCTAGGTCACGATCAGAATCTCATTAACAAAAACGAAATGAGGGTAGCGTCAACTTGGGACTCGAAATAAAAATGGACAGATCTTACTTTGGAAATATGTCTTTGTCCGTAGCAGGCTCACTGAACCGCTCGGATCTCCAACCCGACGCGCTGGGGGAAGTTCACGAGCTGATGTCGTCAGCACCGAGCAGGAAACATGGAACACCCGGCGGCGTCTGGTCTCGTACCCGAAGTCTGCGGGCTCGAATCCCGGGGTGTGGGCGGAGACGCGGCTTTCGATGACCCTGGAATTCATCATATACCAACGTTAGGAACCGCAGTAGATTTGGGAGATAGATTTATAAAATCCTCCCGCACCTACCTGATATATAACCCTTTTAATAACACCAGGAGTGCGCGCAGCAGCGCACCAGGAGTGCGCGCAGCAGCGCATCAGGAGTGCGCGCAACAGCATACGAGGAGTGCGCGCAGCAGCGCACCAGGAGTGCGCGCAGCAGCGCACCAGGAGTTCGCGCAGCAGCGCACCAGGATTGCGCGCAGCAGCGCACCAGGAGTGCGCGCAACAGTGCACGAGGAGTGCGCGTAGCGGCGCACCAGGAGTGCGCGCAGTGGCGCACCAGGAGTGCATGCAGTGGCGCACCAGGAGTGCGCGCAGCAGCGCACCAGGAGTGCGCGTAACAGTATACGAGGAGCGCGCGCAGCAGCATACGAGGAGCGCACGCAGCAGCGCACCAGGAGTGCGCACAGCAGCACACGAAGAGTGCGTGCAGCAGCGGACCAGGCGGGCGCGCAATAGCACACGAAGAGTGCGCGTAAGCCCCTGGTCTTTGATCTAAACATTCAGTGCCTTCACCATCATTACCGTTTTCTGAGGACAAAGGCAAAAATTATTCAAAAAACCGTAACCAAGTACCGTTAATTTGTTAGTTTTTGTTAATCAAACAAGACTACTCGTCCTTCTCAAACATCCAATCCACGAGCTGGCCAATGCTCACGGATTAAAAGTTCAAAATGGAATATGTTACAAACATGCAATAAACCTCGGTATGGGCCCCTACCGAGGGAAAACTACATACAACAAATCTAGGTCACGATCAGAATCTCATTAACAAAAACGAAATGAGGGTAGCGTCAACTCGGGACTCGAAATAAAAATGGACAGATCTTACTTTGGAAATATGTCTTTGTCCGTAGCAGGCTCACTGAACCGCTCGGATCTCCAACCCGACGCGCTGGGGGAAGTTCACGAGCTGATGTCGTCAGCACCGAGCAGGAAACATGGAACACCCTGCGGCGTCTGGTCTCGTACCCGAAGTCTGCGGGCTCGAATCCCGGGGTGTGGGCGGAGACGCGGCTTTCGATGACCCTGGAATTCATCATATACCAACGTTAGGAACCGCCGTAGATTTGGGAGATAGATTTATAAAATCCTCCCGCACCTACCTGATATATAACCCTTTTAATAACACCAGGAGTGCGTGCAGCAGCACACGAGGAGTGTGCGCAGCAGCGCACCAGGAGTGCGCGCAGCAGCGCACCAGGAGTGCGCGCAGCAGCGCACCAGGAGTGCGCGCAGCAGCGCACCAGGAGTGCGCGCAGCAGCGCACCAGGAGTGCGCGCAACAGCATACGAGGAGCGCGCGCAGCAGCATACGAGGAGCGCGCGCAGCAGCATACGAGGAGCGCGCGCAGCAGCATACGAGGAGCGCGCGCAGCAGCGCACCAGGAGTGCGCGCAGCAGCACACGAAGAGTGCGCGCAGCAGCGCACCTGGAGCGCACGCAGTAGCGTACCAAGCGGGAGCGCAACAGCACACGAAGAATGCGCGTAAGCCCCTGGTCTTGGATCTGAACATTCAGTGCCTTCACCATCATTACCGTTTTCTGAGGACAAAGGCAAAAATTATTCAAAAAACCCACTGTATGTAACCGAAACCAAGTACTGTTAATTTGTTAGTTTTTGTTAATCAAACAAGACTTGTTAATCAAACAAGACTACTCGTCCTTCTCAAACATCCAATCCACGAGCTGGCCAATGCTCACGGATTAAAAGTTCAAAATGGAATATGTTACAAACATGCAATAAACCTCGGTATGGGCCCCTACCGAGGGAAAACTACACACAACAAATCAAGGTCACGATCAGAATCTCATTAACAAAAACGAAATGAGGATAGCGTCAACTCGGGACTCGAAATAAAAATGGACAGATCTTACTTTGGAAATATGTCTTTGTCCGTAGCAGGCTCACTGAACCGCTCGGATCTCCAACCCGACGCGCTGGGGGAAGTTCACGAGCTGATGTCGTCAGCACCGAGCAGGAAACATGGAACACCCTGCGGCGTCTGGTCTCGTACCCGAAGTCTGCGGGCTCGAATCCCGGGGTGTGGGCGGAGACGCGGCTTTCGATGACCCTGAAATTCATCATATACCAACGTTAGGAACCGCCGTAGATTTGGGAGATAGATTTATAAAATCCTCCCGCACCTACCTGATATATAACCCTTTTAATAACACCAGGAGTGCGCGCAATAGCGCACGAGAAGTGCGTGCAGCAGCACACGAGGAGTGCGCGCAGCAGCGCACCAGGAGTGCGCGCAGCAGCGCACCAGGAGTGCGCGCAGCAGCGCACCAGGAGTGCGCGCAGCAGCGCACCAGGAGTGCGCGCAGCAGCGCACCAGGAGTGCGCGCAGCAGCGCACCAGGAGTGCGCGCAACAGTGCACGAGGAGTGCGCGTAGCGGCGCACCAGGAGTGCGCGCAGTGGCGCACCAGGAGTGCGCGCAGCAGCGCACCAGGAGTGCGCGCAGCAGCGCACCAGGAGTGCGCGCAACAGCATACGAGGAGCGCGCGCAGCAGCATACGAGGAGCGCGCGCAGCAGCATACGAGGAGCGCGCGCAGCAGCGCACCAGGAGTGCGCGCAGCAGCACACGAAGAGTGCGCGCAGCAGCGCACCTGGAGTGCGCGCAGTAGCGCACCAGGCGGGCGCGCAACAGCACACGAAGAATGCGCGTAAGCCCCTGGTCTTGGATCTAAACATTCAGTGCCTTCACCATCATTACCGTTTTCTGAGGACAAAGGCAAAAATTATTCAAAAAACCCACTGTATGTAACCGAAACCAAGTACTGTTAATTTGTTAGTTTTTGTTAATCAAACAAGACTTGTTAATCAAACAAGACTACTCGTCCTTCTCAAACATCCAATCCACGAGCTGGCCAATGCTCACGGATTAAAAGTTCAAAATGGAATATGTTACAAACATGCAATAAACCTCGGTATGGGCCCCTACCGAGGGAAAACTACACACAACAAATCAAGGTCACGATCAGAATCTCATTAACAAAAACGAAATGAGGATAGCGTCAACTCGGGACTCGAAATAAAAATGGACAGATCTTACTTTGGAAATATGTCTTTGTCCGTAGCAGGCTCACTGAACCGCTCGGATCTCCAACCCGACGCGCTGGGGGAAGTTCACGAGCTGATGTCGTCAGCACCGAGCAGGAAACATGGAACACCCTGCGGCGTCTGGTCTCGTACCCGAAGTCTGCGGGCTCGAATCCCGGGGTGTGGGCGGAGACGCGGCTTTCGATGACCCTGGAATTCATCATATACCAACGTTAGGAACCGCCGTAGATTTGGGAGATAGATTTATAAAATCCTCCCGCACCTACCTGATATATAACCCTTTTAATAACACCAGGAGTGCGCGCAATAGCGCACGAGGAGTGTGCGCAGCAGCGCACCAGGAGTGCGCGCAGCAGCGCACCAGGAGTGCGCGCAGCAGCGCACCAGGAGTGCGCGCAACAGCATACGAGGAGCGCGCGCAGCAGCATACGAGGAGCGCGCGCAGCAGCATACGAGGAGCGCGCGCAGCAGCATACGAGGAGCGCGCGCAGCAGCGCACCAGGAGTGCGCGCAGCAGCACACGAAGAGTGCGCGCAGCAGCGCACCTGGAGTGCGCGCAGTAGCGCACCAGGCGGGCGCGCAACAGCACACGAAGAATGCGGGTAAGCCCCTGGTCTTGGATCTAAACATTCAGTGCCTTCACCATCATTACCGTTTTCTGAGGACAAAGGCAAAAATTATTCAAAAAACCCACTGTATGTAACCGAAACCAAGTACTGTTAATTTGTTAGTTTTTGTTACTCAAACAAGACTTGTTAATCAAACAAGACTACTCGTCCTTCTCAAACATCCAATCCACGAGCTGGCCAATGCTCACGGATTAAAAGTTCAAAATGGAATATGTTACAAACATGCAATAAACCTCGGTATGGGCCCCTACCGAGGGAAAACTACACACAACAAATCAAGGTCACGATCAGAATCTCATTAACAAAAACGAAATGAGGATAGCGTCAACTCGGGACTCGAAATAAAAATGGACAGATCTTACTTTGGAAATATGTCTTTGTCCGTAGCAGGCTCACTGAACCGCTCGGATCTCCAACCCGACGCGCTGGGGGAAGTTCACGAGCTGATGTCGTCAGCACCGAGCAGGAAACATGGAACACCCTGCGGCGTCTGGTCTCGTACCCGAAGTCTGCGGGCTCGAATCCCGGGGTGTGGGCGGAGACGCGGCTTTCGATGACCCTGGAATTCATCATATACCAACGTTAGGAACCGCCGTAGATTTGGGAGATAGTTTTATAAAATCCTCCCGCACCTACCTGATATATAACCCTTTTAATAACACCAGGAGTGCGCGCAATAGCGCACGAGAAGTGCGTGCAGCAGCACACGAGGAGTGCGCGCAGCAGCGCACCAGGAGTGCGCGCAGCAGCGCACCAGGAGTGCGCGCAGCAGCGCACCAGGAGTGCGCGCAGCAGCACACCAGGAGTGCGCGCAGCAGCGCACCAGGAGTGCGCGCAACGGTGCACGAGGAGTGCGCGCAAGCCCCTGGTTTTGGATCTAAACATTCAGTGCCTTCACCATCATTACCGTTTTCTGAGGACAAAGGCAAAAATTATTCAAAAAAACCCACTGTATGTAACCGTAACCAAGTACCGTTAATTTGTTAGTTTTTGTTAATCAAACAAGACTTGTTAATCAAACAAGACTACTCGTCCTTCTCAAACATCCAATCCACGAGCTGGCCAATGCTCACGGATTAAAAGTTCAAAATGGAATATGTTACAAACATGCAATAAACCTCGGTATGGGCCCCTACCGAGGGAAAACTACACACAACAAATCAAGGTCACGATCAGAATCTCATTAACAAAAACGAAATGAGGGTAGCGTCAACTCGGGACTCGAAATAAAAATGGACAGATCTTTCTTTGGAGATATGTCTTTGTCCGTAGCAGGCTCACTGAACCGCTCGGATCTCCAACCCGACGCGCTGGGGGAAGTTCACGAGCTGATGTCGTCAGCACCGAGCAGGAAACATGGAACACCCTGCGGCGTCTGGTCTCGTACCCGAAGTCTGCGGGCTCGAATCCCGGGGTGTGGGCAGAGACGTGGCTTTCGATGACCCTGGAATTCATCATACACCAACGTTAGGAACCGCCGTAGATTTGGGAGATAGATTTATAAAATCCTCCCGCACCTACCTGATATATGACCCTTTTAATAACACCAGGAGTGCGCGCAATAGCGCACGAGGAGTGCGTGCAGCAGCGCACCAGGAGTGCGCGCAGCAGCGCACCAGGAGTGCGCGCAGCAGCGCACCAGGAGTGCGCGCAGCAGCGCACCAGGAGTGCGCGCAGCAGCGCACCAGGAGTGCGCGCAACAGCGCACGGGGAGTGCGCGCAACAGCGCACGGGGAGTGCGCGCAACAGTGCACGAGGAGTGCGCGTAGCAGCGCACCAGGAGTGCGCGCAGTGGCGCACCAGGAGTGCGCGCAGCGGCGCACCAGGAGTGCGCGCAGCAGCGCACCAGGAGTGCGCGCAACCGCATACGAGGAGCGCGCGCAGCAGCATACGAGTAGCGCGCGCAGCAGCGCACCAAGAGTGCGCGCAGCAGCACACGAAGAGTGCGCGCAGCAGCGCACCTGGAGTGCGCGCAGTAGCGCACCAGGCGGGCGCGCAACAGCACACGAAGAGTGCGCGTAAGCCCCTGGTTTTGGATCTAAACATTCAGTGCCTTCACCATCATTACCGTTTTCTGAGGACAAAGGCAAAAATTATTCAAAAAACCCACTGTATGTAACCGTAACCAAGTACCGTTAATTTGTTAGTTTTTGTTAATCAAACAAGACTACTCGTCCTTCTCAAACATCCAATCCACGAGCTGGCCAATGCTCACGGATTAAAAGTTCAAAATGGAATATATATATATATTTCAGGACATATCACACAGCGCCATCTAGACCCATACTAAGCTTACGCTTGTATCATGGGTACTGATAACGGATATAATACATATATACTCTTCTTTGGTAAATACATACTTATTATACATAGAAACGACCAATATGTTACAAACATGCAATAAACCTCGGTATGGGCCCCTACCGAGGGAAAACTACACACAACAAATCTAGGTCACGATCAGAATCTCATTAACAAAAACGAAATGAGGGTAGCGTCAACTCGGGACTCGAAATAAAAATGGACTGATCTTACTTTGGAAATATGTCTTTGTCCGTAGCAGGCTCACTGAACCGCTCGGATCTCCAACCCGACGCGCTGGGGGAAGTTCACGAGCTGATGTCGTCAGCACCGAGCAGGAAACATGGAACACCCTGCGGCGTCTGGTCTCGTACCCGAAGTCTGCGGGCTTGAATCCCGGGGTGTGGGCGGAGACGCGGCTTTCGATGACCCTGGAATTCATCATACACCAACGTTAGGAACCGCCGTAGATTTGGGAGATAGATTTATAAAATCCTCCCGCACCTACCTGATATATAACCCTTTTAATAACACCAGGAGTGCGCGCAGCAGCGCACCAGGAGTGCGCGCAGCAGCACACCAGGAGTGCGCGCAGCAGCGCACCAGGAGTGCGCGCAACAGTGCACGAGGAGTGCGCGCAAGCCCCTGGTTTTGGATTTAAACATTCAGTGCCTTCACCATCATTACCGTTTTCTGAGGACAAAGGCAAAAATTATTCAAAAAACCCACTGTATGTAACCGTAACCAAGTACCGTTAATTTGTTAGTTTTTGTTAATCAAACAAGACAACTCGTCCTCAAACATCCAATCCACGAGCTGGCCAATGCTCACGGATTAAAAGTTCAAAATGGAATATGTTACAAACATGCAATAAACCTCGGTATGGGCCCCTACCGAGGGAAAACTACACACAACAAATCTAGGTCACGATCAGAATCTCAATAACAAAAACGAAATGAGGGTAGCGTCAACTCGGGACTCGAAATAAAAATGGACTGATCTTACTTTGGAAATATGTCTTTGTCCGTAGCAGGCTCACTGAACCGCTCGGATCTCCAACCCGACGCGCTGGGGGAAGTTCACGAGCTGATCTCGTCAGCACCGAGCAGGAAACATGGAACACCCTTACCCGAAGTCTGCGGGCTCGAATCCCGGGGTGTGGGCGGAGACACGGCTTTCGATGACCCTGGAATTCATCATACACCAACGTTAGGAACCGCCGTAGATTTGGGAGATAGATTTATAAAATCCTCCCGCACCTACCTGGTATATAACCCTTTTAATAACACCAGGAGTGCGCGCAATAGCGCACGAGGAGTGCGTGCAGCAGCACACGAGGAGTGTGCGCAGCAGCGCACCAGGAGTGCGCGCAGCAGCGCACCAGGAGTGCGCGCAGCAGCACACCAGGAGTGCGCGCAGCAGCGCACCAGGAGTGCGCGCAACGGTGCACGAGGAGTGCGCGCAAGCCCCTGGTTTTGGATCTAAACATTCAGTGCCTTCACCATCATTACCGTTTTCTGAGGACAAAGGCAAAAATTATTCAAAAAACCCACTGTATGTAACCGTAACCAAGTACCGTTAATTTGTTAGTTTTTGTTAATCAAACAAGACAACTCGTCCTCAAACATCCAATCCACGAGCTGGCCAATGCTCACGGATTAAAAGTTCAAAATGGAATATGTTACAAACATGCAATAAACCTCTGTATGGGCCCCTACCGAGGGAAAACTACACACAACAAATCTAGGTCACGATCAGAATCTCATTAACAAAAACGAAATGAGGGTAGCGTCAACTCGGGACTCGAAATAAAAATGGACAGATCTTACTTTGGAAATATGTCTTTGTCCGTAGCAGGCTCACTGAACCGCTCGGATCTCCAACCCGACGCGCTGGGGGAAGTTCACGAGCTGATGTCGTCAGCACCGACCAGGAAACATGGAACACCCTGCGGCGTCTGGTCTCGTACCCGAAGTCTGCGGGCTCGAATCCCGGGGTGTGGGCGGAGACGCGGCTTTCGATGACCCTGGAATTCATCATACACCAACGTTAGGAACCGCCGTAGATTTGGGAGATAGATTTATAAAATCCTCCCGCACCTACCTGATATATAACCCTTTTAATAACACCAGGAGTGCGTGCAGCAGCAGACGAGGAGTGTGCGCAGCAGCGCACCAGGAGTGCGCGCAGCAGCGCACCAGGAGTGCGCGCAGCAGCGCACCAGGAGTGCGCGCAGCAGCGCACCAGGAGTGCGCGCAGCAGCGCACCAGGAGTGCGCGCAGCAGCGCACCAGGAGTGCGCGCAGCAGCGCACCAGGAGTTCGCGCAGCAGCGCACCAGGAGTGCGGGCAGCAGCGCACCAGAAGTGCGTGCAACAGTGCACGAGGAGTGCGCGTAGCGGCGCACCAGGAGTGCGCGCAGTGGCGCACCAGGAGTGCGCGCAGTGGCGCACCAGGAGTGCGCGCAGTGGCGCACCAGGAGTGCGCGCAGCAGCGCACCAGGAGTGCGCGCAACAGCGCACCAGGAGTGCGCGCAACAGTATACGAGGAGCGCGCGCAGCAGCATACGAGGAGCGCGCGCATTAGCGCACCAGGGGTGCGCGCAGCAGCACACGAAGAGTGCGTGCAGCAGCGGACCAGGCGGGCGCGCAATAAGCCCCTGGTCTTGGATCTAAACATTCAGTGCCTTCACCATCATTACCGTTTTCTGAGGACAAAGGCAAAAATTATTCAAAAAACCCACTGTATGTAACCGTAACCAAGTACCGTTAATTTGTTAGTTTTTGTTAATCAAACAAGACTACTCGTCCTTCTCAAACATCCAATCCACGAGCTGGCCAATGCTCACGGATTAAAAGTTCAAAATGGAATATGTTACAAACATGCAATAAACCTCGGTATGGGCCCCTACCGAGGGAAAACTACACACAACAAATCTAGGTCACGATCAGAATCTCATTAACAAAAACGAAATGAGGGTAGCGTAAACTCGGGACTCGAAATAAAAATGGACAGATCTATCTTTGGAGATATGTCTTTGTCCGTAGCAGGCTCACTGAACCGCTCGGATCTCCAACCCGACGCGCTGGGGGAAGTTCACGAGCTGATGTCGTCAGCACCGAGCAGGAAACATGGAACACCCTGCGGCGTCTGGTCTCGTACCCGAAGTCTGCGGGCTCGAATCCCGGGGTGTGGGCGGAGACGCGGCTTTCGATGACCCTGGAATTCATCATATACCAACGTTAGGAACCGCCGTAGATTTGGGAGATAGATTTATAAAATCCTCCCGCACCTACCTGATATATAACCCTTTTAATAACACCAGGAGTGCGTGCAGCAGCAGACGAGGAGTGTGCGCAGCAGCGCACCAGGAGTGCGCGCAGCAGCGCACCAGGAGTGCGCGCAGCAGCGCACCAGGAGTGCGCGCAGCAGCGCACCAGGAGTGCGCGCAGCAGCGCACCAGGAGTGCGCGCAGCAGCGCACCAGGAGTGCGCGCAGCAGCGCACCAGGAGTTCGCGCAGCAGCGCACCAGGAGTTCGCGCAGCAGCGCACCAGGAGTTCGCGCAGCAGCGCACCAGGAGTGCGGGCAGCAGCGCACCAGAAGTGCGTGCAACAGTGCACGAGGAGTGCGCGTAGCGGCGCACCAGGAGTGCGCGCAGTGGCGCACCAGGAGTGCGCGCAGTGGCGCACCAGGAGTGCGCGCAGTGGCGCACCAGGAGTGCGCGCAGCAGCGCACCAGGAGTGCGCGCAACAGTATACGAGGAGCGCGCGCAGCAGCATACGAGGAGCGCGCGCATTAGCGCACCAGGGGTGCGCGCAGCAGCACACGAAGAGTGCGTGCAGCAGCGGACCAGGCGGGCGCGCAATAAGCCCCTGGTCTTGGATCTAAACATTCAGTGCCTTCACCATCATTACCGTTTTCTGAGGACAAAGGCAAAAATTATTCAAAAAACCCACTGTATGTAACCGTAACCAAGTACCGTTAATTTGTTAGTTTTTGTTAATCAAACAAGACTACTCGTCCTTCTCAAACATCCAATCCACGAGCTGGCCAATGCTCACGGATTAAAAGTTCAAAATGGAATATGTTACAAACATGCAATAAACCTCGGTATGGGCCCCTACCGAGGGAAAACTACACACAACAAATCTAGGTCACGATCAGAATCTCATTAACAAAAACGAAATGAGGGTAGCGTCAACTCGGGACTCGAAATAAAAATGGACAGATCTATCTTTGGAGATATGTCTTTGTCCGTAGCAGGCTCACTGAACCGCTCGGATCTCCAACCCGACGCGCTGGGGGAAGTTCACGAGCTGATGTCGTCAGCACCGAGCAGGAAACATGGAACACCCTGCGGCGTCTGGTCTCGTACCCGAAGTCTGCGGGCTCGAATCCCGGGGTGTGGGCGGAGACGCGGCTTTCGATGACCCTGGAATTCATCATATACCAACGTTAGGAACCGCCGTAGATTTGGGAGATAGATTTATAAAATCCTCCCGCACCTACCTGATATATAACCCTTTTAATAACACCAGGAGTGCGCGCAATAACGCACGAGAAGTGCGTGCAGCAGCACACGAGGAGTGTGCGCAGCAGCGCACCAGGAGTGCGCGCAGCAGCGCACCAGGAGTGCGCGCAGCAGCGCACCAGGAGTGCGCGCAGCAGCGCACCAGGAGTGCGCGCAACAGCATACGAGGAGCGCGCGCAACAGCATACGAGGAGCGCGCGCAGCAGCATACGAGGAGCGCGCGCAGCAGCGCACCAGGAGTGCGCGCAGCAGCACACGAAGAGTGCGCGCAGCAGCGCACCTGGAGTGCACGCAGTAGCGCACCAAGCGGGAGCGCAACAGCACACGAAGAATGCGCGTAAGCCCCTGGTCTTGGATCTGAACATTCAGTGCCTTCACCATCATTACCGTTTTCTGAGGACAAAGGCAAAAATTATTCAAAAAACCCACTGTATGTAACCGAAACCAAGTACTGTTAATTTGTTAGTTTTTGTTAATCAAACAAGACTTGTTAATCAAACAAGACTACTCGTCCTTCTCAAACATCCAATCCACGAGCTGGCCAATGCTCACGGATTAAAAGTTCAAAATGGAATATGTTACAAACATGCAATAAACCTCGGTATGGGCCCCTACCGAGGGAAAACTACACACAACAAATCTAGGTCACGATCAGAATCTCATTAACAAAAACGAAATGAGGGTAGCGTCAACTCGGGACTCGAAATAAAAATGGACAGATCTTACTTTGGAAATATGTCTTTGTCCGTAGCAGGCTCACTGAACCGCTCGGATCTCCAACCCGACGCGCTGGGGGAAGTTCACGAGCTGATGTCGTCAGCACCGAGCAGGAAACATGGAACACCCTGCGGCGTCTGGTCTCGTACCCGAAGTCTGCGGGCTCGAATCCCGGGGTGTGGGCGGAGACGCGGCTTTCGATGACCCTGGAATTCATCATATACCAACGTTAGGAACCGCCGTAGATTTGGGAGATAGATTTATAAAATCCTCCCGCACCTACCTGATATATAACCCTTTTAATAACACCAGGAGTGCGCGCAATAGCGCACGAGAAGTGCGTGCATTAGCACACGAGGAGTGTGCGCAGCAGCGCACCAGGAGTGCGCGCAGCAGCGCACCAGGAGTGCGCGCAGCAGCGCACCAGGAGTGCGCGCAGCAGCGCACTAGGAGTGCGCGCAGCAGCGCACCAGGAGTGCGCGCAACAGCATACGAGGAGCGCGCGCAGCAGCATACGAGGAGCGCGCGCAGCAGCATACGAGGAGCGCGCGCAGCAGCGCACCAGGAGTGCACGCAGCAGCACACGAAGAGTGCGCGCAGCAGCGCACCTGGAGTGCACGCAGTAGCGCACCAGGCGGGCGCGCAACAGCACACGAAGAATGCGCGTAAGCCCCTGTTCTTGGATCTAAACATTCAGCGCCTTCACCATCATTACCGTTTTCTGAGGACAAAGGCAAAAATTATTCAAAAAACCCACTGTATGTAACCGAAACCAAGTACTGTTAATTTGTTAGTTTTTGTTAATCAAACAAGACTTGTTAATCAAACAAGACTACTCGTCCTTCTCAAACATCCAATCCACGAGCTGGCCAATGCTCACGGATTAAAAGTTCAAAATGGAATATGTTACAAACATGCAATAAAACTCGGTATGGGCCCCTACCGAGGGAAACTACACACAACAAATCTAGGTCACGATCAGAATCTCATTAACAAAAACGAAATGAGGGTAGCGTCAACTCGGGACTCGAAATAAAAATGGACAGATCTTTCTTTGGAAATATGTCTTTGTCCGTAGCAGGCTCACTGAACCGCTCGGATCTCCAACCCGACGCGCTGGGGGAAGTTCACGAGCTGATGTCGTCAGCACCGAGCAGGAAACATGGAACACCCTGCGGCGTCTGGTCTCGTACCCGAAGTCTGCGGGCTCGAATCCCGGGGTGTGAGCGGAGACGCGGCTTTCGATGACCCTGGAATTCATCATATACCAACGTTAGGAACCGCCGTAGATTTGGGAGATAGATTTATAAAATCCTCCCGCACCTACCTGATATATAACCCTTTTAATAACACCAAGAGTGCGCGCAATAGCGCACGAGAAGTGCGTGCAGCAGCACACGAGGAGTGTGCGCAGCAGCGCACCAGGAGTGCGCGCAGCAGCGCACCAGGAGTGCGCGCAACATCATACGAGGAGCGCGCGCAGCAGCATACGAGGAGCGCGCGCAGCAGCATACGAGGAGCGCGCGCAGCAGCGCACCAGGAGTGCGCGCAGCAGCACACGAAGAGTGCGCGCAGCAGCGCACCTGGAGTGCGCGCAGTAGCGCACCAGGCGGGCGCGCAACAGCACACGAAGAATGCGCGTAAGCCCCTGGTTTTGGATCTAAACATTCAGTGCCTTCACCATCTTTACCGTTTTCTGAGGACAAAGGCAAAAATTATTCAAAAAACCCACTGTATGTAACCGTAACCAAGTACCGTTAATTTGTTAGTTTTTGTTAATCAAACAAGACTACTCGTCCTTCTCAAACATCCAATCCACGAGCTGGCCAATGCTCACGGATTAAAAGTTCAAAATGGAATATGTTACAAACATGCAATAAACCTCGGTATGGGCCCCTACCGAGGGAAAACTACACACAACAAATCTAAGTCACGATCAGAATCTCATTAACAAAAACGAAATGAGGGTAGCGTCAACTCGGGACCCGAAATAAAAATGGACTGATCTTACTTTGGAAATATGTCTTTGTCCGTAGCAGGCTCACTGAACCGCTCGGATCTCCAACCCGACGCGCTGGGGGAAGTTCACGAGCTGATGTCGTCAGCACCGAGCAGGAAACATGGAACACCCTGCGGCGTCTGGTCTCGTACCCGAAGTCTGCGGGCTCGAATCCCGGGGTGTGGGCGGAGACGGGGCTTTCGATGACCCTGGAATTCATCATACACCAACGTTAGGAACCGCCGTAGATTTGGGAGATAGATTTATAAAATCCTCCCGCACCTACCTGGTATATAACCCTTTTAATAACACCAGGAGTAAGCGCAGCAGCGCACCAGGAGTGCGCGCAGCAGCACACCAGGAGTGCGCGCAGCAGCGCACCAGGAGTGCGCGCAACAGTGCACGAGGAGTGCGCGCAAGCCCCTGGTTTTGGATTTAAACATTCAGTGCCTTCACCATCATTACCGTTTTCTGAGGACAAAGGCAAAAATTATTCAAAAAACCCACTGTATGTAACCGTAACCAAGTACCGTTAATTTGTTAGTTTTTGTTAATCAAACAAGACAACTCGTCCTCAAACATCCAATCCACGAGCTGGCCAATGCTCACGGATTAAAAGTTCAAAATGGAATATGTTACAAACATGCAATAAACCTCGGTATGGGCCCCTACCGAGGGAAAACTACACACAACAAATCTAGGTCACGATCAGAATCTCAATAACAAAAACGAAATGAGGGTAGCGTCAACTCGGGACTCGAAATAAAAATGGACTGATCTTACTTTGGAAATATGTCTTTGTCCGTAGCAGGCTCACTGAACCGCTCGGATCTCCAACCCGACGCGCTGGGGGAAGTTCACGAGCTGATGTCGTCAGCACCGAGCAGGAAACATCGAACACCCTTACCCGAAGTCTGCGGGCTCGAATCCCGGGGTGTGGGCGGAGACGCGGCTTTCGATGACCCTGGAATTCATCATACACCAACGTTAGGAACCGCCGTAGATTTGGGAGATAGATTTATAAAATCCTCCCGCACCTACCTGGTATATAACCCTTTTAATAACACCAGGAGTGCGCGCAATAGCGCACGAGGAGTGCGTGCAGCAGCACACGAGGAGTGTGCGCAGCAGCGCACCAGGAGTGCGCGCAGCAGCGCACCAGGAGTGCGCGCAGCAGCGCACCAGAAGTGCGCGCAGCAGCGCACCAGGAGTGCGCGCAGCAGCACACCAGGAGTGCGCGCAGCAGCGCACCAGGAGTGCGCGCAACGGTGCACGAGGAGTGCGCGCAAGCCCCTGGTTTTGGATCTAAACATTCAGTGCCTTCACCATCATTACCGTTTTCTGAGGACAAAGGCAAAAATTATTTAAAAAACCCACTGTATGTAACCGTAACCAAGTACCGTTAATTTGTTAGTTTTTGTTAATCAAACAAGACAACTCGTCCTCAAACATCCAATCCACGAGCTGGCCAATGCTCACGGATTAAAAGTTCAAAATGGAATATGTTACAAACATGCAATAAACCTCTGTATGGGCCCCTACCGAGGGAAAACTACACACAACAAATCTAGGTCACGATCAGAATCTCATTAACAAAAACGAAATGAGGGTAGCGTCAACTCGGGACTCGAAATAAAAATGGACAGATCTTACTTTGGAAATATGTCTTTGTCCGTAGCAGGCTCACTGAACCGCTCGGATCTCCAACCCGACGCGCTGGGGGAAGTACACGAGCTGATTTCGTCAGCACCGAGCAGGAAACATGGAACACCCTGCGGCGTCTGGTCTCGTACCCGAAGTCTGCGGGCTCGAATCCCGGGGTGTGGGCTGAGACGCGGCTTTCGATGACCCTGGAATTCATCATACACCAACGTTAGGAACCGCCGTAGATTTGGGAGATAGATTTATAAAATCCTCCCGCACCTACCTGATATATAACCCTTTTAATAACACCAGGAGTGCGTGCAGCAGCAGACGAGGAGTGTGCGCAGCAGCGCACCAGGAGTGCGCGCAGCAGCGCACCAGGAGTGCGCGCAGCAGCGCACCAGGAGTGCGCGCAGCAGCGCATCAGGAGTGCGCGCAGCAGCGCATCAGGAGTGCGCGCAGCAGCGCATCAGGAGTGCGCGCAGCAGCGCACCAGGAGTGCGCGCAGCAGCGCACCAGGAGTGCGCGCAGCAGCGCACCAGGAGTTCGCGCAGCAGCGCACCAGGAGTTCGCGCAGCAGCGCACCAGGAGTGCGGGCAGCAGCGCACCAGAAGTGCGTGCAACAGTGCACGAGGAGTGCGCGTAGCGGCGCACCAGGAGTGCGCGCAGTGGCGCACCAGAAGTGCGCGCAGTGGCGCACCAGGAGTGCGCGCAGTGGCGCACCAGGAGTGCGCGCAGCAGCGCACCAGGAGTGCGCTTAACAGTATACGAGGAGCGCGCGCAGCAGCATACGAGGAGCGCGCGCATTAGCGCACCAGGGGTGCGCGCAGCAGCACACGAAGAGTGCGTGCAGCAGCGGACCAGGCGGGCGCGCAATAAGCCCCTGGTCTTGGATCTAAACATTCAGTGCCTTCACCATCATTACCGTTTTCTGAGGACAAAGGCAAAAATTATTCAAAAAACCCACTGTATGTAACCGTAACTAAGTACCGTTAATTTGTTAGTTTTTGTTAATCAAACAAGACTACTCGTCCTTCTCAAACATCCAATCCACGAGCTGGCCAATGCTCACGGATTAAAAGTTCAAATGGAATATGTTACAAACATGCAATAAACCTCGGTATGGGCCCCTACCGAGGGAAAACTACACACAACAAATCTAGGTCACGATCAGAATCTCATTAACAAAAACGAAATGAGGGTAGCGTCAACTCGGGACTCGAAATAAAAATGGACAGATCTTACTTTGGAAATATGTCTTTGTCCGTAGCAGGCTCACTGAACCGCTCGGATCTCCAACCCGACGCGCTGGGGGAAGTTCACGAGCTGATGTCGTCAGCAACGAGCAGGAAACATGGAACACCCTGCGGCGTCTGGTCTCGTACCCGAAGTCTGCGGGCTCGAATCCCGGGGTGTGGGCGGAGACGCGGCTTTCGATGACCCTGGAATTCATCATATACCAACGTTTGTAACCGCCGTAGATTTGGGAGATAGATTTATAAAATCCTCCCGCACCTACCTGATATATAACCCTTTTAATAACACCAGGAGTGCGCGCAATAGCGCACGAGAAGTGCGTGCAGCAGCACACGAGGAGTGTGCGCAGCAGCGCACCAGGAGTGCGCGCAACAGCATACGAGGAGCGCGCGCAGCAGCATACGGGGAGCGCGCGCAGCAGCATACGGGGAGCGCGCGCAGCAGCATACGGGGAGCGCGCGCAGCAGCACACGAGGAGCGCGCGCAGCAGCATACGAGGAGCGCGCGCGCAGCAGCGCACCAGGAGTGCGCGCAGCAGCACACGAAGAGTGCGCACAGCAGCGCACCTGGAGTGCGCGCAGCAGCGCACCTGGAGTGCGCGCAGTAGCGCACCAGGCGGGCGCGCAACAGCACACGAAGAGTGCGCGTAAGCCCCTGGTCTTGGATCTAAACATTCAGTGCCTTCACCATCATTACCGTTTTCTGAGGACAAAGGCAAAAATTATTCAAAAAACCCACTGTATGTAACCGAAACCAAGTACTGTTAATTTGTTAGTTTTTGTTAATCAAACAAGACTTGTTAATCAAACAAGACTACTCGTCCTTCTCAAACATCCAATCCACGAGCTGGCCAATGCTCACGGATTAAAAGTTCAAAATGGAATATGTTACAAACATGCAATAAACCTCGGTATGGGCCCCTACCGAGGGAAAACTACACACAACAAATCAAGGTCACGATCAGAATCTCATTAACAAAAACGAAATGAGGATAGCGTCAACTCGGGACTCGAAATAAAAATGGACAGATCTTACTTTGGAAATATGTCTTTGTCCGTAGCAGGCTCACTGAACCGCTCGGATCTCCAACCCGACGCGCTGGGGGAAGTTCACGAGCTGATGTCGTCAGCACCGAGCAGGAAACATGGAACACCCTGCGGCGTCTGTTCTCGTACCCGAAGTCTGCGGGCTTGAATCCCGGGGTGTGGGCGGAGACGCGGCTTTCGATGACCCTGGAATTCATCATACACCAACGTTAGGAACCGCCGTAGATTTGGGAGCTAGATTTATTAAATCCTCCCGCACCTACCTGATATATAACCCTTTTAATAACACCAGGAGTGCGTGCAGCAGCAGACGAGGAGTGTGCGCAGCAGCGCACCAGGAGTGCGCGCAGCAGCGCACCAGGAGTGCGCGCAGCAGCGCACCAGGAGTGCGCGCAGCAGCGCACCAGGAGTGCGCGCAGCAGCGCACCAGGAGTGCGCGTAGCAGCGCACCAGGAGTGCGCGCAGCAGCGCACCAGGAGTGCGCGCAACAGCATACGAGGAGCGCGCGCAGCAGCATACGAGGAGCGCGCGCAGCAGCATACGAGGAGCGCGCGCAGCAGCGCACCAGGAGTGCGCGCAGCAGCACACGAAGAGTGCGCGCAGCAGCGCACCTGGAGTACGCGCAGTAGCGCACCAGGCGGGCGCGCAACAGCACACGAAGAATGCGCGTAAGCCCCTGGTCTTGGATCTAAACATTCAGTGCCTTCACCATCATTACCGTTTTCTGAGGACAAAGGCAAAAATTATTCAAAAAACCCACTGTATGTAACCGAAACCAAGTACTGTTAATTTGTTAGTTTTTGTTAATCAAACAAGACTTGTTAATCAAACAAGACTACTCGTCCTTCTCAAACATCCAATCCACGAGCTGGCCAATGCTCACGGATTAAAAGTTCAAAATGGAATATGTTACAAACATGCAATAAACCTCGGTATGGGCCCCTACCGAGGGAAAACTACACACAACAAATCTAGGTCACGATCAGAATCTCATTAACAAAAACGAAATGAGGGTAGCGTCAACTCGGGACTCGAAATAAAAATGGACAGATCTTACTTTGGAAATATGTCTTTGTCCGTAGCAGGCTCACTGAACCGCTCGGATCTCCAACCCGACGCGCTGGGGGAAGTTCACGAGCTGATGTCGTCAGCACCGAGCAGGAAACATGGAACACCCTGCGGCGTCTGGTCTCGTACCCGAAGTCTGCGGGCTCGAATCCCGGGGTGTGGGCGGAGACGCGGCTTTCGATGACCCTGGAATTCATCATACACCAACGTTAGGAACCGCCGTAGATTTGGGAGATAGATTTATAAAATCCTCCCGCACCTACCTGATATATAACCCTTTTAATAACACCAAGAGTGCGCGCAATAGCGCACGAGAAGTGCGTGCAGCAGCACACGAGGAGTGTGCGCAGCAGCGCACCAGGAGTGCGCGCAGCAGTGCACCAGGAGTGCGCGCAACAGCATACGAGGAGCGCGCGCAGCAGCATACGAGGAGCGCGCGCAGCAGCATACGAGGAGCGCGCGCAGCAGCGCACCAGGAGTGCGCGCAGCAGCACACGAAGAGTGCGCGCAGCAGCGCACCTGGAGTGCGCGCAGTAGCGCACCAGGCGGGCGCGCAACAGCACACGAAGAATGCGCGTAAGCCCCTGGTCTTGGATCTAAACATTCAGTGCCTTCACCATCATTACCGTTTTCTGAGGACAAAGGCAAAAATTATTAAAAAAACCCACTGTATGTAACCGAAACCAAGTACTGTTAATTTCTTAGTTTTTGTTAATCAAACAAGACTTGTTAATCAAACAAGACTACTCGTCCTTCTCAAACATCCAATCCACGAGCTGGCCAATGCTCACGGATTAAAAGTTCAAAATGGAATATGTTACAAACATGCAATAAACCTCTGTATGGGCCCCTACCGAGGGAAAACTACACACAACAAATCAAGGTCACGATCAGAATCTCATTAACAAAAACGAAATGAGGATAGCGTCAACTCGGGACTCGAAATAAAAATGGACAGATCTTACTTTGGAAATATGTCTTTGTCCGTAGCAGGCTCACTGAACCGCTCGGATCTCCAACCCGACGCGCTGGGGGAAGTTCACGAGCTGATGTCGTCAGCACCGAGCAGGAAACATGGAACACCCTGCGGCGTCTGGTCTCGTACCCGAAGTCTGCGGGCTTGAATCCCGGGGTGTGGGCGGAGATGCGGCTTTCGATGACCCTGGAATTCATCATACACCAACGTTAGGAACCGCCGTAGATTTGGGAGATAGATTTATAAAATCCTCCCGCACCTACCTGATATATAACCCTTTTAATAACACCAGGAGTGCGTGCAGCAGCAGACGAGGAGTGTGCGCAGCAGCGCAGCAGGAGTGCGCGCAGCAGCGCACCAGGAGTGCGCGCAGCAGCGCACCAGGAGTGCGCGCAACAGTGCACGAGAAGTGCGCGCAACAGTGCACGAGGAGTGCGCGTAGCGGCGCACCAGGAGTGCGCGTAGCGGCGCACCAGGAGTGCGCGTAGCGGCGCACCAGGAGTGCGCGTAGCGGCGCACCAGGAGTGCGTGCAGTGGCGCACCAGGAGTGCGCGCAGTGGCGCACCAGGAGTGCGCGCAGTGGCGCACCAGGAGTGCGCGCAGTGGCGCACCAGGAGTGCGCGCAGCAGCGCACCAGGAGTGCGCGCAACAGTATACGAGGAGCGCGCGCAGCAGCATACGAGGAGCGCGCGCAGCAGCGCACCAGGAGTGCGCGCAGCAGCACACGAAGAGTGCGTGCAGCAGCGGACCAGGCGGGCGCGCAACAGCACACGAAGATTGCGCGTAAGCCCCTGGTCTTGGATCTAAACATTCAGTGCCTTCACCATCATTACCGTTTTCTGAGGACAAAGGCAAAAATTATTCAAAAAACCCACTGTATGTAACCGTAACCAAGTACCGTTAATTTGTTAATTTTTGTTAATCAAACAAGACTACTCGTCCTTCTCAAACATCCAATCCACGAGCTGGCCAATGCTCACGGATTAAAAGTTCAAAATGGAATATGTTACAAACATGCAATAAACCTCGGTATGGGCCCCTACCGAGGGAAAACTACACACAACAAATCAAGGTCACGATCAGAATCTCATTAACAAAAACGAAATGAGGGTAGCGTCAACTCGGGACTCGAAATAAAAATGGACAGATCTTTCTTTGGAGATATGTCTTTGTCCGTAGCAGGCTCACTGAACCGCTCGGATCTCCAACCCGACGCGCTGGGGGAAGTTCACGAGCTGATGTCGTCAGCACCGAGCAGGAAACATGGAACACCCTGCGGCGTCTGGTCTCGTACCCGAAGTCTGCGGGCTCGAATCCCGGGGTGTGGGCAGAGACGTGGCTTTCGATGACCCTGGAATTCATCATACACCAACGTTAGGAACCGCCGTAGATTTGGGAGATAGATTTATAAAATCCTCCCGCACCTACCTGATATATGACCCTTTTAATAACACCAGGAGTGCGCGCAATAGCGCACGAGGAGTTTGTGCAGCAGCACACGAGGAGTGTGCGCAGCAGCGCACCAGGAGTGCGCGCAGCAGCGCACCAGGAGTGCGCGCAGCAGCGCACCAGGAGTGCGCGCAGCAGCGCACCAGGAGTGCGCGCAGCAGCGCACCAGGAGTGCGCGCAGCAGCGCACCAGGAGTGCGCCCAACAGCGCACGGGGAGTGCGCGCAACAGTGCACGAGGAGTGCGCGTAGCAGCGCACCAGGAGTGCGCGCAGTGGCGCACCAGGAGTGCGCGCAGCGGCGCACCAGGAGTGCGCGCAGCAGCGCACCAGGAGTGCGCGCAACCGCATACGAGGAGCGCGCGCAGCAGCATACGAGTAGCGCGCGCAGCAGCGCACCAGGAGTGCGCGCAGCAGCACACGAAGAGTGCGCGCAGCAGCGCACCTGGAGTGCGCGCAGTAGCGCACCAGGCGGGCGCGCAACAGTACACGAAGAGTGCGCGTAAGCCCCTGGTTTTGGATCTAAACATTCAGTGCCTTCACCATCATTACCGTTTTCTGAGGACAAAGGCAAAAATTATTCAAAAAACCCACTGTATGTAACCGTAACCAAGTACCGTTAATTTGTTAGTTTTTGTTAATCAAACAAGACTACTCGTCCTTCTCAAACATCCAATCCACGAGCTGGCCAATGCTCACGGATTAAAAGTTCAAAATGGAATATGTTACAAACATGCAATAAACCTCGGTATGGGCCCCTACCGAGGGAAAACTACACACAACAAATCTAGGTCACGATCAGAATCTCATTAACAAAAACGAAATGAGGGTAGCGTCAACTCGGGACTCTAAATAAAAATGGACTGATCTTACTTTGGAAATATGTCTTTGTCCGTAGCAGGCTCACTGAACCGCTCGGATCTCCAACCCGACGCGCTGGGGGAAGTTCACGAGCTGATGTCGTCAGCACCGAGCAGGAAACATGGAACACCCTGCGGCGTCTGGTCTCGTACCCGAAGTCTGCGGGCTCGAATCCCGGGGTGTGGGCGGAGACGCGGCTTTCGATGACCCTGGAATTCATCATACACCAACGTTAGGAACCGCCGTAGATTTGGGAGATAGATTTATAAAATCCTCCCGCACCTACCTGGTATATAACCCTTTTAATAACACCAGGAGTGCGCGCAGCAACGCACCAGGAGTGCGCGCAGCAGCACACCAGGAGTGCGCGCAGCAGCGCACCAGGAGTGCGCGCAACAGTGCACGAGGAGTGCGCGCAAGCCCCTGGTTTTGGATTTAAACATTCAGTGCCTTCACCATCATTACCGTTTTCTGAGGACAAAGGCAAAAATTATTCAAAAAACCCACTGTATGTAACCGTAACCAAGTACCGTTAATTTGTTAGTTTTTGTTAATCAAACAAGACAACTCGTCCTCAAACATCCAATCCACGAGCTGGCCAATGCTCACGGATTAAAAGTTCAAAATGGAATATGTTACAAACATGCAATAAACCTCGGTATGGGCCCCTACCGAGGGAAAACTACACACAACAAATCTAGGTCACGATCAGAATCTCATTAACAAAAACGAAATGAGGGTAGCGTCAACTCGGGACTCGAAATAAAAATGGACTGATCTTACTTTGGAAATATGTCTGTCCGTAGCAGGCTCACTGAACCGCTCGGATCTCCAACCCGACGCGCTGGGGGAAGTTCACGAGCTGATGTCGTCAGCACCGAGCAGGAAACATGGAACACCCTTACCCGAAGTCTGCGGGCTCGAATCCCGGGGTGTGGGCGGAGACGCGGCTTTCGATGACCCTGGAATTCATCATACACCAACGTTAGGAACCGCCGTAGATTTGGGAGATAGATTTATAAAATCCTCCCGCACCTACCTGGTATATAACCCTTTTAATAACACCAGGAGTGCGCGCAATAGCGCACGAGGAGTGCGTGCAGCAGCACACGAGGAGTGTGCGCAGCAGCGCACCAGGAGTGCGCGCAGCAGCGCACTAGAAGTGCGCGCAGCAGCGCACCAGGAGTGCGCGCAGCAGCACACCAGGAGTGCGCGCAGCAGCACACCAGGAGTGCGCGCAGCAGCGCACCAGGAGTGCGCACAACGGTGCACGAGGAGTGCGCGCAAGCCCCTGGTTTTTTTATATAATATATACTAGTATTTTTGGGGCCGCCAAAGCGGCCCTGCGTGTTTTTGGGACTGTGTTGGACTTATAATTTTTTGTATAAGAAAAATTATATGTATAAGTATTGCATTAAAAAAAAATGGCGCTAGAAAAAGGGTAAAGAGATAAAATGCGGTAAAAAGTGGGCTGAGGATGATGATGATGTTTGATTATCTGTGACTTTGAATGATCTCGGTAGTCATATGCAACTTTATCATCATATGGATTTGGAAACGCAAACTAATCATCAAACTCGGCAGGATATAATGGCTGAAGATGATGATGATTTCGTATGATCCTATACCAACAACCAGTTCTCATCATATTTAGTTCAAGCATTCACCCGCTATCTCTTATAGTTTTCGAGATCCCTTGTGGTACTCCAAGGTCTGATGGTCAAAGTAATGGTGATACTCAGCCTTCAGCATATGTATTAGTATTGCATTAAAAAAAATTGGCGCTAGAAAATGGGTTAAGAGATAAAATGCGGTAAAAAGTGGGCTGAGGATGATGATGATGTTTGATTATCTGTGACTTAGAATGATCTCGGTAGTCATATGCAACTTTATCGTCATATGGATTTGGAAACGCAAACTAATCATCAAACTCGGTAGGATATAATATATTGAAAAAACTCGAATCCAATTTGTTTAGGGCTGTAGATGATGATGATTAAAAATGTAGTCAAAATGTCTCGAAGTTGTAAAAAATCTGTGACTATCAAACTGATAAAATACATGTACAGATTTAAAGTAGTCGAAATTTGGCTGAGGATGATGATGATTTTGTATAATACAACACATGCCACCAGTTCCCATCACATTTAGTTCAAGCACCAACCCGCTATCTCTTATAGTTTTCGAGAACCCTTTGGTACTCCAAGGTCAATTCCACCTATCACCAACTTTTCATTTATACTATACATTCTGGACCCATAAGGGTAAAGAGATAAAATGCGGTAAAAAGTGGGCTGAGGATGATGATGATGTTTGATAATCTGTGACTTTGAATGACCAAGGCAGTCGAATACAACTAAATCTCCATATGGGTTTGAAAAGGCAAACTAATCATCAATCTCGGTAGGTTAGATATTAAAAAACTCGTGTCCAATTTGTTTAGGGCTGTAGATGATGATGATGAAACATTTTGTCAAAATGTCTCGAAGTTGTAAAAAATCTGTGACTATCAAACGGATAAAATACATATACAGATTTAAAGTAGTCAAAAGTTGGCTGAGGATGATGATGATTTGGTATGATTCAAAACATACAACCAGTTCTCATCATATATCCTTCCAGCACCAACACTCTATCTCTAATAGTTTTCGTGTTCCCCTGGGGTACTCCAAGGTCTGATGGTCAAAGTGATGGTGATACTTAGCCTTCAGCATATGTATTAGTATTGCATTAAAAAAAATGGCGCTAGAAAAAGGGTAAAGAGAAATAATGAGGTAAAAAGTGGGCTGAGGATGATGATGTCAGATAATCTGTAACTTTGAATGATCTCGGTAATCGTATGCAACTTGATCGTCAAACTCGGTCGGATATATATGAAAAAAAAACTCATGTCTAATATGTTTAGGGCTGTAGATGATGATGCTGAAATATTTTGTCAAAATTTCTCGAAGTTGTAAAAAATCTGTGACTATCAAACGGATAAAATACATATACAGATTTAAAGTAGTCAAAAGTTGGCTGAGGATGATGATGATTTGGTATGATTCAAAACATACAACCAGTTCTCATCATATATCCTTCCAGCACCAACACTATCGCTAATAGTTTTCGTGTTCCCCTGGGGTACTCCAAGGTCTGATGGTCAAAGTGATGGTGATACTTAGCCTTCAGCATATGTATTAGTATTGCATTAAAAAAAATGGCGCTAGAAAAAGGGTAAAGAGATAAAATGAGGTAAAAAGTGGGCTGAGGATGATGATGATGTCAGATAATCTGTAACTTTGAATGATCTCGGTAATCGTATGCAACTTGATCGTCAAACTCGGTCGGATATATATGAAAAAAAAAACTCATGTCTAATATGTTTAGGGCTGTAGATGATGATGATGAAATATTTTGTCAAAATTTCTCGAAGTTGTAAAAAATCTGTGACTATCAAACGGATAAAATACATGTACAGATTTAATGTAGTCGAAAGTTGGCTGTAGATAATGATGATGAAAAATGTAGACTAAATCTCCATATGGGTTTGAAAACGCAAACTAATCATCAATCTCGGTAGGTTAGATATTAAAAACAAAAACTCGTGTCCAATTTGTTTAGGGCTGTAGATGATGATGATGAAACATTTTGTCAAAATGTCTCGAAGTTGTAAAAAATCTGTGACTATCAAACGGATAAAATACATATACAGATTTAAAGTAGTCAAAAGTTGGCTGAGGATGATGATGATTTGGTATGATTCAAAACATACAACCAGTTCTCATCATATATCCTTCCAGCACCAACACTCTATCTCTAATAGTTTTCGTGTTCCCCTGGGGTACTGCAAGGTCTGATGGTCAAAGTGATGGTGATACTTAGCCTTCAGCATATGTATTAGTATTGCATTAAAAAAAATGGCGCTAGAAAAAGGGTAAAGAGATAAAATGAGGTAAAAAGTGGGCTGAGGATGATGATGATGTCAGATAATCTGTAACTTTGAATGATCTCGGTAATCGTATGCAACTTGATCGTCAAACTCGGTCGGATATATATGAAAAAAAAAACTCATGTCTAATATGTTTAGGGCTGTAGATGATGATGAAATATTTTGTCAAAATTTCTCGGAAGTTGTAAAAAATCTGTGACTATCAAACGGATAAAATACATGTACAGATTTAATGTAGTCGAAAGTTGGCTGTAGATGATGATGATGAAAAATGTAGACTAAATCTCCATATGGGTTTGAAAACGCAAACTAATCATCAAACTCGGTAGGTTAGATATTAAAAACAAAAACTCGTGTCCAATTTGTTTAGGGCTGTAGATGATGATGATGAAACATTTTGTCAAAATGTCTCGAAGTTGTAAAAAATCTGCGACTATCAAACGGATAAAATATACATAGAGATTGAATGCAGTAGAAAGTTGGTTGAGGATGATGATGATTTTGTATATTCCGACACATGCCACCAATTCTCATCATATTAAGTTCAAGCACCAACCCGCTATCTCTTATAGTTTTCGAGAACCCTTGTGGTACTCCAAGGTCTGATGGTCAAAGTGATGGTGATACTCAGCCTTCAGCATGTGTATTAGTATTGCATTAAAAAAAATGGCGCTAGAAAAAGGGTAAAGAGATAAAATGAGGTAAAAAGTGGGCTGAGGATGATGATGATGTCAGATAATCTGTAACTTTGAATGATCTCGGTAATCGTATGCAACTTGATCGTCAAACTCGGTCGGATATATATGAAAAAAAAAACTCATGTCTAATATGTTTAGGGCTGTAGATGATGATGAAATATTTTGTCAAAATTTCTCGGAAGTTGTAAAAAATCTGTGACTATCAAACGGATAAAATACATGTACAGATTTAATGTAGTCGAAAGTTGGCTGTAGATGATGATGATGAAAAATGTAGACTAAATCTCCATATGGGTTTGAAAACGCAAACTAATCATCAATCTCGGTAGGTTAGATATTAAAAACAAAAACTCGGGTCCAATTTGTTTAGGGCTGTAGATGATGATGATGAAACATTTTGTCAAAATGTCTCGAAGTTGTAAAAAATCTGTGACTATCAAACGGATAAAATACATATACAGATTTAAAGTAGTCAAAAGTTGGCTGAGGATGATGATGATTTGGTATGATTCAAAACATACAACCAGTTCTCATCATATATCCTTCCAGCACCAACACTCTATCTCTAATAGTTTTCGTGTTCCCCTGGGGTACTCCAAGGTCTGATGGTCAAAGTGATGGTGATACTTAGCCTTCAGCATATGTATTAGTATTGCATTAAAAAAAATGGCGCTAGAAAAAGGGTAAAGAGATAAAATGAGGTAAAAAGTGGGCTGAGGATGATGATGATGTCAGATAATCTGTAACTTTGAATGATCTCGGTAATCGTATGCAACTTGATCGTCAAACTCGGTCGGATATACTTATATGAAAAAAAAAACTCATGTCTAATATGTTCAGGGCTGTAGATGATGATGATGAAATATTTTGTCAAAATTTCTCGAAGTTGTAAAAAATCTGTGACTATCAAACGGATAAAATACATGTACAGATTTAATGTAGTCGAAAGTTGGCTGTAGATGATGATGATGAAAAATGTAGACTAAATCTCCATATGGGTTTGAAAACGCAAACTAATCATCAATCTCGGTAGGTTAGATATTAAAAACAAAAACTCGGGTCCAATTTGTTTAGGGCTGTAGATGATGATGATGAAACATTTTGTCAAAATGTCTCGAAGTTGTAAAAAATCTGTGACTATCAAACGGATAAAATACATATACAGATTTAAAGTAGTCAAAAGTTGGCTGAGGATGATGATGATTTGGTATGATTCAAAACATACAACCAGTTCTCATCATATATCCTTCCAGCACCAACACTCTATCTCTAATAGTTTTCGTGTTCCCCTGGGGTACTCCAAGGTCTGATGGTCAAAGTGATGGTGATACTTAGCCTTCAGCATATGTATTAGTATTGCATTAAAAAAAATGGCGCTAGAAAAAGGGTAAAGAGATAAAATGAGGTAAAAAGTGGGCTGAGGATGATGATGATGTCAGATAATCTGTAACTTTGAATGATCTCGGTAATCGTATGCAACTTGATCGTCAAACTCGGTCGGATATACTTATATGAAAAAAAAAACTCATTTCTAATATGTTCAGGGCTGTAGATGATGATGATGAAATATTTTGTCAAAATTTCTCGAAGTTGTAAAAAATCTGTGACTATCAAACGGATAAAATACATGTACAGATTTAATGTAGTCGTTAGTTGGCTGTAGATGATGATGATGAAAAATGTAGACTAAATCTCCATATGGGTTTGAAAACGCAAACTAATCATCAATCTCGGTAGGTTAGATATTAAAAACAAAAACTCGGGTCCAATTTGTTTAGGGCTGTAGATGATGATGATGAAACATTTTGTCAAAATGTCTCGAAGTTGTAAAAAATCTGTGACTATCAAACGGATAAAATACATATACAGATTTAAAGTAGTCAAAAGTTGGCTGAGGATGATGATGATTTGGTATGATTCAAAACATACAACCAGTTCTCATCATATATCCTTCCAGCACCAACACTATCTCTAATAGTTTTCGTGTTCCCCTGGGGTACTCCAAGGTCTGATGGTCAAAGTGATGGTGATACTTAGCCTTCAGCATATGTATTAGTATTGCATTAAAAAAAATGGCGCTAGAAAAAGGGTAAAGAGAAATAATGAGGTAAAAAGTGGGCTGAGGATGATGATGATGTCAGATAATCTGTAACTTTGAATGATCTCGGTAATCGTATGCAACTTGATCGTCAAACTCGGTCGGATATATATGAAAAAAAAAACTCATGTCTAATATGTTTAGGGCTGTAGATGATGATGATGAAATATTTTGTCAAAATTTCTCGAAGTTGTAAAAAATCTGTGACTATCAAACGGATAAAATACATATACAGATTTAAAGTAGTCAAAAGTTGGCTGAGGATGATGATGATTTGGTATGATTCAAAACATACAACCAGTTCTCATCATATATCCTTCCAGCACCAACACTATCGCTAATAGTTTTCGTGTTCCCCTGGGGTACTCCAAGGTCTGATGGTCAAAGTGATGGTGATACTTAGCCTTCAGCATATGTATTAGTATTGCATTAAAAAAAATGGCGCTAGTAAAAGGGTAAAGAGATAAAATGAGGTAAAAAGTGGGCTGAGGATGATGATGATGTCAGATAATCTGTAACTTTGAATGATCTCGGTAATCGTATGCAACTTGATCGTCAAACTCGGTCGGATATATATGAAAAAAAAAACTCATGTCTAATATGTTTAGGGATGATGATGATGATGATGAAATATTTTGTCAAAATTTCTCGAAGTTGTAAAAAATCTGTGACTATCAAACGGATAAAATACATGTACAGATTTAATGTAGTCGAAAGTTGGCTGTAGATAATGATGATGAAAAATGTAGACTAAATCTCCATATGGGTTTGAAAACGCAAACTAATCATCAATCTCGGTAGGTTAGATATTAAAAACAAAAACTCGTGTCCAATTTGTTTAGGGCTGTAGATGATGATGATGAAACATTTTGTCAAAATGTCTCGAAGTTGTAAAAAATCTGTGACTATCAAACGGATAAAATACATATACAGATTTAAAGTAGTCAAAAGTTGGCTGAGGATGATGATGATTTGGTATGATTCAAAACATACAACCAGTTCTCATCATATATCCTTCCAGCACCAACACTCTATCTCTAATAGTTTTCGTGTTCCCCTGGGGTACTCCAAGGTCTGATGGTCAAAGTGATGGTGATACTTAGCCTTCAGCATATGTATTAGTATTGCATTAAAAAAAATGGCGCTAGAAAAAGGGTAAAGAGATAAAATGAGGTAAAAAGTGGGCTGAGGATGATGATGATGTCAGATAATCTGTAACTTTGAATGATCTCGGTAATCGTATGCAACTTGATCGTCAAACTCGGTCGGATATATATGAAAAAAAAAACTCATGTCTAATATGTTTAGGGCTGTAGATGATGATGAAATATTTTGTCAAAATTTCTCGGAAGTTGTAAAAAATCTGTGACTATCAAACGGATAAAATACATGTACAGATTTAATGTAGTCGAAAGTTGGCTGTAGATGATGATGATGAAAAATGTAGACTAAATCTCCATATGGGTTTGAAAACGCAAACTAATCATCAAACTCGGTAGGTTAGATATTAAAAACAAAAACTCGTGTCCAATTTGTTTAGGGCTGTAGATGATGATGATGAAACATTTTGTCAAAATGTCTCGAAGTTGTAAAAAATCTGTGACTATCAAACGGATAAAATATACATAGAGATTGAATGCAGTAGAAAGTTGGTTGAGGATGATGATGATTTTGTATATTCCGACACATGCCACCAATTCTCATCATATAAAGTTCAAGCACCAACCCGCTATCTCTTATAGTTTTCGAGAACCCTTGTGGTACTCCAAGGTCTGATGGTCAAAGTGATGGTGATACTCAGCCTTCAGCATGTGTATTAGTATTGCATTAAAAAAAATGGCGCTAGAAAAAGGGTAAAGAGATAAAATGAGGTAAAAAGTGGGCTGAGGATGATGATGATGTCAGATAATCTGTAACTTTGAATGATCTCGGTAATCGTATGCAACTTGATCGTCAAACTCGGTCGGATATATATGAAAAAAAAAACTCATGTCTAATATGTTTAGGGCTGTAGATGATGATGAAATATTTTGTCAAAATTTCTCGGAAGTTGTAAAAAATCTGTGACTATCAAACGGATAAAATACATGTACAGATTTAATGTAGTCGAAAGTTGGCTGTAGATGATGATGATGAAAAATGTAGACTAAATCTCCATATGGGTTTGAAAACGCAAACTAATCATCAATCTCGGTAGGTTAGATATTAAAAACAAAAACTCGGGTCCAATTTGTTTAGGGCTGTAGATGATGATGATGAAACATTTTGTCAAAATGTCTCGAAGTTGTAAAAAATCTGTGACTATCAAACGGATAAAATACATATACAGATTTAAAGTAGTCAAAAGTTGGCTGAGGATGATGATGATTTGGTATGATTCAAAACATACAACCAGTTCTCATCATATATCCTTCCAGCACCAACACTCTATCTCTAATAGTTTTCGTGTTCCCCTGGGGTACTCCAAGGTCTGATGGTCAAAGTGATGGTGATACTTAGCCTTCAGCATATGTATTAGTATTGCATTTAAAAAAATGGCGCTAGAAAAAGGGTAAAGAGATAAAATGAGGTAAAAAGTGGGCTGAGGATGATGATGATGTCAGATAATCTGTAACTTTGAATGATCTCGGTAATCGTATGCAACTTGATCGTCAAACTCGGTCGGATATACTTATATGAAAAAAAAAACTCATGTCTAATATGTTCAGGGCTGTAGATGATGATGATGAAATATTTTGTCAAAATTTCTCGAAGTTGTAAAAAATCTGTGACTATCAAACGGATAAAATACATGTACAGATTTAATGTAGTCGAAAGTTGGCTGTAGATGATGATGATGAAAAATGTAGACTAAATCTCCATATGGGTTTGAAAACGCAAACTAATCATCAATCTCGGTAGGTTAGATATTAAAAACAAAAACTCGGGTCCAATTTGTTTAGGGCTGTAGATGATGATGATGAAACATTTTGTCAAAATGTCTCGAAGTTGTAAAAAATCTGTGACTATCAAACGGATAAAATACATATACAGATTTAAAGTAGTCAAAAGTTGGCTGAGGATGATGATGATTTGGTATGATTCAAAACATACAACCAGTTCTCATCATATATCCTTCCAGCACCAACACTCTATCTCTAATAGTTTTCGTGTTCCCCTGGGGTACTCCAAGGTCTGATGGTCAAAGTGATGGTGATACTTAGCCTTCAGCATATGTATTAGTATTGCATTAAAAAAAATGGCGCTAGAAAAAGGGTAAAGAGAAATAATGAGGTAAAAAGTGGGCTGAGGATGATGATGATGTCAGATAATCTGTAACTTTGAATGATCTCGGTAATCGTATGCAACTTGATCGTCAAACTCGGTCGGATATATATGAAAAAAAAAACTCATGTCTAATATGTTTAGGGCTGTAGATGATGATGATGAAATATTTTGTCAAAATTTCTCGAAGTTGTAAAAAATCTGTGACTATCAAACGGATAAAATACATATACAGATTTAAAGTAGTCAAAAGTTGGCTGAGGATGATGATGATTTGGTATGATTCAAAACATACAACCAGTTCTCATCATATATCCTTCCAGCACCAACACTCTATCTCTAATAGTTTTCGTGTTCCCCTGGGGTACTCCAAGGTCTGATGGTCAAAGTGATGGTGATACTTAGCCTTCAGCATATGTATTAGTATTGCATTAAAAAAAATGGCGCTAGAAAAAGGGTAAAGAGATAAAATGAGGTAAAAAGTGGGCTGAGGATGATGATGATGTCAGATAATCTGTAACTTTGAATGATCTCGGTAATCGTATGCAACTTGATCGTCAAACTCGGTCGGATATACTTATATGAAAAAAAAACTCATTTCTAATATGTTCAGGGCTGTAGATGATGATGATGAAATATTTTGTCAAAATTTCTCGAAGTTGTAAAAAATCTGTGACTATCAAACGGATAAAATACATGTACAGATTTAATGTAGTCGTTAGTTGGCTGTAGATGATGATGATGAAAAATGTAGACTAAATCTCCATATGGGTTTGAAAACGCAAACTAATCATCAATCTCGGTAGGTTAGATATTAAAAACAAAAACTCGGGTCCAATTTGTTTAGGGCTGTAGATGATGATGATGAAACATTTTGTCAAAATGTCTCGAAGTTGTAAAAAATCTGTGACTATCAAACGGATAAAATACATATACAGATTTAAAGTAGTCAAAAGTTGGCTGAGGATGATGATGATTTGGTATGATTCAAAACATACAACCAGTTCTCATCATATATCCTTCCAGCACCAACACTCTATCTCTAATAGTTTTCGTGTTCCCCTGGGGTACTCCAAGGTCTGATGGTCAAAGTGATGGTGATACTTAGCCTTCAGCATATGTATTAGTATTGCATTAAAAAAAATGGCGCTAGAAAAAGGGTAAAGAGATAAAATGAGGTAAAAAGTGGGCTGAGGATGATGATGATGTCAGATAATCTGTAACTTTGAATGATCTCGGTAATCGTATGCAACTTGATCGTCAAACTCGGTCGGATATATATGAAAAAAAAAACTCATGTCTAATATGTTTAGGGCTGTAGATGATGATGATGAAATATTTTGTCAAAATGTCTCGAAGTTGTAAAAAATCTGTGACTATCAAACGGATAAAATACATATACAGATTTAAAGTAGTCAAAAGTTGGCTGAGGATGATGATGATTTGGTATGATTCAAAACATACAACCAGTTCTCATCATATATCCTTCCAGCACCAACACTCTATCTCTAATAGTTTTCGTGTTCCCCTGGGGTACTCCAAGGTCTGATGGTCAAAGTGATGGTGATACTTAGCCTTCAGCATATGTATTAGTATTGCATTAAAAAAAATGGCGCTAGAAAAAGGGTAAAGAGATAAAATGAGGTAAAAAGTGGGCTGAGGATGATGATGATGTCAGATAATCTGTAACTTTGAATGATCTCGGTAATCGTATGCAACTTGATCGTCAAACTCGGTCGGATATATATGAAAAAAAAAACTCATGTCTAATATGTTTAGGGCTGTAGATGATGATGAAATATTTTGTCAAAATTTCTCGGAAGTTGTAAAAAATCTGTGACTATCAAACGGATAAAATACATGTACAGATTTAATGTAGTCGAAAGTTGGCTGTAGATGATGATGATGAAAAATGTAGACTAAATCTCCATATGGGTTTGAAAACGCAAACTAATCATCAAACTCGGTAGGTTAGATATTAAAAACAAAAACTCGTGTCCAATTTGTTTAGGGCTGTAGATGATGATGATGAAACATTTTGTCAAAATGTCTCGAAGTTGTAAAAAATCTGTGACTATCAAACGGATAAAATATACATAGAGATTGAATGCAGTAGAAAGTTGGTTGAGGATGATGATGATTTTGTATATTCCGACACATGCCACCAATTCTCATCATATTAAGTTCAAGCACCAACCCGCTATCTCTTATAGTTTTCGAGAACCCTTGTGGTACTCCAAGGTCTGATGGTCAAAGTGATGGTGATACTCAGCCTTCAGCATGTGTATTAGTATTGCATTAAAAAAAAATGGCGCTAGAAAAAGGGTAAAGAGATAAAATGAGGTAAAAAGTGGGCTGAGGATGATGATGATGTCAGATAATCTGTAACTTTGAATGATCTCGGTAATCGTATGCAACTTGATCGTCAAACTCGGTCGGATATATATGAAAAAAAAAACTCATGTCTTATTTGTTTAGGGCTGTAGATGATGATGATGAAATATTTTGTCAAGATGTCTCGAAGTTGTAAAAAATCTTTGACTATCAAACGGATAAAATACATTATACAGATTTAAAGTAGTCGAAAGTTGGCTGAGGATGATGATGATTTGGTATGATTCAAAACATACAACCAGTTCTCATCATATTTAGTTCAAGCACCAACCCGCAATCTCTTAAAGTTTTCGAGATCCCTTTGGTACTCCAAGGTCAATTCCACTTATCACCAACTTTTCATTTATTCTATACATTCTGGACCCACAAGGGTAAAGAGATAAAATGCGGTAAAAAGTGGGCTGAGGATGATGATGATGTTTGATTATCTGCGACTTTGAATGATCTCGGTAGTCATATGCAACTTTATCGTCATATGGATTTGGAAACGCAAACGCACCCCAGCAACGTGGAGATCTACTCCCCACACCCTCGAAAATTTCACATGTACGGCGGCCATCTTTATTTTTAGACATTTCGGAATTTCGATTTCAGATATGGAATCTGCACCCCAAAAAACCCCCGGATTTAAAAAATCAGCTTGCTGCGGCCATTTTGAAAATCGGCCGCCATCCATACGCCATCGGTCGTCCTACATGAGGGGATAGCGTAGACTTTATCAGTTCTTCTCATATCTTCCTTTTGTTGGGAAGGGATGCAAATATAGATATTCGGCGTGTTGGCGCCCAACGTGGGAGCGGCGGGTCAATCGGTGAACTACGTACTTACAATGTAACGAACGCTTAGTTATTTCACGTGAAAAAACAGCCAAGCTACGAAGTAAAATGTTTAATAACTCACTTAACGCTCGCGGAAACTACGTAATAAATTATTAGGAAATAAAATGGCTTGAAATCGAAACGAACTAACGACCAAATTGAATAAAACTAAAATCGTGTAAAATTGTAGGTACTCACATTTCTGGCGACAACAGGCGCTCCAACAGACTCCGGGCGCATGGAGTCCAGTATCTCTGCGATGGACCGGTAGGGCCGCTGAGGCACGTCGCTGGGGCCTCCGCCCCCGCGACTATTATCCTATGAATATTAAAAAAACGTTATCAAATTTGCAATCAACTTTTAACTAATCTTAAAAGTTGTGAAAACCGTTCAAATTCAAGAATTTATATATCTTACCAAGCAATATTGGTATTCTAGACATTTAGACATTCCAAATTTAAAAAAAATAATTAAATACTCACAGGATGTAGTAGCGGCATCGATGCCGCGAAAACTTTCAGAAGTTCCAAACTGTCGAAGGAAAATTGGGCAGAGACACCTGCCGAAATGTATTCGCGTAGGCGACTCTCGAACGACTGAGCTGAGTATTGCGCGCCGTGAAGCAGGAAGCCATCGCATCCGTTCCACCAACATCCAGTCGCAGAAAATGTGGGGGCGGACCAATCACTGAGCCAGAATACGCTCCGCCCACTTGCCGCTCACTTTGCGCCACTACAGAATTTAGTGAGATAACCTTATAAAGTTATTTAAAACATAACAAATATGTTAATAATATATAAAAGCTTAATTAAATTTGTTTCTCTTATCTTTAATGTTTGTAGGTATCATATTAAACACCAAAAACCATAATTGAATTTGATTTGAATTTAGGAGAAGATTTCCGGTTACGGTACAAGACCGGAAATAATCTTGTAGGTAAATTCAAATCCAATCTGATTTAATATAATACGAACGTGAAACAGAACTATTATGGCAATAAATAGAATAGTAAACTATCGAGTGTGTTAGAAAGTTTCTTTAAAACTTGATATAATATAAGCTACAAGTGGAGGTTTGATGGCGCATGCTCAAATCAGACGCCCAATTTATTGACTTGCAACGCTATGATTCTTTAAAACTATTAACAGGAAGTCCACAAACAAAGTGTTGATAATTTTATTTATGTAGATTCTAAAACATTTATAATTTCTTTATAAAAAAATACTTCATTCGTTATTTTTTTTTAATAATTATTCCTCGCTTTTTAGTATTTTTTAATCAGGCGTTGCTCGCTTTTTTTGAGCCACGTGTTACGGCAAAAGATCTTTTGGATTGATTGGCTCTACCAAACAGATAATAATAATTATAATCGATTCAAAGATAATCATAAAACAGTAACAGTAAAAGCACTGTTACAGAACTCGACACTTAAACAAATACTTATTATTTTTTTGTTTTATTCCGAGAGTTCTCACGTAAAATTAAAGAGGCATATTAATTAAGTAATATATACTTAATTAATAGAGGCATATTAATTAAGTAATAATAACATAAAACCATTAATCTTATAAAAGCTTGAATGTGTTTATGTTCGTTTATTTTTCACGTTCAAATGCCTTAACCGACTTGGAAGTAATTTGGTATGGAATTAGGTTAGGCCCTGACACATACTACCATATAACTGTCACGTGGTCACAAACAAAAGGGATTTCCTAGACTTACCTATTCGTTAGGCGGTCAGCCCCTTAGTATTTATGTATATGTTACAACGAAAGTAATAAATCCAGATATTATATATACTATCCAGCTATTATACATAATATCATATCAATTTAGACAAAGTGATAATTGAGACAAAATTAATCACATTAACTATAGCTATTTTATAAAATATCTTGGAATACTTGGATAATGTAATAAAAAAGTAAGTTAAAGGTGAAAATTATATTTTTTTATTTAAATATAAATATTAAGCATAAATATGTAGTACCTAACAATTTAGTCTCATTTTAAATAGTTATTGTAATAAGTATGTATTATATTTTATTAATTTTCAAAATATATATTCACGTTGATTAACATTGTTTATAAAAATTAACATTGATTATTGGATTTAAATTGTATGTTAAAAAATAAATTCCTTGTTCAATAGCCATAAGACAAAACTAATAAAACACAGAGATCAATACGAGTAATTTAACATTGCTTAGTAAAATTAAAATGGTTTACAAATCAATACGAGATGTATTTGGTATCACTCCTTAACAACTACAATATTAATATATTTAAAAACAACTGGCATGAAAATACAATAAAATGATTATTATTTATTCTTACAAGTAAGGATTTTATGACATTTTGAGTTACACATGAGGCTTGACTTTTTACATTTGCATCTATTAAAAACGCATTCCCCAGTACAGTTGCAATGCTGAAATCCTTAGCCACCAAGATGTGACTCTTTCTTTGCACATTCTCGGATAGTAAATTCAATATTAACTGTACTTAATAAACGTATCTTTGCAGACAGTAAACTGATATTTTACTGAAGATAGAGCTAACATTTTATCAGCTTATTTATCTTGCCCTGTTTTTTTTTTTTTGAAAGATTGTCCAATTTAATCTTTGATATCTCCAATTTCTGGACTGGCCTGTTAGCTTAGTTGGTAGTGGCTCTGCCTTCTAATCTAGAGGTCGCGGGTTCGATTCCCGCATGACACAAGTATTTATGTACTTTTAAAAAAAATATATAATTACTTGTGTTGAGTATGGTTGTTTGTATGTATAATAAGTATGTATTTAAAAAAGAAAAGTATATAAGTAATATATCCGTTATCTAGTACCCACGACACAAGCGTTTGCTTAGTGTTGGGCTAGATGGCGCTGTGTGCAATGTCCCGGAATATTTATTTACTTATTTATTTATTTCTTGTTTCTTTTTTACGAGAAAGAAGGTATTATGTGAACTTTTAATCAGAGATTTGACCTCATAGGTATAGGTAGGCACTACCTACCTACTAAGAAATCACAAAGCCCTATGATAAGTTAATAGCTTAAGCTCAGAGTTAATTACCTATTACTAGGCTTAATAGATAGGTACCTAAGCACAATATGTACTTACCTAGCTTGTCCATACTTAGCATTCAGTATTTATAGCAAATAAAAAAATATAAGTTGGTAGGTACATTAGGAGTTAATACTTAAGTCTAACCTTTAATGTTAAAAAGTCCTACTTGGGCATACAATTAAGTAGGTATGTCTAATTTACAGTTATTTGAATAACATCTTTGGAAATGTCTATTATATAAGCTTAGGTAAGTAGGTACTATAGTTACCTTCAAATGTTGCGATAAAAAATAACATAAAAGACATCCCTTGGTTTACCAAATTCAACCAAAATTGATACAGCATCTAACTATGCATTTATTTCCAGGTGATGTGACCAGGCAAAGGGAAAGTTCTCGAAGAAGCCAAGATCACATCATCCATTCCATTTATTTTAATTTTAATTGCAATCTAATTGTTGGTTATCTACCTACCTATTTAATTGTAAAATTACAGATTATGAAAAAAAGTCTAGTTATGGAGATTCATTCTGTGTTTTAAACCTACCCCTGGGCACAGTCCACAACTGTAGGTATATAAATAGTTACTTATTTACTTTAAAAGATTATTAGAAAATTATAATTAGGTTAAAAAAAACAATCAAGATTAAGATATTAGTTTATGAGAACACTTTATTAGATAAATAATAAGTATATACATACTTGAATAAAAATTAATAAATTAGATAATCAGTCCACTATTGTTCTCAAAATTCTCAGAAAAAAACTCTCTTGAAAGTTGAGGTGAGCTGGAGAATGTTCAAAGTCATGCAGGAACATCAGTAGGTATAGATAGTGAGACACAGTTACACTAGAAGCAGGCTTCCATGGATTTTCAAGTTTCCTTAGAGTGACATTATTCTGTACTAAATAAGTAATGTTTCATTTGAAGTAAACAAGATAGGTACCTACCTAAGGAGTTTATCAAATAAAATTCTGCCTGTCATCAATGCTAGTTGGTTTATTTTTCCTAGTTTTTCTGCTCTGCTTTGGTGGACTAACTATGTACCTACATGAAGGTAGAAGCTATCTATTAGACTCAAAGTTATTTATGTAGAACAAACCTAAATTTTAGCAAAAGAAAATACTAAAACATTGTAAATGATCTCATTCTTGATGACATTGTTGGCTACATACAGAATGGCAAGAACTGACTAAAAGAAAGGGTTAGAAGTGGTCATCATTATTAGCAGATTCTAGTAGATTCTGCTTGAACATAGCATATAATAATTGTACCTAAGTAAGTAATTACCAGTGCTATATATACTTTTATCGTTTAGCCACCATCCTTGCCTTCTTTGAGGTTATTTGAAGAGGTAATCTATTTCTTTATTTTAACAGGAAAGTAATTTCTGATGAGATGATATAGGTACAACTCAATACCTACAGCAGTTATGTACTGAACCACACGAAACCTAACAACGCGTGATAAGCTCCCTGGTGATAAGCATTACCATGGATAAATTGGTATTTTCATTCATTATATCGCTGCATCAGGTTCCAAATTGATTTTGTAACGCAGACTAGTTAGAAAATGATACCTAACCTACGCGTTCGAGTTGAGAATAAAGATGGTGTAACCAAACCAAAATAAATCCAAACACAAAAATTAAGAAAATTTTAAACACTCCTACAAGCAAACAAGCACCCAGTAGATCTAGACACCTGTTTTTAAATAAGTAAGCAGGTACGATAGCTCTCGCCAGATTGGTACTGAGTGAGAATAGCCAAAACAAACAAACTATTACTTATTCCATGGCTTCACGCAGTTTACTACATTGATAAAAACCTAAACACATTGACAGAATTTCTACTCACACACAGAAAATTTTATATTTTTTCAAAGAAAAGGGATATTGCCAGAATACAGAAAATATTAGCGTTCAATCAAATTAAAGACAAGTATTGAAGCAAGTATTCGAGTTTTTCGACATCTACGGAAATAGTAGTACAGATGACAAACTATTTTCATTGATTTCTTGATAGAATGAACTAAACCGTATATTTGTTGTCTGTTTAGAATGAACAAAATGAACGTTGTTATGAACATGTTCATTCGCGACTGCGTGAAAATAAAATAAAATAATTGGTCCGAAAAAAAACATTTGATTTGAAAACAAAGTGAGTGTTTTATCGAGGAATTTTTCTTAGAATTTTGGAATACTTTGGAAGTTTTACTGCATAGGTATTTAGTTATTTTTATTCTGCTAGTTCATTACTGTAAAAATGGCTGGATGCTTATTAAGTCCTACTGAGGAAGTTTTTATAACGCACGGAGTTGAGGCAAGTAAACATAACCTAAAATGTTTTGAAACTTTCCACAGCTATTGAAGCATTCCACAGGAATATATGATGGAAACGAATCGTTCTTTATCATCAAACTACATGAAGGAAATCAATAAACGTACGCACTATTTAGATTATGATAACTACAAATCACTAAAATGTTCTATGAAAGTTTTCAAATTGCTCACAGAGAGCTATTTTAGACTAGTACACTTGCCTATATTAAACAGATCCCTACGAGTTTCTGAAATAATTTTACTGATAATGTTTGTTACTTTGACAAAAAATACCTATACATTCAAAATTTAGTCTCTCATTAATCACTTAAAATTACATATTGGCATTTTGTCATTTCAGAGTGGCTTGCGTGTAGATGGAAGGTCTAACATAGACTACAGGCCCATGGAACTAGAGACGGATGTGGTAAGCCATGCCAGCGGGTCAGCTCGACTGAGATTAGCCAACACAGACATACTTGTGGGAGTAAAAACAGAGATTGATGTACCAACTCAGCAGGACCCAAAACTGGGGAAAATAGAATTCTTTGTTGACTGGTAAGTCTACCATGTGAAACACATTTCCAGAATATATATTATGTATGTTTTGTATGGAGGGACAACCTGGATAAACACCTATCAGATTGGGATACAATAGCACTGGACAGAAATAAATGGATAAAGGGTAGGGAGGCCTTTGCCCAACAATGGGACACCATTGTTGGGCAAAGGCCTCCCTACCCTTTTTCCATATAAACACTTTTAATAATAATAACATGTATGTATGTTTTAGAGTACATAAATGATACATTGTATAGTCTTCCTTAGGTATCTTAAAAGATGTTATTGATGCTGTGAATTTTATTTGGGCCTAGAGAAACTAAAAATAGGTTTGGACCTTTTATGACTGCTTATCATAATGCATTGTTTTGTTTATAAGCTTTACAAAATCATAAACCCATAAGTTGTGTGCACTTTGTAAAACATTCTAATTTTAAAGTTGTGAGTTAATAGTTTTATAGAAAGTTGTATTAATATTATTATCTTGAAAAAATATACCTTGTCTTCTAGAATAACCCTGCCAATATGCCTCTGCTTAGTATAATAATTTTATGAGTACCCAAAATTTATTTCAGTTCAGCGAATGCCACACCCGAGTTTGAGGGCCGAGGTGGAGAGCGCCTTGCCAGCAGCATCTCCAACATGATGCAGCGAGCGTACCACTCGGCACAGGCCTTCAACCTGGAACAGCTCTGCATACTGGAGGGGAAACAGTGCTGGAAGCTGTATGTTGATATATTGGTTAGTAGTTTATCATCCACCCTAATGTACTTGCTCAAACATCCCGAAGGAATAAATTCTGTGGAGAACACATAACCCCCAGTAAGTAGGAATACTGCTCGAGAAGGAGGATTTTCTAGTGATGGTGCCAAAATAAATGTTGATATTTTTGATAATAATTACACTAAGCTTGTCTATTAGTGACTGCCTTACTAGATCAAATAACAACTGTTAGGTTAACTTTGATTACTATTATGTTCCAATGTCTAGTGCAGATTTTATTATATGACAGATGAAATGAAACATATGTACTTATTGAAATGTCTGGGAAATCCCTGATCAAGAGGTGCTGAAAATATGGTGGCGCCACTTGTACTTTTCCTGACGATTATAATGTTGTAAGCAATAAAATACAATCTATGATAATCTATGGGTTCTCCAATAAATTTTGATAATATGCATTATTTTGAGTGTACAAAAATTATTAAAAAGAAGTTCCATTTCTACACTTTGTGGTTTTACTGTCACATCATGTATGTGTCACAAAATTTTGATAACCATAATATTAAATAAATTAAAAAATTAAAAGTGAGTGTTAAAGTAATAACCAAACATCATTTCCCATACTCAGTTACTCCAAATAACACCTTTACTCTATGTATAATACTTTAATTCCCAGATCCTGGAATGTGGAGGCAACCTCTGTGATGCAGTATCTCTGGCTGTGAAAGCAGCTCTCTTCAACACGAGGATACCTCAAGTGAAGGCGGTGCTGATGGACGGAGGCAATGTGGACCTGCAGCTGTCTGACGATCTCTATGATAGCAAGCTGCTGGATGCCAGCTCAGCACCTTTATTGGTAATCTTATTATGTTTATAATATTAGGAGTTTTCTATGAAATTACTAAGCCGGGAGACATAATATAGATCTCTCTGTGAGTTGTGTATCCTCATGACTGAGGGTCGATAAATCGTGGTTGGCGCCCAGGTCCTTCCATGGAAGACACATATCTTCAGATATTGTGGTCCTCAAACATGTTGGTTTCATCACGATGTTTTCCTTCACCGCTAAGCGAGTGCTAAATCCACACATAACTTGAAAATACAAGTAATTGGTGTAGGGCCGTATTCAAACCATGGTCTGGATGAAAAGCAGACACTGGTGCTGCTGAGCCATACTCGCTTAATTCATATACATAGATATCAAGTGGTAATAAATAAGCAGTGGCATATAGTGCACTAACCATAAATAAATTACGATATTTTTTTTTTTTTAAGTTTTTTTTTTCATCTTATGATCTTACTTTTCGTATAAGTACATATTTGTGTTCTTGTGTAATTAGTGTACAATAAAGTATTTTGATTTGATTTTACAATGAATATAAAATGAATATAACAGTTTCAACATACATGAAACTGTTGAAAAACACGTTTGAAGAAAACTTTGAAAAATAATGATAGAAAATGTTGAAAAACATGTTGTAGAAATCATTTTAAAATTGTAAATGGAGACTGTAATTCCTAGTAATAAATCTGTCTTACAATATTTGTCATACTTGTAGACCCGCTTCAGCTAGAATGTTCAATATTTTCCATAACATAGTGCTACTACCCCATCTTGTCAGCAGATATTAATTGTGTGCCTTGGGAGCGCTATATGATGCTCCTGTATAATAATTATATTAATACTAGTGGGTGCTCGCGGCTTCGCTCGCATTAAAATGTAAAACTTGCATCCCCTATTTCACCCCCTTAAAAGTGGCATTTCTAAAAATCCTTTCTTAGAGGAAGCCTACGTCATAACATCTACCTTCTTTCCAAATTTCAGCCCGATCCGTCCAGTGGTTTGGGCTGTGTGTTGACCTTCAGTCACCTTTGAGTTTTATATATTTAGATAACCGCTTTGGCGCAAAATGACCACCACTTAATCTTTCTTATGTACTTTATATCTATCCTACTTTCAGGTAACATTATGCAGAATCGGCACTGAATGTGTTGTCGACCCCTCAGCAGAAGAAGAGAGTTGCAGCGCAGTATCTGTTATTGTAGGCATTACTGGCAACCCCAAGAACTATGTGACCAGTGAAGAAGCTGACAAATTACCCGAAATTGAGGGTAAATGTACCACAATAGGCATGAATGGACCGGGCAGTGTGGGAGGACCGACACTGAAGAAAGCTTTGGAACAAGGAGTGTAAGTTTCTTTGTTTATGTCAATTATTTAGCAGTCATTTAGTAGTAGAAGTAAAAACTCTACCGTGTTAAGAAGAGGCATTACTTTTAAAGGTAGTAAATGATCATAAAACATGCGTAGCCTTAAATTAACTCACAAAAAGAGTGATGCTGTAAGTTTGACATGCACCTATGTATGTATATCTGTCTGTGGTATTGTAGCTCCCAAATAAAATGAGCAATTTTGATCTAGTTGTTTTATAGGTAAGTTGATCAGGAGCATTCTTAGCTATTTCATCACAATCGTTTCAGCTGTTTGAAAGATATCAATGCTAAGTGTAATGTAGCTATGTATTCGTTTTTTTTAATTATAATTTTTCTTTTTCAGATTAGCAGTAAAATCGCTGGACAAAGCTTTGGGCCAAGCTTTACTGCGAGAACGACAAGAAAATGTTACTATGAAGAAACATTCCTATGGGTTTCTCAAATAAAGTAGTCAAATTAATGTTTCTGAATTTTCTTTTTAAAATATTCTAAATATCCCAGCAGGTATGATATTATTATATTCAATATGCACTTAATTTAATAACGAAATACTAGGACTCCTCTTACAAAGCTGTCTATATTTTTGAGTTAAGCCCCAACTACCTATAAACCGCCTTATTACAAAACGCGGTTTAAATTAAATATTAGTAGTTTTTGTTGTTCTAACATCACATTACAAGCAATCAAAATGTCAACTTCAAATTAAAACGTTGATTTATCATTGGAGATCATTGGTAACATTTTGACAACTTGATTAACATGACAGAAGAAAACAAATTTTGAACAACGGACTGCATGTATTCAAACTTCTGGACTAAAGTTAAACCACGTTTTGTAATAAGACAGACTGGGTTTCTGAAATAAAACCCCACTTTTGCATAGTATGCTTTATTAACACCAAGAGTAAAATTATTGTACTAGTAACACCAAAGTTCAGAGAAAAAAAAACTTTGCATCTCATCATTCCGATCCGATTGGTGCCCTCTTACGTAAAATAAGTCTTTTTGTCCCTGTACCGATGTTTACTACATCCCGTAACCTTATAACTACACTTATAATATCTACCTTAAGTATTCAGATTTTTAGATATAGTATAGAAAAAAAATTGAAACAGAATTACTATTCTTCGAATAAAAGATTATAATGTACTTATTTAAATCCTGGCCTGAAGTAGGTAACTTCATCCAATCACAGCGTAGCACTGATATGTGACTAGCCGTGATTGGCTGAAGGATCACTTAATTCATTTATCTATCTAGTAGAACATGGTTCATTCAATGTGACTTATATAGCGAGTGGTGAAAATCATACCATCCTTTTCACACAATATAGTTTCCGCGTTAGTGGGAAAAGGATTGCATGATTTTCGCCGCACTTTCTAAGTCATGTTCATTGAACCAATATACCTAGTTGGTTTATTAACATTTAACATCAGGTTATTGTTAGGTACTACGTCTAAAATGTTAAACAATTAATCAATTATTTTATTATAGATGCAATTTGACAAAACGATGGCATGTATAAAGCCATTTATCGTAGTTTTCAACCAAATTGCAACTTCAGTGGTTGTTAGATCTAAACTACATTTTAAAAGAAACTATAAATAAATTCAAATAAAAATAATACTCATATTTAGTTTATTCAGAAAATAAAAGAAAATACACATACATAAAATACATGCCGAGTCAATAAAAAAAACTTTCAGAAGACTTGATAACCTCCTTTTTTGGAAGTCGGTTAAAACAATGATCCATTTTGTATCACAGATATAAATAGCAAGATTTAAAAGAATTCGATAAAATCATGCTTGTTTCTGATAGAAATACAACAAAGTCTAAGATCTAGACAGAAATTTCAATATTGTCGAATACATAATTATCATTTAAACACCAAATCTTATCTGTTGCTGCAATAAATGCTACATCAATTAACTCTAATATGCCTTTAAATATTGGCCTTACATTTGCTATGATTAAACTATCGTTTAAAGTAAACCGTTTAGTACCATAAGATTGTTAGTACCAACCTACTTAGTAGTAGTTCCCGTAAATAGTATCCCAATAGAACCTTAGAAAAAATAAGCCAAGAGTTTTTAAACAATTGTCAAAAAAAAATGTGTTAGGCTATCTTTAATTTTAACATTTTTTAACTAAACCAAAAGAATTTTTAACTGTACCTATATTTCTTTGTAAATTTTCTATATAATGTAAATAAACAAAAGATATACGAGAAGATTATAAAAAAAAGTGTAAATACTGGTTCAAATCGCACTAACATAATTATAATTGGCTTTAGTGCTTTGAACTCAAATAATTATAACATTTATTTTGGATTGCAACTTCTATTCGAACTTCTAAGATAATAATAAAAATAATGTAGTAAATATAAGCAAGATTAAGAAGCAATGAAAAGTAATATTCCATTATAAACCATTCATTTAGGATCGCAAATAGAGTTTATATTTCTAAAATCAATAGTAAATATAGGCAAGATAAAGAAGCAATGAAAAGTGTTATTGTCTCGCTTTGACCCGTTTACTTCTTAACGGGAGTGAGGAGGTCGAGCACAGCGGCGATGTTGCCATCCTTGCTGGCGAGGAGTTGTGTCAGCCAGCCACCCTCATTGGTGAATCCCATGGACATCATCTGGCGAACTGCTGCGTCGATGTGCGGAACTGGAAGGAAGTAAGATGGGTTGTTAGTTCAAATTCAAAATTCAAATTCAAATTCAAAATTTCTTTATTAGTCCATTTATGGTGTGCGTACATTTGTAGGTATTTACACTATTTATATTTGAATTGCTGTATGTGTTGTACGCTGAGGGTTTTCTGTACATCATACTAGATATCTTTCGACTCTGTATTATGATGTTAGTTGTTAGTAAAATAGACTTTATTGCTGAAGACTAGAGTAATTCGCTTTAAGCGGTTCTAATTGTGAGAATAAATAAATAAATAAGACATAGAAGTTATTTTTGTAAATACCGTTTTGAGTTGGAAGACAGTGGTTTATAAGTAAAATGGGCATTATTGCTAATGTAATAAAAGAGCTTTTTTATAATATTGACTAACTCAATCGAAACTTCACACTGCGTCATACTATTATTTGTAATAAACTCAGGAAAATATGATAAGATTCTTTGAAGGTGACTTTCTAAAGTAAATTTGCAGCTTCTAAAATATTATTTGTGGGAATTTTCCATGTTGTTAATATTAGGGTTTTTTTGTTTGTTTTGTCAATGTAACTCATACATATGTATGCGAAAAAGCGGAAACCGAGTATAAATTACTATTTTAACGTGTAAAACAACCGAGAACCGACTATAAATTACTATTTTAACGTGTAAAACAATATTTATCAATGTTGTTTTGAATTTGACAATCTTAAATGATTGTTTTATTAAAAACTGAGGTAGTTGCAGATCGAGACGCTTGTTCCACTTATTGTTTATCAAATCCGCCTTGAGTCACGTGCGATAAACTTTGTAATCAACCATTATTGTACACACACTTGACAAAACAATGCCAGTAATAAATAAGTAGGTATACACACAATGATTCATTACATTTGGTACATTTAGGTAAAGCAAATAGATGTGGACAAAGAAAGCGAATGAATTCATGAGTTTAGTTTACCCCTACCACCAAATTTGCCATCACCAATTCTTATTGCTACCTTAAGTTAACTCCATCAATATTATTTCCGATAAAAGAAGTAGTTTTAAGTAAAATGTATACTGTAATATTACTGAAACTATTACAACTGCCAACACGATCAGTTGTCCAATTGGTGACCGTGCAAAAACAAAAATTTTATATATGTATATTTTTTTAACTAAACCAGGTTTGCACTTGACCATAGTTTGCCTGATGGTAAGCATTAGCTATGGTCTAAGATGAATTGTGCTTACCCAATAAGAACCGGTTCACTCTAGCTTTATATCTGGGCGCTTTCAAATGTCAGAAAGCACATTATAAATATAAATAAATATTTCAGGACATATTACACAGCGCCATCTAGCCCCATACTAAGCTTACGCTTGTATCATGGGTACTAGATAACGGATATAATACTTATATACTTTTCTTTACATTATAATATAACAGCCTCTAAATCATATTATAGGCTTCTGAGGTGGCTTTAAATCTGTTTACATCAGAGTTCACTTCTCACATACCTAACTTTCTTAACAGTAGGTATATCACAATTGTTTAACTCTATGATCTAATCTATCATTAGTTAAATATAATACTTCCTCACACCACACCAAAGAGATGACTTAACTTAATGGAACTTCATATGTACAAGTTATGTATTACTTACTGTGGTGATATTGCACCGGAGCGGCGGGTTGAGGCGCGGCCGGGGCTGGTCTCGGATGGGTGGGCGGCTGCGGCTGGGGAGCTGAGAACCCCATGTAGGCAGCGTTAGGGCCTCCAAAGGCGCCCCATTGTCCAGGGTATGCAGCTGTGTGCTGCCCCCAGGATTGGAACTGTGTGGTTTTGCGGTGAGAAGTTCTAATTGGCTCTGATGGTTTGGCTCCATTTTGAGCTCCATTCGCACTAGTTTGGGCTCCATTTCCAGCAGATTTGGCTCCATTCTCAGTGGACTGGGCTCCAGTCTTCGGCACTTCGGTATCTTTGGGATTGTGCACTAGGTTTAAAAAAATGATTTCGTGTGAATGAATGAGATTTTCTTTTTAGTAGCTAGTGAAATATGTGAAGTGTTAAGATTGAGGCCAAACGCTACTTCTATAATTTTAAGTACTGCTTTGCCATGCGTCACCAGAAAACACATTATAATTATCAAAAACCAAAAACCATTGTTATCATTTTATGAGCCTTCGCATGATCAAAGAGAACGCGACTTTAGGTGATCAAATGGAAACACATCTTATAAGAGATTTTAGCTTAATTCGGATTTATAACGGAACCGTACTTTATATCCGAAGGTTCATAAATATTAACAACTATTTCACTGTACAGCAGGGCGTTACACAAATTCGGAACGTTTCCGTTCGGAAACGAAACGCCAATAGTAGAAATCCTTGTAACTTCTATGATTGCTGGATGACTGTTATTGGTTAAAATAAGTCAGTTTTGACGTCTTTGAGTTCCGAATTTGTGAAACACACCGCTGATTATTTTGGTGAATAACTGTGATAGATAGCTGATTTTAGAAAATAATTAAGTTTTTTAAATGCTTATTAGTGTGGTATCCTTACCGGCAGTAGCAGCGTTGAGCGGCGGGTAGATCTGTCCGTGGGTGGCGCCGGCGCGGGGCTGGAACTCCTCGGGCAGCTCGCTGTCCAGCAAGGCGGCGGACTCGGGCTCCGTGTCTGGTGGAGATAAGAATTTCTTTAGTATCGCAGTAAAAGTAATATGTATGTACGTATGGTACGTATTATAAAAGCCCGCGCGCACAAAGATTTTTAAACGCATTTAGAGACAAAATTACTTAGTAATAATCATTATTAAAAAAAAAACAAAAACCGACTTCAAGTCTACTGTCACGTTACTGAACAAATCCAAGCCTATCAAAGAAAACTACATCAAAATAGCTAGTCTAAATCTAGAAACATACACCTATAAATCTTCATCACATCACAGAAAACTGCATCAAGATCAGAGTAGTCGTTTTGGGATATATAGGTAAAATTGGTTTGCATAAACTTTATCAATTTGTTGGTTTATTGGTTTTTTTTTCAGAGGAACAAGAAAAAGTTTCACAATACAAGTAGAACTAAAAAAAAGGTCCTTATGACATGTACCTAGGCCTACTATTAACCAAAGAAGCAAAGGACGTAATTTACCTTTACTTTATTGATAACCAGCTGTGCCTGCGACTTCGCGTGGAATAGTTATAGATTTTGGGCATTATTTCTTTCATACATATTTTTTTGATATCTTGAACCTTTTTCGCAGCGCACGCAACGGAAGCCCTCAAAGATGAATAATTTTCCCCGTTTTTTCCACATTTTCCATTGTTTCTTCGCTCCTATTAGTTGCAGCGTGATGTTATATAGCCTAAAGCCTTCCTCGATAAATGGTCTATCCAACACAAAAATATTTTTTCAATTCGCACCAGTAGTTCCTGAGATTAGCGCGTTCAAACAAGCAAACAAACTCTTCAGCTTTATAATTATTATAGTATAGATTGGTAATTAATTAATTGTAAAATGTAAGAGGAGAAGCATTAATATCACAGAAAAATTACCTTTCTTTGTTTATGTTTACAGCCACTATTGTCCTAAATTAGTCACTCCCGTATCACTTTTACTTTGATAACGATATCCATGTCAGATAATGTTATGAATATATATTATGTAGGCATTTTATTATTTTTGCAAAATAATCCTATCAGGTCTGATTTTCTGATGCATTTTGAGAAGAAATTAGAACGAAAAACAGCTAAACAAATAGAGATTAACGTATACCTGACTAGGTATGTATCTAGTTATAATAATGTAGTATCAACTAACCCTTCTCATTATTAATCATGGTCCAATCTTCACCCGATTTATCAGGAGACGCGTCACGGCTCTTTTCTTCAGCGGAAGAAGACACCTCAGCTTCAGGTTTGGCCTCCTTGGCTACTGGCTTCTCCACTTTAGGGGCTTCTTGGTACACGATAGGGGCAGGAGCTTCAGGGGCAATAGGGGCTGCAACCTCAGGGGTTTGAGTCTCTTTTGGGGCAGAGGCTTGGGAAGTAGATGGAACCTCAGCTTGAGAAGTAGAAGGAACCTCGGTTTGAGCAGCTTGTTGGGCCTTGCTGTCAGTCGGGGCTTCCGGAGCAGAAGGAGCCGCAGCAGTGGCTTGCGGCTCCTGAGCCGAGCTGCTCGGGCCGGAGTCATCATGCAGGTTCATGCAGGCGCTCATCATCCTCGCGAACTCGGCGGGGTCTATGACGGGCACGGTGGGAGCTTGCTGCGAGGTGTTCTCTCCCTCCCCGCTGGCGACGCGGATGTGGTCGGCGGCCAGATTGGCAAACTGGTCTACGTATTTGGCGAAGATTTCCATCCAACCGATGGAGGTGCGAGGTTCGCGCGGATTCTCGCGCCTCTCACGACGCTCTTCCTCTCTGCGCTCTTGACGTCTCTCCATCTTTTCGTGTCTCTTCTCCGCCTTCTCTTGCTTCTTTTCTTCGCGTCTCTCGTCGCGGCGCTCCCTGGCGGCTTGCTTGGCTTCGTATTTAGAAGAGAACAAGGGACAAGCCGACGCTCCGCCTTCGGACCTCTGCCGCTTCTGGGCCTCGTGAAGGGAAACCACGAAGTTCTTCAGCACGACGCGAGACTTGCGAATGGAGTCTTTGATCGCGTGTATCTGTAAGATACAGTCCTATATTAGACAAAGAGAAAGAGTAATTTAAAAACAAAGTACAAAACTAAATCTATACATATAATAAAACTGTAACCGGTCGGTGTTTGTACATTGAAGATAATGAAAAAAAAATTGAGGGGTCTTTATTGATGCAAAAGAACACTTAAACATGTTTCAAAAATAAATGTCTGTTTGTCTGTCGGTATATTTGTTAGTTATAGACTCGAAAACGGCTGAACCGATTTGTCTACGGTTTTCACTAACATGTTGGTACATTTTCAACTTAACACTTAGTGTTTGTTTCATTTCAATCGGTTCGTAAATAAAAAAGTTATGTTGATTTAAAACTTTTTTATCTCAAAATAATGCGAGCGAAGCCACGGATTTCCACTAGTAAGATATAAAAGCTTTAAAAGGACAAATCTTTCAAACCAATCTTCTTTCAACATCAACACATTCATTCATTCATCCTACCGTTAATAGGTCATGAAATATTTTACATATGAATCGAGGTCTCGTACTCAATCGCATGCGTTTATTACAATCGGGCCAACGCTCCCATAACCCGTAGGGATAGGAGGCTGTTTCAAAATCTAGGATTTGTTATCAAAGATAGCTTGCTAGATTATTTTATTTGAAATAAATGGTGTGTTTAACTGCAATCTCTATAACGATAATAAATAAATATTTTGGAAAATGTCACAAAGAATATTCTCACCGGCACGGATGGGTTCGGTACACGCAAGATGCAATGCTCGGGATGTACACCGCGGGCCTCGCAGTCAGCGCACAGATCGAAGTTGTCGCACGTGATGCATTTGTAGCGATACCCGACCACGTTGCAGTTGCAACTGTCGCATACGACGCCGATATGCCAACCGGGCGCAGGCGCAGCACAAAAGGCAGATTGAGAGCCATCTAGGTTGGCTTGGGAGCCTGAAGCGGCTTGAGAGCCACCCAGATTGGCTTGAGAGCCGCCCAGATTGGCTTGAGAGCCACTCAAATCAGCTGGAGCGTCAGCCACATTGGCCTGCGAGCCAGCATCGACGCTGTTTCGAGAGCCAAATGCGTTAGCCGGAGGGCCGCCGGGCATGCCGGCGTTAGCGGGGGCCGGGCCCATGCATGGCACGGTGCGGAGGAGGCCCTGGTGCACGGGGATAGTGCCCGCGTGGGGGTCCACAAACATGCCATGCACTTGGGGGATCCATGCCGGAGCTGGAATAAACATTGCAAAGTTAGTTTAACAGGAATGTGGTGCATTTCTTTTTTACATCATATGAAGTCGCTTAATTTTTAGATATCATTCACAACACAATATTCACATAAAACTTCGCATAACTTTAGTGTGAACTTTTGGCGTTATGTGAATCAAAGATGACTTCGCTTACATTTACGTGTACAAATTGGTTAGTCATCAAGTATTTTTTTTTACTATTCTATCTTTTTCTAAGCTATCTACTCGAACATAATATATTTTTATAGCTTATGTTATCGCTCAGCAAGACCCAAATAAAATACCGTAAAAAAATTAAATACACCTAATTACTTTGTAAGTTACAGACACACTTCGTTACGCGCCACTCACCTATTAGTCGGTTTCATAACTTACAAAATAATACATAAAATGCCTGATGTTACTTTTCAAGGTAAGTAGAATATTTTGTTCAAAGCTTACGTTACTTACTTACTTATTACGTTAATCTATATACAAAAGAAAGTGGTGTTAGTTACACCATTTATAATTCAAGAACGGCTGAACGGATATAGCTGAAAAATGGTGGGGAGGTAGCTTAGAACCAGTAGACGGACATAGGATAAATTTTTATCCCACTTTTTTTTTTAAATTGAATTGAACAAAATCCAAAATCTGCTTATGTATTGCCTCTAAGTCGGAACAGAGTTCGCCGGGTCAGCTAGTTTTAAGTAAACTTACGTTGGTAAGGCGGGTTCAAGATATGAGCGGCGATCCCAACTCCATCGCCGTGCCTGTGTCTGTGCTCATGTTTGTTGTCCTGGTCCATGTACACATACAGCTTGAGGAGTTGGGAGGAGGAGGGCTGCACCGTTAACATCGTCAGCAACTCTTCGTCGCTGGTGATCTTGATGTCGTCATCTTCTTCATCTGTGGAAGAAATAGTTATACAGTTATTGGATTTTCTTTTTTAAACAAGACAGGCTCACGTTTGACTACAACTCGCCTGATGTTAAGCAACGTTGTAATCTACGATCTAGCGCGCTTGCCTAGAAGAAACCGATTCACTCTCGACTTGAAGATCGATAAATTATTGTTTCGAGGGGAATAGGGAATCCTGCAAGGAGTTCAACAGTTTGGCAGTTCGCGAGAAGTCGAAGCAAAACGCTGGGTGCGAGTCTTTGGTACCTTAACTGTATATCGGTGGCTTCTTGCCGTTCTTCTACTCGTGCGATGGTGAAATGGAAAGTGAATTCTTCTTTTGTTAGTATAAGTAATGGATAGAATCTTTTTTTTCTAATAGTTACCATTTGGTAAGACGAACTGGTCCCCAAAATCGAAAAAATGATGAAGAGGCACAGAACCGCTCAAACCAATGTGAACCATTTTGCAGAATTACTTTATAACTTATCGGAAGAGGTAGAGTCTGACTTAGCGTTTGGCACAATTATTATATCAATTCAATACTAGGAATGTAAACTGATCCATTTCTTAGAACCAATGCATGTGATCAACGTATGCTGTCAACGCACAGGAATCTGTACGGTGTTAGTTTCAGGTGTGGGAAAGCAACTACTGTGAAATAAAATAAAATACTGTGAATTAGTTATTACTATGTAGCTATCATAACATAACATTGTAGAAATAGAAGTGTGTTACTTAGTATGTTTGTTCCCTGTTTCACATCTCAACGAAATACAAAATTGATGATCGTCATTTTGGGTAGTAGGCACATATATAACTACCTAACTAGGCTACTTTTTATCCCGTAACAATGCGAACAATGTTGCAAATATCCACTAGTTAATTAAGAAATAAATCCAAGGGTCTCACCACGCCAGTTGATGCTGAACACCGTGTCTCTGAGCCGCGGGAAGATGTCTTGAATCTTGGCCTTCACGTAAGTGTAGCTCGTGATGACATTCCTGTCGATCCCGAACCGCCGCACCTCGGGGCTCTGGTCGTCACGCCAGTACACGAACAGCTTGATCGGCACCTGGTCTTCCATCCTTAGTGGCACTGCAAACGAACGCCGTTCAAACATCGACCTCCCAACCCTGAAGTATTGGCTTACGACAAAATTGCAAAGGCTTGTGTCTATCGTCACGCAGTAACGGAACCATCTACGCAACAGGTAAGCTAGGTTGATAGTCATGATTACGAGCAAAAATATGCCGCAAGCGAGAGTTGATAACGAATCAGAAGACATTTTTATTTCATAGACCACTAGCTCCCTGCCGCTCATTTAGGTACAATTTTCGGTGCGAATTCACTCGGTTATTTCAACTGATGCAACCATTTTACAGGTTTCAGTATGCAGTTGCTTCTGTTTAAGAGAGTTGGTAAATATTGCGCATGTTTGGTAAGTATGCGCGCGCAGCCCAACTCAGCATCCTTTGTTAGATTGCCTGGGCTAGCCTAGGTTTCGTTGAAAACGCTACAATATTGATTTATGACCCTTCCAATGTGCAGTTTACCTAGTTTATTTTGGGTGGATATGTAACATCTACATGCATAAAGAATGTAGTATATTTGTTGTAAGGTACTTGTATGCATATTTTATATAGGAAATATGCAGTAAGACAAAGAACTATGTACTTATTTTATGTTAGGAAAGTTTGAGTACAAAACCATTAAAACATCAATTAGAAATGACGACATAATATACTGTATGACTACATACCTATACACTAAGTACATGTTTGTACATGTGTCCAGACAGTCATATAGTTAGCATATCAACGTAGTTATAAAGCTGACAAGGCAGAGCAATGAGACATTCCAGAGATATGGAGTAATACAGTTTAAATTAATATGGTGAGAATATTAAATTACCTACCTGTATTAAGTGTGGGATAGTTAAAGTTTAGGTGTAGTGCATTGAATTAACAATTCATCATCATTATCATCAGCTTATAGTTATCCACTTATCGATATAGGCCTCTACCAAGGCCACTTACTCTGAATCTGAGTTTTAATGAATTATTTGTATTTAACTCTTTTAGTATGTAATTGAGTAAACTAGCTTTTTATGAAATAAGTACCAGTTTTTACTACTTTACCTACTCCTACTCTATCTACCTCTACCTGTTTTTAACATTAATTAATTTTAGAATAAATTGTAATACATACTGCTCATTAGTTTAAATTAGTCATACATGTGTCATTAAACCTTTTAACAACATATATTTAACGTTAGAGTTAATCACTATAAACTAAAAACCCTTCATGCTCGTCGCGAGATTGCAGATCTGTTGATGCTTTATAAAATATTAAACGGACATATAGACTGCCCGGAAATTTTATCCAAATTTAACATCAGAGTGCCTTTTCCGTATGCTAGAGTATATTGGAAAAATGGTTTCTGTCCTGATAGACAACGCACAAATATGCTACATTTTTCTCCCATAGTTCGCATGTGTAACACTTATGATAATGACAACATTAGATTAAATTTTGATATATTCTCCAATAAGTCACTACTAGCTGTTAAAATTGAACTGTCTAAATTAGTAGATTGATATTATTGTAAAGGTTTATTTAGTTAATGTGCCTTTTTCCCCTCTGTTCTTCGTTTCATTGTATGTTTAGTTTTTAAGTACTTATAAATTGTTAGGAAGGTTATATTATGTGATAGATTATATGTGAAAGTTAGGTTCACTGTCTAGGTAATGTACTCACTGTAAGCTATTTTATTTTTTAAGTGTGAATGTATAACTGTTCGTTACTGTTTGTGAACTAAATAAAAAAAAAATAAAAAAAAAAAATATTCTCCATATACAAATCATACTTATAAAGATATTTAAAAAATATTATTTTTTTAAGCTAAGCTACCTGCATCTAAATGAAGCAGCATGGGATCGCAAGAAGTTTTGCCAACTGACCTCCGAACTTCAATATGAAGATGGCACCCGATGATGATGATGAAAGATATTTCATTCTGTTATATTTTATAATTTGATTTATACAATACAGAGCAGTACCTACTAAAATGTTTATTCGTGTTCTCAAATGTTATTCACATTTAAATTACCACCAAATTACCAAATAAACCTGCCATCTTTAATTATGTGCATATTTAGGCACAGGTAAAGAATAATATGCTATATTGGCTGAACAAACTTGGTACTTGTTTTTCTGTCGCTACATTTTATATAGGTATTTCTATTAAGATTAATTTCCCACTGTGTCAGTCAAGTACTTAGTTGGCTATAGAGTCAGGATTTTCTAATGCCTCTCAGGTTTTGTGTATCACTTGTTTGTGACCAGGACTTTACAGTCAATTTTGACAAAAATATAATATATGCATAGGACTATTGTTGAAATGCAAAACAATGAATAGCCTATAAAACACTACAAGAGCAATACTATTTAGTTCTTTATTAAACTAGTTATAGCTCTCAAAGGTGTGGATAATGTAATTTTGAAATTTTCTCACTTATTACTAATAAAGAATTGTATTATGTAATTAATTAATTAACTAATAATATTTAAGCAATGCCTAACATATGTAATCAAACTCAAATGCAAATTTTAATCTGTAATTATTTTTTAATTTTAATTTCAATAGTTGACACTGTGGAAGAACCCTGGATACTGCAACACAGGGAATCCTAAAGCAGTAGACAGGACCCCAATTTTAATTTGAACTTAATTAATTTAGATACTTTTATATAATGTACAAATGATAAAATAATGTACAAAAATGGATATGTAATGATTATCCTACACAATTTACTAAGAATTTGTGTATGAATTTGAATTTTAAAACCATGACATTTGACACTCAAGTTATTGTATGTGAAAAACAAATGAATAATATGCAACCCTTTTCACCTTCATTGTGCTCAAGTAGCTTTAACTCCAAGAATATATTACACAAATAAATAAATATTCCAGGTCATATAAAGAAGAGCAGACAGATTTAATTTGTAGGAGAAAGTAGAATATTCAGATCATATACTTATGGGCCTTGAAGACAGTGGAGGGTCATTGAACTATCATAAGGTCTGAGATGATGCAATTCATGTTAGAGTTACAAGATAAAACATAGATTTAGTGTAGGTATAAAATTTTGTTTGTGATTTTATTAAATTTAATAAGTACCTATTAATCATGTGATAATATTATAAAAGTGTTTGCCTGTTCTTCACATACAAAAGGCTGGGCCAATTGGAAAGAAAATTAATATGGAGTTGGAACTGACTCTGGATGATAATATGCTACTTTTTATCCCAGAGTTACATAGATGACAAAATGGGGAGCAACTTGTCTATTTACTTAAATAAACTATGTAGGTACTTCATTATTTTACTTTTAGTAGATGCAAATAAAATACTAAGTAATAAGTAATCAATTATTTTTTTCGGTTTTGCTACTTCTATCTACCTAAGTATCTAATTGATTTTACAATCAAACATCAAAAATAATAAATAAAAACCTATTCAATGTAGAAGCACATAAAAACATATTGAAAAAACAGAAATATAAAAAAAATGTACGTCTTTTCATTACCCAATAACAGAAGTCCTTCGAATCGGACCGCAGTGCAGTAAAACGCAATTTCCTTTTGCTAGCCTATTAGTGCCTACATAGCACTTATTTGTTTGTTAAAACCCATCCAAACGTACAGCTTTCTAGTTTTCATATTATTTCGTCTACAAATACTTAAATACAAACACAAGAGAAAGGTTTCTTACCAATATCTTTGAGTAAACCCGAAATAATCACAATCACAATATAGAGTAATGATCGCCGAACGAAACACGACGTTCTCACTTCACAGGGAAATAATCACTGAATAGTGACGTGCTCGGGGCGCTCGCTTAAATATGTGTTTACGTCTAGAATATTATTATGAATCATCAAGCCACGCGATGGCTGGGAAACGATAATATTTTGTTGTGCAATACAAAACTCAACTCAAAACATTCAACTCATGTCTTACATACTCATTGATTTAACATCTGACTACTATGAGTGACAATTGCAATGTTGCCATAAGCATTTCAAAGGGAATAGCCACTTTTAGTAAAATGCCCAGTCACGTATCAAATTTATGTATCTCCACGTGTCGCTTCATATACCTATATTATGCCCTTTTTCATTTATGTGATTAATCTTATTATAGTTTTTGATTTTGATAATTGGCTACAAAAGACACAACCCCCAGTGTGCTATATCCCTGTGTTTCAATACATTTATTTATGACTAAAAAAGGTTTACATAGATGAAATGAGTTTTATTAGCACGTTATTAAAATACTTATTCTAAAATAAATAATAATAATAAATAAATATTCCGGGACATTTCACACAGCGCCATCTAGCCCTAAAATCATTATAAAATACTGTTTAATTAGTAATTACGGAATTACCAACGTTACTTGTCTTGATTATTATATTCGACTATTATATTCGTTTATAGTAAGATTCTGTAAATAAAAACAATAGTGATGTCATGAAAGTTTTATGTATTCTAACTTCATAAACTTGTGAAACGTGGTGGAAAATGAAAGATAAAATAAAAACATTTCTTTTATAGATATTTGTCTCATGGAATGGTAATTTTAAGTTTTCAATGTCATAATTTTATTACTGTCATTGATTATTTTTACTTTTTTATAGCTTCACACATAAATATCATATTATTTAAAAAATGACACGCAATTTTTTTTGTATTTTCATCGAAGTAAGGATATGTACCTAATATAAATAAATAAATATTCCGGGACATTGTACACAGCGCCATCCAGCCCCACACTAAGCAAACGCTTGTGTCGTGGGTACTAGATAACGGATATAATATTTATATACTTTTCTTTTGTAAATACATAGGTACCTACATATTATACATACAAACGACCAGACTTAACACAAGTAATTATAAATTTTAAAATTCATAAATACTTGTGTCACTATAGATTGTAATTTCTAAAATAAACCAACTCAATGCAACTATTTAATGCCAATAAATAAAACGAAAACATACAACATCAAAATAATATGTTTAAATTTTAATGCATATGCGTGTTTATTACTCTGAACTCAAAGTATGTCTGACTACCTACTAGAATATTAATCTTGGTGTTCCTTTCTTCCACCTTTGCTTCGTCGGTGCACATGTTTATAAGATGTACCTGATACAGTTGACAAAAACAGTCTCGGCTCTGTAAAGAGAATAATTACCATTAATACCTATGTCGGGACCTAGGCACCATTACAGAAATTTAATTCTAATTTATTAAACTAAAAAATATTAATTCAAAGTAAAAGTCCCATCTAAAATTATAATCATGACAAAAAAATAGGTAAGAACTCAGAAACAAAACTGGCTTCAGATGATAATGATGTTGAAAGTGATGAATAGGTACTTATGTGTACCTATGCTGCTAACTGGCACATCACAATTTTAATAAAATAGTTATATATAAATATAGGTACTTACTCTCATAGAGAGTGCTCTGTAAATGCTCGATATTCAAATTAATTGTGTCAATATTAATTTTCAAGGTATTAACAACATGTTTTTCAGTAGCCTGTAGACGGTTATAAATTTCTTTCTTGTTTCGGTTTCTTTCTGGCATTTTGTTCTTAAATACATCAATATAGGCTCCTTCCATGAGAGTGTAAAGATATGGGACTTTAGTATTTTCCTTTCTCTTCTCTTCTAAATAAGCATATATCCACTCAATATCAGAAGTAGTCAAAAAATGCGCACAAATTTCTTTATCTTTTTGAACCATTGCATTTAAAGTTTTTGTAGAAACTGAATGTACTAAGTTTTTAACTTGAGAATGAACTTCCAAGATGTCGCCAATGTTCTTTATGTTTTTCAAGTCATCATCATTAATGTTTGGTTTAACAATTTGTAGCTCTTGTTGTTTTAAACAATCTCTTCCAAGAACTTTGGCAATATTTGGTGGAACACTGTCCTCATCACAGAGCATGTTAAAAACATCTCGGAATTTCTTTGTGGGATATATTTTTAGTGAGCTACCCATGGTCTACAGTAACAGTACCTAGATTGTGCTTATTGCGACTATAAATTATTCACAATATCTCCAAGTCTATCAATGTTTAAGTACCTCGAATTAAATTAGAATACAAGAATAAAAAATATTATCTTCGACAAAAGCTGTCATGACATATCTTATTTGTCTGTACTGTCACGTACATAAAATGTAAAAAAAGAGTATGATCGATTTCTTTTTAGTAAAGAAAAATTGTTATGCAAAACTCATTGGATCAAAGAGCAAACCAAAATGTACAGCAAAGTTTTACTCACTTTATTACTTTTAAGACCTTGTAACTAATAATTGTGCAGTAATTACTTAAACATAATATGGACACCAATTGTTACATTAAAAATGCATTCTTTCTTAGTCAAACGGAATCTTTTATTACAATAGAATGGACATCATTTATAATTACCACATCCTTACATATAGGTATAACCCGGTCAGAATATCTGTGCACCTCGTTTTTGTAATCAAAATTATTGTTTTTTAATCACAAACCCTTCATCAATGTAATAATAAATTACCTCCACATACCTCGAAAAAACTTTTTTTCACACCGTACCCAGACCGCCGATATGACGTCACGAGGTCAGGTGCACAGATATTGTGACCGGGTTATAATCAACATAATTTATTTTACTACCAACCAACAACAAAATGTACATGTACAGTATTTTGTACTCAAACATTAAGATTAAGGGAGCTGGTCAGAAATATATTAATATATAATATTTTTTATCATAACAATTGCCAAAATAAGAAAAGTATTTATAATAGTAATAGACGAGGAGCGAGATATTAATCTGCTGACCTGGTTGTTAGTTTGAACAGCAGTATTTTAGAAATTCTTTGTAGCCAAGAAGGGCTGTTCTTTGTAGCCTTTGAAAATACAGCGCATACCCAAATAGTTCTCTTGTAATTGACTTATTAACATAAAGTATCACTTTTGTTTATTATTCAGATTCCTATTTCTTTAACATTTTATTTATTCTTTGCTAACTGCAACCAGATAGAGCTAACAGCTCCCCGATAACAAAATAATAATTAATCTTGGTGCTCCTTAGTTCCTAGTGGTTTACTTGGCAAATGCCTATACTTGGGTTCATCTACAAATTTGACTGGACCACCCAATTGCACTGTTTCCGGAATGCTTAACTCTTCATTCAATTTCTTGGCCAGGAAGTATATTTCTGCTAAAGCGATGATGAGGGCACACATCACTCCTAGAAGCAGGCGGAAACCAAACTCTAGGTGACCAATTGTCCATTCAATACCTTTGAAGCCAAACATGAAGCCAGCAAAGATGGATATGATGAACTGGCCGATGGCGATCAGGTGACGGTTCAGTTGTTTCACTGTGAAAGATAAATAATTTTTAAATCAAGGCTCCAAAAAATTTGTTTCATCTCCATAGATTTATGTGTATGTTGCAGTCAAACATAAGCATACACTTTTAAAAGTTTGTTAAATTTGTACCATATTAATAAATATGGTTAAAAAATTTCATCATCTAATTTGTAATTCGAGAATGTTGTCTTATGTTGGGTGAGTATGCAAAATGTAGAATGTGAGTCATTGAACTTACATATTACCTAGTCAGGTCATAAATTCTGTCACATGTTTAATATAAAATAATTGAAACAACTTTATTCTTTATGTAACCATTTATATACCAAAATGAACTTAACAAAACATAGATTCTTATGACAATAAAGTTTATTCAAAATGACCTCCGTGATTTTGAATACAGGCCTTCAATCTGCGCGGCCAGTCGTCTATCGCTGCACGAACGAGGTCCAAGTCAATATCGGTGGCTGCCTTAATCAAGGATGTCTTGAGTGACTCTAAATTGGGATGAGGCTTTGAGCACGCCTTTTCCTCCAAGTGTTGCCATATCTTGTAATCTAACGGATTCAAATCTGGACTGGAGGAGGGCCAGTCTTCGTGCCGGATGAAGTCGATTTCACGCGCCGCCAGCCAGTCTCGTGTGCTCTTCGCTCTATGAGCTGGCGCCGAATCTTGTTGGAATATCCAGTGCTTGTTATTGAACATGATATGAGAAACAGGTTCCACAAGGTTCGTCAGGACTGTATTTTGATACACAACTGCATTCGTTTTTACACCTTTCTCACAAAAATGTACCTCTGTTAAGCCCCAATAAGAAACTCCCAACCATACCATGAGCGAGGATGGAAAATGACCTCGTTGGACACGCGGAATACGTTTGCTCGCTTCTTCACTACTGTGTGCGTACACCTTATCATTTTGTTTGTTGTAGCTCTCTTCTACGGTAAAAATTTTTTCATCCGAAAAAAGAATTTCCCGCTATTTTTTTCCCGCGTACCGCTTCAACAAAGCGCGGCATCTCTTCAGTCTCAGGTTCATTAGACGAGCATTCAAACGATGTCCTGTTTTTTTCGATATGCCCGAAGCCCTAAGTCTTCATTTAACACCCTTTTCACCGTGGTTCTGCTTAACCCCATCTGAAGGGCCAACAGTTTCTGCTTACGTTTGGGATTTCTTTGAATTCGCGCCTTCACAGCTTTTATCACTGCTGGAGTCCTAACAGATCGAGGGCGACCACTTCTTGACCTGTCATCTACACTAGAGTCTTCATTGTATAGTTTGATGGTACGATACACGAATCTTTTGGTTATATTCAAATTTTTCAGTATGTCAAAAATTTGAATTGGCGCGTAGCCGCAACGATGCAATGCAATAACTGCAACACGGTCTTCTTTAAGCGTCCACTCCATATTTAAAAATGAGTAAAATTTTTAAAAGTATACATTTTTATTTTCATGAACAATTAGAAATTCGAATTCAATAAACTTTTTTGTGGCCAGCATTCTAAAAGAAAAGTTTTTACTGTGTGACAGTACTTATGACCTGACTAGGTATATTACTTGCTAAGGGCTAAAGGTAAATTTCATCTGGTTGTGTCAATCATGAGTAATGAAATAAAACTTTCTAGATATTGATGATTTTACTTTATATTTGTTTCTTATAATTTATGCATAATGCATGCCGCAAAAGGTGTCAGGTACCTACTGCTTCTACATTATTTTCTTTAACATTATAAATATACATTATCAGTGTTATTGTACATGTTTATATATTTTTTGTTGTATTTTCATTTACTTTTTAGGTTGAGAGTGAATAAATAACAAACATATGCATTAACATTCATTTTGATTATAAGGCTGATAAAAAATGTGAGGAAGCATTTAATTTAAATTATTGTTAGGTAAACAAAGCAGTTGATAGATACTTACTTTGATAAGAAATACTATCCTCCGGGAACCTCATCCTGACATTATCAACTCCCTTAGTCATTTTCCTGTAAGCCCTAGCCTCTGCTTGAGCCCTCAACTTCACACATCTGGCTTCCAATTCTGGGTTTCTTTTTATCACTTTATTTTCCGGAGCTTCAACTCTAGATCCTTCTAGAAGAACATGCAAATATGGGACACTGTCATCTTTGCTCCTTCTGGTTTGTAGGTACTGATACAACCAATCCATGTCTGAAGTGGACAGGGATGGCTCGGGCTCTTTCTCAGGAATTTTTTCTTCAATTTCAGCCTCCTTTTCATCAATTTCTTCTTTAGAGTCTGCAAGGGTTTGATCCATATCATTGGAGTCACCAATTTTCTTTTTAGATTTTTTGGTATCAGTTTTTTCTTTGCCATGTTTTTCAGGGGTATCACCTGATTTCTCTGTTTCGTTTTTCTCTTTTTCTACTTTGTTGGTATCAGGTGCTTCAGTCTCTGGCTTTATGTTGGCTTTTACATATTCTTTTATATCTTTAATGTTATTTACATCTTCATTGGTGAAGTTAACTATGTTAGCTTGAGCATCCTCTTCATTAAGATTGCCTTTGCAGTTTCTGCCTAAGAACTTTAATATGTTTGATGGTATATCTGCCTCATCTGGCAATGATTTGAGGAATTTGGTGAAACTTTCTGAAGGAATTATTCTAAGATGAGTACTTGACAGAGAGCCTTTGAGGTCCATTGTTTATTTGTCAGCGATATTTAGTTTATGATTTAGATCAGCATAAAGGTCTCTCAATTCTTCTTCTTTTTCTTCAAAGGCGTTGTCTATTCTTTGGCACTTGAAGTTCATATCATCAATGAACTGATCCCATTCCTTCTTCCTTTTTTCTTTATTTTCAAGCCTCTTCTGTTCATAAACCTGTAACACGAAAATATACTTCATGTAAACGAGGTAATATTAAGTAAGTACTATTTTGTCAAATTTTACAATGTATAGTTTATACGGAGGCCAATATGATTTAAAAGAGTAATCAACAGTCACACATTCTACTTATCTTTTCTTACCTTCTTAGTTTCCAAATATTCAGTATCAATTTCTTTAGAAAGCTGCAGTGCTTGTCCCAACTTTTCCTTCAGAACTGGCAAACCAGTTTCACCACTCTTCTTTATCTTGTCAACTTGGTTGTCTTTAATTTCAGTTAGTTTTTCAAGAATAGCAAATAAGTTTTCAACTTCTCTATCACCTCTTTTTTCCTGAAACAATACAATATCAAGATACTAATTGTGCAATTATGCTTTGTAAGGATGATTAGTGATAAGTGAATGTTGTCAACATCATAATGGAGTAGACTGACCACATTTGCATGTAAACTGTTAGGATAGATAGATAGATTAACGCTTTATTGGACACACAAATAAAATAGAACACAACACAAACAAGAGAAAATTTAAATCTTATGCCACAAATGGCTAGGATATAGTAAACCTTAAACATTAGCAAAATACAAAAAAATGTATAAATAAGATTAAGGTATCCAAATCAACTAAGTAGGCTGGCCAGTGGCCAGTATGCTGGGCACGCTGCCCTCTGGTAGTGGGTTGGAGCACTTAGATTATCTTTAGGCTTTTCTAAACATTTTCTAAGTGCCCCTTTTTATGTTGTAGTTACAAGTAGTATGCTTAGTTTTTCTTCCCTTGTTTTTATGTTTTATTATTGTAAATAAAGTATACTAAGTAGGTAAATATATCCTTCTCTCCTCTAAGTGGCTTAACGACTGACATACTATGATGAACAGCCGGGACCTACAATATAACATGTATTATATAATGTCATCCAATCCATAAATACTTATATTTATTTGGTGAACTGTTTGTAAATATATCTAAGGGGCCGTCCATTAATCACGTGATGTTTTTTTTGGCATTTTTTAACCCCTTCTCCTTCTTTTTATGGTCACAGTAAATAGAGTGCAAGTTCTTTGATTGTACCTACTTTTATTAATTCTGTAAGCAAGTTAGTAAATTATAAGTTGTCTATTCGTTTGTAAATAATGAATTTGGCCGCCATCTGAACTTGCCGCCCGGGGCATAGGCCTCGGCTTGCCCCCCCCCCCCCCCCTAGATCCAGGGCTGACTAGTGCCATATGAAAATACTTATGTGCTGTCTGTTTACTTAACTTTATCCTATATATTTTGCATTTTCTCAATACTAAGATGCACTAACATAGTTATAAGACAAAATAAAAATAATTCAATAAAAACTGTTCTTATCCTTAGAAAAAAGCAAATAAAACATGTAAGTACCTCAAATTCCTTTAGCATGTACTTTATTTCACCATTCAGGAAAGGACGATGGTCGAACAAGCGCGACCAAATCTCACCAATTTCTGAAAAAATATACGAATCAGAGTAAGTTATGATAGTACTTCCAGAATAAACTAAACTTGAAGCCACGACATAAAAATTCAGGCCAAGTCCTACAGCAGATCTGAATTTATGCATACGTACTCAAGGATCACTTGAGTTTTGACCATTCAAAATATTTATCACTGGAAAATAAGGATATTTATTGCGTAGGTATAACTACAAATCGAGACGAATTTTGTTAGCTAGAATAGAAAAAATTACGAATTTAATTTTGAAAAATAATCAATGACACAAACCTCGTGACAGCTCCGTCATTGCGTTCACTCAATTAGTTCATTCAAAAACTATTATTGCCAGCCAAAAATACAATAAAACGTACTTTCACACTTGTGCTTTACCATAAATATTTTTTCATAAGTGCCATCTGTTGCAAATTGTTACAAACATTATCCTGCTTAGGGTCTGTGCACACTAAGTACTTTTTCATTAAAATAGTTTATTTTATCTTATTATCCTTTTTTAAATGACTGAACTGAACTGAAACGAAAAATTATCAGGCACAAGTCATTTTGTGATGAAAAATAATATAAGCAAATTATTTACTGTTATGTGATCTGTCCATATACGATACTATTGAATGTGTGTTACAATATAATTGATTCAATAACTAATTAATTAATAATATTTGTGTAAGTATGTGATAATCAATGTATGAACAAATAGAAATAAAATGTTAATATTATTTTAAGTTTATTATGATGAGGGCACAGCTGTTGGAACATAAATAACATTAATATAATATAACACAGAGAAGAGGAAGGCCGAGAAGGTCATACATGGACCAAGTAAAAGAAAAGGCGGGTGTCATGTCGTATAAGAAAGTGAAGGAATTTGCAGAAGATCGGGAAGGGTGGCGCATGCTCCAGGGCCCTTAAATTTGTGATGATGATGATGATTATAACACCGAGAAGTATTTTTGAGCACCAACGACACTAACATTTTTCCTAAACATGTAACAAAAAGTATGGAATTTATGTTTTTTATGTACACTGATAACAATTACGTTTGTTGTCACAAGTCATGAAGAGACATTTGTTTCAATTTACTCCATAATTTGATGAATATAACAGTGTAACTATTTTCCATAAATTTTCTTAATATAGTAAACCTGCCCTTATTCTATTATTTAATTGAATCAAGCGACATCTTTTGGCGCTAGTAGAAAACATGTTTATATTTTTTATCTATGTACCTTATCATTCACTTTTCAACGAACGACGTTACGTTTTTTGTCTCATTCACGCATTCTCATCAATCAATTGACAGTAATTTCATTCGTCCAGTCGGGAATGGTCGGATTTGTGATTTGGCGAAAGTAGATGCGACATTGTTTTTATTTGCGCAAAAGTGTTTTGTCGGCGACAATGTTTCGGTTGTGTTTTGTTTATCGTTAATTTTTAGAGTGTTTCTGTGAACTACTCTAATGTGAAGTTGAGACTTGTTTAGTGAATATCTGGAAATTGCCGTTCACCATGCCGGGTGTAGTAGGAATCGGCGAATTCATCGAGGAAACTCGAGAGGATTACAACTCGCCGACAACGTCTACATTCGTATCACGAATGCCACAATTTCGCCAGACCATCACGTCTTTGGAAGAGGTAATTTTAATTGTCTTTTGTCATGCCTCTTGCAATAATGATAAAGAAAACAAGGTATTTTTTGCTTAGTATTAAAATATGAACCATACCATCAAGCTACAAAAAAAAAAAGATTTTTTTTATGGCCTGCCATGCACATTTAGTTATTAAATATTTTTAAATAAGTACCTAATTCTATTACAAATGATTGCAGAGTGATATGTATATCTATTTATGGTACTGATTTATCCTCTTTAGCTGTATTTGGAGCTAATACTGAATTCATCAAGTTTTGAATTTTAAAGGTAAGTAAATAATACCTAATTGAGTTGATAAAATTAATTATGTTCACTAACCATTATATTGTAATGTTGCTATCTGTGCCATTCAGTAATGTAGTTGTTTACACAGAATAGGCTTATGTTTTACCTACCTGATATAAGCACCACTGCAGATTATGATGTACTTAGCTTGCCCTTCTAGATTCATACCTATTTACCCCGGATAAGAAGACCTCTGGAATATACTTACTCTCCAATTTTCTATTAATATATGTGATCAAGATACTTATGCAGTTAAGTTCTATGTGTGAATGAATGAAGAATGATTTTAATCAAATGGACTTCCAGATTCCTTAACTAAGGCCTTTACTTGTAGGTACATAGGTTTTGGTAATCAATATTTTACTTACCTTATTATGAAAAATGTATTCTCATTATATTATTCAACAAATTAGTAAGCTAGGCTTTGTTATAATATTATTCACAGTAGTTCACTCTCATCCTGAGAAATTAAACATTAAAACATATTTACTTAAATATTGGAAATTAATGAAGCTGAGAGAAATTAATTCAATGTCATAGACAGTAATTTTTGTTCATAATACCTTAAATAATACCTAGACAACTAATTAAGTGCTATTTACTAGATTTTAGTATTTTTTTCTCAGTGAGACACAAAATATAAATAACTAATCTATATGGTAAGTACTTCGGTATATAAGTACTTAATGTAGCATCTTAAAAAAAACTATTAAAGCAGAAACCATGGTGTATGTGAAATATCCATATATTTCATTTTCTGGTGAAATTTTACCTAAGTAACTTATATTGGTAGGTATATTGATAACTTTATTATTTTTAACATGCAATTTTTATCAATGGATTGTTTTATCTTTGAGTCTAAGATAAGACTAGGTACCTTTAATCTTAATTCAGTTTTAGTGCATTTAGTAAGTAGGTATACATTATATTTAATGTCACTTTCCACCACCAAATCTATAAACTTATTTACCTAATTCTTTATTATTTGTGTGAGTAAATTATATTTCATGTTGGACAAAAGTAGAAATTATTTGAGTAGTTTATCAATATCAAGTATGATAATTACTCACTAGTTAATGTTAGTAAGTATGCTTTTTCTGACAAACCAAAGCAACACCACAATCTAAATAAAAGCAATTGTAAAGTACATATTCATGTTAGTTCCATTTCTAGCTACAGTACCTATAATCAAAAGTAGTTAAAAAAAGTGAAAGTAGTTAAAAGAAGTAGTAGTTGTGTCTGTCATAACAAATTAATTCTGTGGGGGAGTCACAGCCCTCAATCATAAGGATATATGACTCAAAGAGAGAGAGATAGAGATAATCAAAAGTAAACAATCTGCCAAAATTATAAGAAAGTGTCTGTCATAGTACTGCTGTTGGTAAGACCATGTCAGAGGCCCTTCAGGCAGTTTGAAAACATGAAAGTTTGCTACATATGAACTTACAACAAAAACATCACATGAAACGAACATAAACCTTGTAAATCTATTGTCTATTTCTCTCTCTGTGTTTTGTAAGTTGTTTTGAATAAAAACATATAATTCATTGTCTCGAATCAGATATAGCTGTCTATCTGTCTGCAAAATTAGTCATTAGCAGTTTGTACCAATGACCTTCTAAATAATTCACAACACTCATGATGTGTTGATTGTTGAATCAGCAAAGCGGGATTTGATTTGACTTAGTCATCAATTTACCTGCAAAAACACTTTATGTGCCTACCTAAATATCTGTGGTGGTGTATTTTAAAGCAAATTGAGTAAATTACTGTGACAAATATTGTCAAACTTTTCTTTAGCTAGTTACTTACCTACTTCATTTTGAATAATTATGTTTGTAAATTACTAAACCGCCTTCGAACATTACCTATAACTATGGCATCCTCACATGTAGCAACTGTTCTAGAACATTCACTGTTAAAATAGGGTATATTAGTCATGTGAGGACGCATCAGGTACTTACCCGAAATACGTTCGCCGTAGCCGAAATCGGCTAGGAAAGCATCATCATCATCATCATGTTTGTATATGTACCTATGCATTTAAAGATACTTATTTTATTAAAATTTAATTTAAGAAAGTAGATATGGGAGAGTGGGTCATTCCACTGTTCCAGCATCTAGTAGGTACTTAATATTATAAAGGCGAAAATGTATATGTGTTTGTGTAGGCAGGTACATGTTTCTTCACACACAAACGGCTGAATAAATTTGGATGAAATTTGGTACAGAGATAGATAAGACTCTGTATGTATTAACACTATGCTACTATTTACTTTAGATTACGTACGTGTGTATTATGCTAGTTTTAATTTTTATTAATTTAATTATCTAGTGATCCATACACCAAACAGCAGTTATTCTACAAGTATTCTCCAAATTGAAAAAAAAAAACTATCCGCGCATAATAAATTAGATATTACCAGGTAACTACTTATACTTACATAAAGCGTCACCTTATGTCCTGGCTACATATCCATCAATAACGTTGTCAGTAACTATCTATTAGTCCCAGACAGCATCTATCATGAATAGGCGTCGATAAAACCCAAGCACATAAATCCAACGCCTAAATCAGGCCCAGCCCAGCTAATAATGTCTTATTAGACTAAATAACAGAGTTCTTTGACCAATTTCCATATATCGAAATGCTTTACTGACCTAGTAAAGCGTACATGGTTATAACTCGACTTTCTATAGATCTACATTTGTTTAACTATTTAGCGGATGCTCCGATATAGTCGGTTCAACACTTTCCCGGTAAACTGTGCCGGCAATAAAGGCATATTTCATTTACATTTTCTATTAATCTATTAGTTTTTGACCTACTAAGAAACTCGTATAACCGGTAGCGTATTTATATGCGTACTTTGTATTCTTGTGTAAGTTCTAAGTAAGTAATTTTGCGACATGTTTTGTTGTTTTTTATTCTTTCTTACTCTAGTTAGTCCAATGCTAGAACAAAGTTGTATCCATACACCAATAATTTTAGATTTCATTTACTTACTTAAGGATTTAGTAAGAAGACTCAATAAATAAGTAGAGTTAAAGTATAGTAACTACATCTTGGCAGAATTCGTAAAAAATACACTTTATAGCAGGTCTTATCCATTTTCAAGTCCCTTGGAATCATTTTCTGGTCGGGTACTTAAATGAAAGCCCTAGAATGGCTTAGAATACATAATATGCCTAGTTATGTTGCTCTATTCGCCTTATCATAGCTTTGTGCTAGTCTATAAATCCACGAGACGAGTTGGGTCATAGTTTTCGGCTTCCAAACCACCGGGAGTGGCTTTAAAGTCCCAAAAATAAATCTCAGTCAATATTATTTCCAGCTCCATTTAGATTACAATATCTAAACTTGAAGCGCTCGTCGGCATCACAACAGACACTTGAAAAGCCGAGCCTTTCTCCGAAACGTATACAGTTGGTTTGTAACTTGAGAAGTGAAACATTGGAACCGCTTCGAGATTGATGTTAGCATTGAGCGGAAAAAGAATCAAGTTACAGAATGGCACACAACTGCTCGTACATATGAGTAAATAGGTAGGTATGTGACGCGTGTTGCTTGTAAACTTGTTTTGGGTAAAAGAGAAGGTACGGTTTTTTTATTTAATTTAACGCATGCCTGATATTTACAAGCCCAGATAAATATCACACTAGTAACATACGCCGCAAAAAGTTCCAATACGTAAAAGTATAGCTAGGTACAACTTGTTATGAGTTGTTTAAGTACAGCACTTGAAACACTCGCATACGATCTCATAAATTCAACGTAACGTCTGTTGTTCCACGCCCGGTTCCGATCGTGACCGTTCAATAGTCTGTTTCCGTGACTTTGACCTCTCTAGTTTGAATGTTTTGAAGATTATAATAGCAAAACGTTGAACTGATAAATATTGGCGCACAACATGTGGCTGACAAATGTTTCTATAAACCTTAGTTGTTGTCTCAGTTCTATTTGTAAAAGTACATGTTGCTTCGTGAAAGACAAACGAGCTTATCACCGGGAACGTCCCAGTGATAAATGACGCTATATCTGTAGAGTTCACATCATTACCGCACACGCGAAGCCGACGTCCTCAGATATGATAAGCCGCACATGACTTACCGCAGTCGCGTACCGTGTAGTTATGGAGAGCGTTCGCATTCGCACAGAGCGCACGGTTGCAGCGTTGAAAGTGAATTATCAACGCCAGGCGAGAGCGTCCGATGAATACTGATGAGATTCTGACGACTAGGACGCTTATGCCTGTCGAAATTTCTGGGGATTTTCTATTCCAAATTGTCTCCTTTTATAGTTTTCTCGGGGAACGAATGACGTGCCGAGAAAACTTATCAAAACATTTCTATATATAGCCATAGTTTTTTTTATAATATAAAATTTTATTTACAATAATAAAAAATAAAAACAAGAGAAGAAAACTAAACATACCTACTACTTCTAACTACTACAAATAAAATAGGTTAATTTTGTTCTAAATTCATCAATATTCCTCTCCCTCTCTCCTCTTCCTATCTTGCAATATTGCCAAGTAAACATGGAGCAGTTTGATTGACTGTAATAAAAATTCAAAGTTTTGTGTAATATGAAAAATCCTGGCAGTCAACCAAAAAAGCAGCCAGGGAGAGCATTTCATCGCCTTTGAATATATTGCCACAGTATTTAACAATCGATTCCATATCGACCATTAAAAACGTTTGGCAAACATCCAAGGAACGTCGAGAAAGAGCAAATTGAATAAACGAATTGGTACTTTATCAGTGTCGGGAACTCAGCGGGCTGCCGGAAAAACGAAAACCACAGCCCGAAGGTAGAAAATATCGAACAAGTTTCTGCTTATAAAAGACTGGAGTATTTTAAAGAGATATTCCGTCGAAACTTCGAAGCAAATTGAGTTTTACAAAATTCGATTTTAAAATTGAGGCAAAATGTTATTGGTGCCACTACTCTATATTTTAGTACACAAATACTGCATGATGTAAATCATTGTACCCAAAAGCCTTTGAGACATTTCTATGACCATACGTTACGTTTATGAATACTAATAAGTTCATGCTCGGCAGAAGGAGAAAGCATAAAAAATCTTAACCCATTTGACGCAACCCTACCAGCAGCCACAAATGAAAAGGCCGCGAGAGGTCAACAACCAATGACTCATTACGATTGCAGAGCCACCATCTCGTTGCGAAGGCGCCTGCGGCTCGTGGCTTGAGATAAAGAAAAACTTCGTACACATTGACTCATTGGACCACCTTTGGTCATAATACGTCTTAACAACTTACAGGAAGTTTACTTTGACACGTCATAAGCTGTATGGCCACAATGGAGGAAGAAAGTGGATCTATTCCATCTACCTATTGCAATTATAACACCTTTGTGTTCTCTTATCTCATCTTATCTAAAGTTCTAAAATCACTCCCTGCCTTTATCACGTCCTGCGCGGCCCCAACCTTCTTTATAAAGCGACGCCATTGTGCAGAAAATCTTTAGGTGATAGTTTTAGAAATTGCTAAGCTTTGTCCTTGCTTTTTATCTTCCTCGACTTTCCACACAATATGAGTTAATTAAATCTCTAGATATAATGAGGACAGCACCACTGCAACGTAATTACCTTACTGTACCTCGAGAGCAATCAAGCTTTTATCCCCATACTTTATCCCACTTAAGGGCTCTTATGTTCTAAATCAAAGTCTAGAACGCCGCATAGTTTCTTTGCTTTTAACCTGGCCATGGCGTGCTTAAGTGCGCATAACTTTATCGCCAGGGGACCGAGGCCGGTTGCATGCATACTTCAGGGTTCTCTAGATGCAGACGTGCATAAAACATGTGGTTCTTGAATGAGGTGAATGTTACTTACACGCTTGAAGGTTTCGAAAGCTTTTAGGGCGTTCACAATCAAGTACTCGCTAAACAAGTAATAAAGGAGAAGCTTGTACAGAATCCATTCAAACACTATGAAGCCTTTTGAAGCCAAAAGCAATCCCGGTTGGATTGAAATCGTCAAATCTCAGACGTGTTTGCAAGAGAAAGTTTTTATCCGACCCAGACTCGTAGCACACTTGAACGAAAATTGCTTTTCGGATTCGTCTAGTGTAAGTTTTTAAATCTTTCTGCTGTAAAATGGAAATCTTTATCTACTTAAAGTTATCTCATGTCTTTGTATATTTTACTTTGCAGAACCAATTGTACTAAAATTAACAATCGAAAGCTGACGAACATTATGTTCCTTTTAGACTCCATACTTGTACATAAGTTGTGATACGTTGTTTCTTTTTTTTTTCAAGTTTATTGCTTAGCATGTTAACTCACGCACTAGCATAAAACCTTTGTTTATTTAACTACGCACATAATCCCCGTAGAAAGTTGAGTACGTACCTAACAGGCGCACCCCCAGGCGTCGCTTCAACCAGTCGCGGCTTTCGATGCCATCTCGCCGAAGTGAGGACAAACAAGCAAGGTCAACAGCTTTCACTGTCGAATACTCTTATGCGATGTATTTATCGTTTAACTCTCAACTGTTGCCTCAGGTGTTCCTATTGGAGTACGAAAGTTCCGGTGTTTTCGACTTGGTGTTTTCGATTAACGAACGCACAATTTCAAAGTCGTTTGTTTAATGGAATAATTATGTAACGTACGCTAGCTTTCAGCTTTCGTACTTTCGAAATGAGGGTTCTTTACAGTAACTATGTTTCGATTTCTCTATACCTATCTATGACAATGTAGCAGAGTGGGCGTTTTGAGTCATCGTCGCAGGTCCCAAGTTTGTGCGATAAGTATGCGTACAGGTACACCCACTAAACCATCATCAGATTGTTTTCACGTTTATTTGACGCAGTATATAGTTTATACATGTATCTATATGATTATTCTACACCTACCAACACAGCTTTATGAATATTGTCATAAACCGATAATAGTTTTCATGACATACCTACCTATCATAATATATCTTCTTATTCTTGATTCTATTTTTATTACTTTAGCATACATAATCAGTATCATATCAATTTTCTCAACTATACTAATATTATAAAACTGAAGAGTTTGTTTGTTTAAACGCGCTAATCTCAGGAACTACTGGTGCGAATTGAAAAATTCTTTTTGTGTTGAATAGACCATTTATCGAGGAAGGCTTTAGGCTATATAACATCACGCTGCAACTAATAGCAGCGAAGAAACAATGGAAAATCTGGAAAAACGGGGAAAATTATTCTTCTTTGAGGGCTTCCGTTGCGTGCGCTGCGAAAACAGTTCAAGTCGTGGGTAACAGCTATAATTTATAAAGCTGAAGAGGTAGTTTGCAAAAATAAATATGATGCCCATAATAACTATTCCACGCGGACGAAGTCGCAGGCACAGCTAGTTTTCATAATAAGTGGCTATTCTTATGTACATATATCCATTAAACAGAACAAAAAACAATCACAATCATTATTACGTCTGTTCTCTTTACGTAATTATTTAAATTTTATCGTTACACAAACAGTAATGGCAAAATTATCGGCACTTGTGTTTTAATGCCGTCGACCTATATATATGCGTTTGTTTTATGTCGCATTTAAATGAATAACCAGACTTCAATGACATGTTTCCCACGTAGCTTTATTGTGATTCGTAATCGCATAACGTGTTTAATCTACATAGTAAGTGATAGCTATCCAGACTTATTAGATACTTCAACTTAACCCGCATTTTTTGGGATAAAATCATAATACATACGAGTATATGTAATATTTGGGGCTTTGTACTTATCTTCTTTCCTGCCAAAAATAATCATAATCCGTTGTTCTGTTCCGGCGTGAAATAATAACAAGCCCACAAAGTAACAGATAACAGGAAAAAATACCTAAATTGGATTCACTTTTATTAACGGATAAGTGTAAATATTGTTATTGATTAAATTATAAAGGTAAATGGGTACTCTCAATCATTATATTCGTGTTTTCAAAAGACGATAAATATCATCATATACTTACCTATCATTTAAATAAAAAAATACAATCATATTGCAAACAAAATCTGAAATTTGCAACATAGGTTATTTGTAACACTTATGACAGACTTAATAAGTGTCACACACATGCCGCAAACATTTTGCGCCCAATTACCTAGTTATTGTTTAAAGCACACAATTGCCTGCTTGTCGTTCCCAGACTAAACGGGTGGTTCGTATTAATTGGTTACGTTTCATTGAACACCGTAATAAGTGAACTATGAGGGCTTTACGACATAGAACAGCAATGCACTGGCTTAAGCGTAAATAAGAATCAAATAAACTGAGCTACAGTAGAGTAAATAGGTTTCTTCTAGGCAAGCGTGCTACATCTTAGACTATAGTGGTGCTTAACATCAGGCAGGTTATAGTGAAACGTAAGCCTATTTAATGTAAAAAAAAAAGTTTTAACAACAGACATTGTAAGGACGGCAAATCTTTGGAACACTACCAGAAGCCATATTTCTTGCAACTACAGATCTCTGGGGACATGGTGATACGGGGGTCTTCAAATCTAGAGTTAATAGGTTTAGGTACATAGATACTAGCTTGTTTCCACCCTAGGCTGCAGCAATACGTAACGTAATGCGGACATGTAATTATATGCTGTTTTATGTTAAAATCTGACGAAGGATATATGTAGAGGACAAAAATGCTTCATATGATACTCCTTTTTCTTATGTCTTTATCACTGACCTGTTTTTTTTGTATACAAATGTATTGGCAAGTCCTGTCCAATCCAGTACCATGTAGAGGGTTTTAATGAAACGATGATATTGTAATATCGTTTATTGACTCATCGGTGTTAATTACGCAGTCTGTTCTGTTGCGTAAGTTTTGTGACAGGCTTTAATTATGTCGACAATGTTTACTTTCATAGCAAACATAGAAATAGAGCACGTTTCATATTTCATTTGATATAAATCATCCTTAGTAAATTTTAGGAAAACATCGTTGTGCTAACCATTGTTTGATTGTATTGACTACCATTCTATTGTGTTTTGTATCATGAGCACTAACTAAACCCATAGCAATATTTAATCGCCAAAATTATTTTATAAAGGAAGCAAATAATCATCATCTAGATGATAATGAGCATAAATACATCACAGTCATAGCTAATCGTCAACATCAAAACAAAACAGAGCAAAACGCAAGTTGAGTGCACTAAAGTCGTTGCGTGATACCAGAGGGGCTTTGATTAATAGCTGACTGGCCCTGATGGGGCGACAGATGTTCGATGCACCAGGGACACCGCGCGAACGGCTCGTGGGCCCAAACCTATTGTGCCAGCGACGGTTATAAAACGAATGCCAAATTGAAAGCAGGTCCACCCAAAAATAGAGCTTTTGATATCCGAACTGAAATCTGGTTTTAGCGTATGTTGTCAAAACACTGGATTCGATACGTGTTTGCCTTGACGCATGCAGCATTCAACCGAAAATGTAATGTTGAGTGATGCAATGGAAGGCACGTTTTGTGAACTGCGTCAATTGATTTTAACAATCCTTGTTATAGTTATAGTAACCAAGCGAATTCAATTCCAACTAAGTAATAAGGTCGATTCTCTATAAGCATTTTATGTTGTTACAGACATTGGACTTCGACAGAGATGGCCTGACGAAGCTAAAGAAGGCAATCAAAGCGATACACAATTCCGGAAATGGTAAGCTTCATTTATTTTCATAGCTTTTTGTATGGCTGCTCTAGGGAGTTATTTTCATAGACAAAACATTCTCTCACGATGAAAGCGGCCTTCCGACCCTTAATTACATTTGACTGTCTATTTGTATTCACGTCTCTCGTGCCTTTATCCAGGCGACAGACACGAGCCCGTACTAAAAATAGCCGGAGTTATTGGAGGAAGTGTATGGTAGGAATAGGAGCAGAGTAAGGAATACGCTTATGATATATCCGATGAGTTTTTAACAGTTGCAACTCTAGAAATGAACGCAATATTTTGAGGGTTTGACTGCATAAATAATTTTGTTACAAGTAATTATACATTTCTCAAAAGACACGTTTTTAAAATCCTTGATATGTTACTATTGCTTTGAAAGACTAATATTCCAGTTACACGTGTACTTTGATACTGAATGAAAATATGTTGGGTAGGTATATATTAAAGTTATTTCGGTAGCTATTTCCATGAAATTATCGATTGCCAATAGCTGTAGCTCCAATTAAACTTTATTCAAAAGTGAAATTAATTGGTCTGGTATTTCTACGAAACGAAACACGTGTAAGTCAGGTAGCAAAATATTGTTTAAATCGGCTAGGTTTTAGGATCTAAAGAGAGGTTTTTAGATTACCTTTGTTCAAAGTGCATTGCACTCATCCACTTTTGTATTCGGCACGAATATTTAACTATTTCGAATGTTTTATTGATGCTACAAAAATAGAGAAGAAAGATGTCTGTAAATCTAACTTTTAGCTATACATAATGTATGAATCGTAGCTCAATCTAAATGCTAATTCATATTGTTTATTTCATTGTGATATTTGATAAACAAATGGAGTAATTATAACTAGTTAATGTTGTTTTCAAATGTGTGTGAGTGTGTGTGTTTAAATTCATCTTCTATGTCAGCGCTTCTGCCCAGTAACTAGACATTAATTAGGAAATTATCTAGGTATCAATTAGAAAACTGCAGCAAAATCACATTATTAACTGCTCAACTTTTTAGTATAGTCAAATAGATACAGTAAGTATTGCACAGGTCTATACGGACGTGGCACCGGCTTCCTAGGACGAAAGGCCGTTCAACTCGCTGAACTAGAATGACCCAAATATCGCAACGAATAATACTTGACGATAGACGTTCAATGAAGCATTTCTGAACATTCTTGTTCTCATTCTGTTAGCTTATGTGTACTCGATTAATGGATTAGTGAATGACGTGTTAGCGATAGTGAACTTAAAACCACTTTCTTTCCAAAACGAGTAATTGCGAACGAAAACATGTTTTGATTCTAGTTTAGGAGGCACCATCTACTACAACTCCTACAAGTTACTCGGCCTCATCTTACCTTCTCACTTACAAATTAATTTTCATTTATCCTATTCGACTGTAAAGTCCATTCGTTAGTTACCGTGTTTAGATCTGTTCTAAAATTTGCTTTTTACGTGTAGTTAGTTTGATTCCATCAAATGGATCGCTCTTAATTTATGTCACAGCGCGTATCTCAATTAATTGGATACTTACATAATAACTGCTAGATAGATATAGCAAAATTAATGCAAAAAGTTCTTCGCAAAAAGATAAATATTACTACACTAGTGAAATCAGGAAATTGAAATAGCAAATGCAAAATGTAGTAAAATAGTGAGTAGACTCATATGTCGCGGTGTGTGGTCACAAATTAATTTCCCTTCATGTTCGAGTTGTCAATGAAAGTAGGTCGAACGTCTGGTTTCGCCAGCAAACGTGTTGCCAGGCATATTAGATTATTGTTTCCAACCTCAAGCAAGATAATACGGAGGGGTAAACTAGCACACCTGCCCGACCACGTTGCAAATGGGAAGCGAATCGTGATTTATGCCGCGTGGAGCTTCGTTCGTGCCGGTGTCGTGTGCTGGCGAATTCTCAGCTGCATTGCTATATTTGGGCAATCTATTTGCGAATATATCGGAATCTTGTCAATCCAATAGAATACTATTTCTATTTAAGTATGACTGATATTTTTAGAAATCTTGGTGATTAGGAATAATATTAATTATTATCTAATTATTCCAACATAGGATACCTACTAAAAGATTTTCTTAGCATGAACAAGTAATGGCATAAAAATACAGAATCAATAAACTTTATTATTAACCATTCGGATTGGCTGTTATTTTTTCCTCTATTAGAACGTCAGGTCCGCAAAACAATTCCATCGCGTGCTAGGGTTTGTTTATAGCGGGCCGAGGCGCTCGGTCGGAACTGGTCGCGCGGGTTCGGGTCGGCGCGGGCGCAGCTGGCAAGGTCGTATGCTGCGAGCACGCGCCCGCAAAAACAACCAATCAGACTCGCGACATTCCAACACAATGATGTAGTATTTAGGTAAGGATAAAGCCACAAGCACTTTGTCTAGCAAAAAGAGCCACTCGATCCGAGATTTGTAGACAATTGCGAAGATTTCTTACGAGATTCTTGGATTCGTTCCAAAGGCTTTTAGCGTGAGTCCTTTACTCGAATCTGTGTTCTGTAGTGGTTTATTAGATTTTTTAAAGCGCTACAAATGTTTACTAAGATTTTATGAGGAAAACTGTCTGACTTTACTACATAAACCAAAGCTAAATAAAACTCCCAGCTCTAGATCATTAAACGCTAATCAACCTTGACGTTGGATGTAAACAAAAAGCGAAAACAGGCGTACATGATGTAAGTAGAGTATGCGAAACACGAAGCATCAGCCTATTGTCTCGGAAAAGAAAAAGTCTTGACATTACTCCGTAACCTTCCCGCATTGGTATTTTAATTAGTGGCGTTATCACAAAACACGGAAACACTTTCCTTTATGGTAAAACGATCGACATTGGCCTTTCCAGTTTTGATGAAAAGACGGTAAAGACGCGTGAACAATATAAGTAGAATATTGAATACGAGTACAGAGAGAAATTGTAAGGTGTTTGGTTGTTCTTAGCCATTTAATATTCAGAAAGCGTTAGTGGGATCGTGAAGTCTAGCTGGGCACATGTGGGCCGCGACACGGATCTCGGCGCCTCTTTCAATGCTGCTCGGGTCACCGGTGCCTTTATTTAAATGCTTATTTTAAACACGAACCCCTTAACAACTCTCCCTTCGAAATCGATGAATGGATGTTATTTAAATATGAACAGCTTCCCAACGCGACTTTAGAAACAACAAACTTCACAACAACATCAGATTTAATGAAACTGTTTGTATCGCTAACCCGAGAGTTTTGAAGTATCTTTGGAGACGAGTTTTAAGTTACAAGATGAGATAGTTCGCAAAGTTACACGGATCTTATCGGAGTTTAATTTATTACTCTCGCTAAAATCACTTCCGAATCCAATTGAAACTTGGAAACTACCCAACTGTGAACTTGGAAAGGTAGATAAATGATAGCATAGGTATTAATTTCTTTATACTTAGATGCTGTTAGTCTGGCTGTAGATTTGTATGTCCTTTTTTAAGTCGCAATACAGTGATGGGCTCCTCATGATTTTCGTTCCAACAATTTCTAGAAATTTTATCTGTTTCTCTGTTCAAACAGAGACATATTGAAACGCTTATCACGCAAAAACGGCTGAATGCATCATCATGTTTTTTTGGTATATAGGTAGTATAGTGTCATAGGTTACTTTTTATCCTGAAATAACGCGAGCGAAGCCGCGTTTGTCCAATAGTTGTACATATAGTTACTTTTTATTCCGAAATACAAAGGCGTAGGCACGTGCAACCAACAACTACCAAGTAAATAAAATATATACAGTACATAGTTTGTCCATCCAAAGTCCGGACTCAGTTAATCCTGTTCGGAAACTAATTAAACGTCCAGTAGCTCAGGAAGACGGAATGAAGGACGGGAACTCTAGGGTGGGATAAAATTAAACTTTGAGGAAAACTGTTTTGATATACTTAGTTATTTGCCGTTGTTAGCAATGCCAAGTCGTTTTATTTTCATTGTTTTTAACTTCTATTGTATCGAATATATAAACCTGTAAGGTTACATTAAGTACATACCTACTTATACAAATTTTTGGTTTCTTTTGTCCTTGGCAGTCGTAGGCTACGAAACTTTTAAAGGGCTCTAGCATAGCAGATGATAAATTAAGTACCAATCTCTTGAATAATTGGCGTGCTCGCGATTGCCTTTTGTCCGCCGATAACCAACGTAAATTTCTATTTATCTATACATATAATCTATATATCTGAACATTCTGTTCCCAGCTCACGTGGACAATGAGATGTACCTGGCGCGGGCGCTGGAGAGGCTCGGAGGGAATGCTCTCACCAAGGACTCCGAGCCTGACATCGGGGCTGCCTTCCTCAAGTTCGCAGTCGTCACTAAGGAACTCTCGGCTCTTATGAAGACTCTGGTAAGAGAACCTATTTAGTATCTGGTGATAAGTATAATGGTATTAGTTAATAGTAGTTAGAGTAGTAGTGGTAATTGAGGAACTCCCTGCTCCCCGCGGAATATTACCTTGCGATCTTCAAAGCGTGAGTGAATCGATTCTTACTGGGTAAGCACGTTCCACCCTAGTCCGTAATGATTACTTACCGTCAGGCGACTTACGGTCAAGAGCAAACCCATTCCTTGTAAAAAATAAATATAGTATAAATATATTATGTATCATTTTCATTATCAGTAGCTCATAGAACCCACTGTAGGGCATAAGCACTGTTCATCATATTATATCAAATAAGTATAGGTACTTATAGTAAATTGTGAGACGCCTTATTTCATTGGCCCGGATTTGAATGACGATGTTTGCAGCCACTCGCAAAAGAATCGAATAAAAATGCGGTAAAGGCACGGTCTTTGTATTTTTTTCGTCACATAACTTATTTATTTACCAGACATAATTCTGGTAAAGGTTGAAAAAATAAGTCGTGTGTTGTAAGTTCTGAAACCTTTTCTTTATATTCCTTAACTTGTTGGGTTTGTTTGTTTATGTATCAATATTCAATTATTTCGATTCGTCGTAAAGTATACAGTCTGTATTAATTACTTATTTTCGCCTCATGATTACGTTCACGTAATAATTTATCTTCCCAGAAAAAGTTCTGATTAGTTCCTTATTTTCTTTGTCTGAGAACATCTAACTTTGAAGCTGTAATATTTTTTGTCTTGTCTTAATAACTTTGGTTGATTGTCCGTCTTCTTGTTAGGATATTCCAAACTTTCTTATACTGGTTATCATCCATTGCTTTTATAACTATGCTGTAACTATCAATAAGACTGTCTCGAGAAATTTTATTTAGCTAAGCGCACAAAGTGAAAATAAATCTCTTTTAAATAAATAAAATAAAATAAAAAATAAGGAAAAAAAACTTTTAAAACCGGCTTTGCACGAACTAGCTCTATAAGACCCTTTCAGAATATAAGTACTAAATTCCACTTAACAGTTTAAAACGTCGTGCTTTTATGTTGGCATTAAGTGAGTACATGCAGTGGCACTAGCGTTTGTCCTACTTTTGTCTTGTTTGCACGAAACGGTAACTAATACGGCCATCGACCGACATGTAGCTGTGCAAAACTATTATCTGTACATTACTAAGGCTAGGTCATTTTATTTTATTCGATGCTTTAAAGTTTGTGTTTTTACATACGTGTCTACTGTTATTTATTTCTCATTATTATTTTAGACTTTTTATGAATCCTCAAAAACACATCAAGTGGTGGAAAGTGAGACAATGTACTTGCATAATTTAGTGATCGTTTTTTGTAAACTTGAAAGTGATTAGAAATCATTATAAACCATATACATAGGTACCTCTGAAATTTGATACATATACGTATATTATGATTAATTAATTAGTATTAGACGATGGCTCTTTAGGTGGAGATGCTTCGGAAGTATTGAATGATCTACAAAAAATTGTCCAACAATTTAAAAGTGTTGGTCTATCTCTAAATTATAGCAAATGTGAAATTTTCTTCCCCGATCGCATTTCAGATCCGTTTCGGCGTTCAATTTTAGAAAAAAATAATTCTTTATGTCCTGGCATATCCGTTCAATCCAAATCTTCGCTGATAATGTTAGGCGCCCCAATATTTCCGGATGCAATTCCATCTATTGTGCATTCAAAAATTGAAAATTTTGAGCATAATTCAAATAAACTTTTTAAGATAAAACCACACATGGCAATATACATACTGAGACTCTGTTTATTCACCCCAAAATTCACTTATCTTCTAAGATGTTGCCCGGTGTGGTTTTTTCCTTCATTGCTGGACCTTGTAGACTCGGCTTTAAGAAAAACATGTAACAAAATTCTAAATTTAATTTTTGACGATCGTTCTTGGGCACAGGCAACACTACCCATCAGTTTCGGTGGTCTGGGAATCCGTACAACATCAAGTGTGGCACTCCCAGCTTTTTTGGCTTCTAGCTACGGCACGCAAACCATCATCGGAAAAATACTTTCTATTACTGACGTTCGAGTAGCATGCCAGGCGGAAGCCTTAGAAGCTTGGAGTGCTTCATGTCATGATACGGACCTCCCCACTGAATTAGGGATCCAACGGTCCTGGGATAGCCCACTTCTAAAAATAACCTTTTCAGCACTGTTAGACCAATCCCCAGACGATACCGACCGAGCGCGTCTCCTTGCAGTATCGCAGGCTGAGTCAGGCTACTGGCTTCACGCATTACCATCTGACAACCTAGCTACCGTACTTGATCCGGAAAGCTTGCGCGTAGCTGTAGGTTTGCGTGTAGGTGCAAAATTGTGTGAGCCTCATCGATGTCCTTGCGGCCAGAACGTGGACATGTCCGGAAGACACGGGTTGGCCTGTGTGAAGAGTGCCGGCCGACTTTATCGTCACTGGGTGCTCAATGATTTAGTCAGGCGGGCACTCTCCACCGCTGGCATGCCTTCGGTGCTTGAGCCGAGTGGGCTCTCACGTGACGACGGCAAGAGGCCAGACGGCGCTACTTTAGTACCGTGGTGTCTCGGCCGCCCTTTGGTCTGGGACGTCACGTGTGTAGACACCCTAGCGCCGTCTCATGTCAGTGCCTCCGCTCGTAGCGTCGGGGCTGCAGCACTACAGGCCCAACTCGGGAAACAACGAAAATACTCGCAGATTAGCGCAAATTACGAATTTTTTGCGCTATCTGTTGAGACTTTGGGCCCGTGGTCTCCGGACACAAAATTATTTGTTAAACAGATTAGCAAACGTTTGGTCCTTGACACAGGAGATCTCGGGGCTGGCAGCTATTTTTCTCAACGATTGAGTCTTTCTATTCAAAGAGGAAATACTGCCAGCATCCTGGGATCCCTGCCGCACAGCGACAACATGGACGGTGTGCTGAATTTTTTGTAAATATCTGTTTGTTTTTTGTTAATTTTTCTGTATGTTTAAGTCTTTTTTGTATATACTTGTGAAATATATGTAAATATTAGTTAGTTATTGGCAATAAAGATTAGCAGAGAAGAAATAGATATGTGAGTAGCTGTTGAATTGTGACAATCTCGTTAGTCAAATTTAGTTTTGTTTTGACACGAGTGATGTGCAAGTAGTGAAATTTGTATATTGTGCTGTGGTGGTTTTTCCCGAAATCTTGCTTCACAGGACCTTTTCGGTACCTAGTGCAAGTTTTCGGGGTTACCTCACGTACCTGATACTTGACTGCTCCTAGCAAACTGTGTTCCCAATACGTGTAGACCCAGTACGTGTTAGACTAAGTATTTTTTGTCAATAAAAAATTTGAATTTGAATTTGAATTTTGAATCTGATTTGTTTTGTTTTCGATAATTTACGTGTCCATCGAAATGATAAAGAATTAATTCGTATAGAAGTTACTTCCACATTCCATACCAATCTTGCAAAATAAATGCACGCGACCATATCATGAGGTTTATCTGTATTCGTATCTCTTTGCATAACCGATTACGTTTCGATATTACCTTTGAAAGATAAACTTGATAGAGCGAGCTTGATTTCTGCGTCAAAACAAATCGATCAATAATACTAATCTTCCTTACAAATTCATGTTTTCATTGACATTTTTACTACCACGTACTTTGAATATTTATACAAGCACTCAAAGCTTTCGTAGAGTCAATAAAATAGGTAACCTTGATCGATTTTGATGTAATGATTGACTACGGTAGTTTTAGGGGATTTGCGTTCAATAAAGTCCAAATATAAATCTGGTTGCCTTGAAACATATTATCGACCCACTACTCTTACTGCGTACTTCAGTAACTATTTGATCCAGTCGCTCCAGTAATACTTTTTAGTATTTCTGGTGGTATAATCTCAATCCGACCAGTGATATAAAACGACGACACTGACATCAGACGGCTCTCGTTCAATCCGACGCCTCAAAACAATCAAAATCTGTTGCGAACACCCACCGGATATTAACACTATCGGGAGCGCCCTGCGGATGTCTCGCGGCCATCTCTCATTGCGAGACGGGATGCTTCATAAATTGCTATCTATTTACTTCATTTTCTCTTCAGCTTTATAGCTCTCGAGCCGGTTTGAAGTTAAGTAAACAGAGTTTTAATTAATTGCCTACTGAGGATGATTTTCATTTCGTTGGGTAGACTGTTTCGTATGGCACGTTTTGATTTTGTGACGTGAATCAAAGTAATTATAAGCTTCTTCTGTAAATTATTATTTACTTCGTAAATACAGTTTGCTTTGTGTCTTAGTCGTTTATTTTAATAGTAAATCCTATACACGTACTTGTTTATTCATGTGTGTTCATCAAGTGAAAATATAACCAATATGAAGAACCAATCATCAATTTCTTCTGAGTAAACATAAGCTTTAATGATTCATTGGTACTATTTAAATATTATGTTTCCTCGCCTGAATGACACGATTACTTTGCCTGTGATAATATCAAATGGCAATTCGTTTCAAAATCGTTGATCAAAGAAAATGAACGGGTACAGTATTCATTATAGAATGGCGATAAACACTGTCAGTAGGCATTCATATTCATTATGGTAAATCAATTACTTTGAAACTGATATTAGCCACTGGATGGAAGAGCACATATAATTTAATGTCATTTGTTAAATGATAATGTGTATAAAAGCCACAATGGTCGAGGAAAGTCCAATGTCCGAGGCTTTAGAGTTTGAAGTAGAAAGTTTATTTAATTTCGCTTGTAGAACAAGGATTTTTTCGAATGTCGCTTAGTAAAACATTAATTGTGAAATCTGTTAACTAGCTATCAGATTTTCTTAGAAAAGTTGAACGATCCCGTCAAAAATCACATTAGCCATTGATGCAACGTAAGCGTGGGCGCAGGCCGCAGATTTGCTCGTAAATGGGTCAGGGTGATGTGACCTGGCAAATGTTGCCAGCCGAGATATGTTGCTGTTCATTGTTCGGGTACGATAAGCTAATATTTCATCGGGTAATGGATATACCGTATAAAATGTCTTCTTACCGAGTCATACGATGCTCTGCCTGCTTGTTTCATTTACATAATTCTAAATTGATAATTTATAGCCTGATGTTAATTAATTACAATATATAGGTATATAACCGTATTGTATTCGATTGAAAATACTGGAAAAAGTAGGCAAATTTCATTTTCAGTGAGTTTATTTAGAATTGTGCCATGTTTCATTGCAATCATCTGAGCTATTTATGCCGTTTATTATGAAACAGACAGATATATAGACAAAGAAGGTCAAGAGTCACATCAAGGGGATCCTAGAGATGCAGCACTTTTTAGAATTCAATGAATTCTAAAAAGTGCTGCATCTCTAGGATCCCCTTGATGTGACTCTTGACTTTCTTTGTCTATAACTTGTCTCTAAATTCCACTTGTTAGTTGAAATTGTTAGCAACCACTGAGCCCGGCACCTACATGTTACTCACAAACACATTCAATTCCACTTCAACTTGTCAAGTAGTAACCTCGTCCTTGCTCCAAATCTGCAATTCGTTGAGATTCATTTAGAGAGTATATATTACTGCTTCCTTACTTTTGATATCTTAATATGATCTTGTTAAAAACATAAAATTTAATCACTCACGAGTGCCTTCTTTCGATGTCATATAATTAGATGTAATGGACCTTTTCAAGAAAAAACTCAACAAATACTCATAATGCATAGCTACATCATTTCATGGGGTTGAGAATGCGATATTAACCTATTATAACATAGAATACACGTATAAATAGATACATAATAACCAACCCTGAGCCGAGACAGGCTTTAAATTAGTCAATACTTTCCAATAAAATATGTCAATGAGACCATAACTTTACTTAATCCAAAACCACATCTGAAAAAAATATATAAATTTGCTAGCGTGATCCATTCAGTCTTTCGTTTCCTTCGGTACCTCCACGTATTACGCTGAGCCCTGTTTCCGGGGGCGTGCAGTGCGCAGAATCTCTGGCCTGCCCTTGACACGATGCAATCCTTTGTCCTTCCAGCCAGCCTCGAGCCCGCTCAGGGTCTTCGATTTGCTGCTTGTTGTTAAAAAATGTTGTAGAACTAATAACGCAATTATTTTTAGAAATTATGCTACAATTGATTTAGTTCTAGAGTAGATAGGATTTTGAGCGTAATGGGACTACATAGTTGTGCATATATAAGTGAAGGAGCAACAAAAACAGGCAAAACGAAAATGTTAGCACAAATTCTACGTTTCAGAAGATTTAGCAGATATTTCTAGTATTACTAAGACATGCTAGTACTAGTACAGCTATGTTACTTTACTTACTACACAACGTTTAGAGGAAGGAAGATTTCCTTCCATACTTACTATCGCGAAATTATGCACAGTAACAGCTAGAGTTAAAAATAAACGAACTAGTTGGAAACGCGAAACAAACACAAATAATTCAGTTCTGGTTCAAAGTGTAATTGTGGCATTAGGCACCGAGTCGACTACTTGTCGTCTCGCATGAGATACTTCGGAGCTCCTCGGTCCGTTTCTCTCCCCAAACTGCGTCGGTCGCGCTATACCAAGCCGTGGTAATGCTGTGACTGTGTGGAAATAACAATTAATGATTTTATTTATTTTATTTATTTATTAATAGTCTGTAAAACAGGCACTAAGCTAAAACACACATAATAAGCTTAATGAATAGAAGAAAATAACTAGCACTTAAAGCCCTCTTGCAGATGCAGACCTAACTAACAATTTTAAGATAATTACTTACAAAATAAATACACATATTACATGCTACTTTAAACAATTAAGAAAATAAAAATTACATAAATAAAGAGTACACAATACATATTATTATAACTACATATCTAAGCTTTTAAAATATAACAATCATAATAAGATAACCAAAACATACAACAAAGAAAAATTAACAATGATTCTATAATAATAATCCCATTGACACTAGACGACTAAGTACATAAGTACTTATACAATGACATTAGTGATATTAGTATTATATGAGAGTTAAAGACTTCTATACTGTGATTAATAAGATATTCGATTTAGACTTTTACATTAAGCTGTCTTTGGATTTTTTTATGATCGAGTAAAGTATACCCTATCGTGTAACAAATTAGCACATTCCTCAGACAATATCCTTAAGTATATTGTATATTTTTTGCAAGACCGATATTAAGGAGTAAATACCTAAAAAAATTGATATTGTAAAACGTTTTTCTCCGCTTCTTCACTGGTGACTCGCCTTAAAGTAAATTATTTTCCTTTTGACATTGACAGACCACCAGTCCTACAATTTAACGTGTTACACGTCCCACGAAAGTAGTGTGTCAATTCCACTTTTTAACTATGGGCACTGCTCAAACGATACTTGTAATTACGAACATACATATACCGCAGATTTGAGTTCTTCATATCATACGGTATCATATATTGGGGGCAGGAAACTCGTGTATATTTTGCTCAAGATACTTCTCAGAAGAAATCTATCTTCACCTAGTGTAACAGTTAAGCACCAACAATTTTCTGTAAGCATCTAAGCACCGTCTCAATATTTAATTTCGTTCTGCTCCGACCTAAATATTTAATTCGTTTACCGGAATCTTCGGTCGTAACCATTTTTATGCTTCGTTCAACAGGCGTTTGGTACCTTTGGTACAGAAGAATATATGTTTGAGAATATTGTTTTTGCCTCACATTTCAACTGAAATGTAAAAACATATTTTCCTCTTACATTTCAAGTGGATTGTGGAAATAACATACATTTGCAAGTTATATGATTTTATTTGCGGTGTGGTCGAGTTTAACAAAGAGCAAGTTTAGCCCATAGAGAGTAGTTGGAAGGCTAGCCAAAAGTTTGGATGGCTTCGGCGTAATCCCTGTATGCGGATTTAGTTTATAAATACTTTTAGCTTTCCTCGTGTGATTTTAGTAGGTGAGTGACTTAATAAATTCAGAATGATTGCTTTACATTGGTTTCAATTGCTATTTTAGGTTTATCCTCAATCCTGAAATACCTGTGTACAAATATAATGTGTGAGGTAACGATATTTATAAACTCATAAATGGTTCTTATTTCCGACATTGTAACGCTTATATGCATCAATCTGTCGACATGAAATATATTTAACATAGAGATACGAGTATGTAGGTACACCTAGTTTTATTTGCAGGGTTTTTTCATTGTTTCATTAACTCATTTGTTTACAATACCAAGTTTTAACCATTATGATTTTGTATATTTTAATTAAAAGATTAAAAGTATTTCGAGAATATGACCAAAAAAAGTCATCGTGCATTTTAACGATATACTTGCTCCAAAAATCATGTTCCAGGAACAATAATTCAAACATCCAATATCGTGACAGGAAGCCAAACATCCTGAAGCCGATTATGATATATCCCATACAGATATTGTTCACAACATTATAAACTCAGCCTGGTTTTCGCCGTCGTTTCGATAGCATAGTACCGTGTGAGGTAAAATTTGCACACAATAGTCAAGCATATAGAGCCCGCACGTGCCTATAATCCGAACAATGATCATTGTTACATCAACATTTCATTACTCAGAAACGTTCGCATAGTAAAAACAGTGTGCTGTCACAATTTGTCTAGTAAGCTTTTTAGTGTAGTAACTCAACACATTTACTCGTATATATACACATATGTGGATCTACTTAAATGGTATAGTGGCACAATTAGTATGATGCCGTGTTTGTATATTTATAGTGTTTGTATTTTTTACCTATAGTTGTTAGCGTGGCTGTTTTTCTTTGTTACCAAAATGTGATTTTGGGAGTTTGTGACACCATTAGTAGTATGATTTTGAGGTTCTCAGACATGTAGATATCATCACGTTTTTTTCCCTTCACAGTAAAGCTAGTGGATATTGATTGATTGATTAACGCTTTATTGGACACACAAATAAAATAGAACACAACACAAACAAGAGAAAATATATATGCACACATTGACTACTTGAAAAATAAATTGTAGTCATACTAAGTAGTGTTATACATATTGTGAAGCTTTTCCTACTGCAATTATTCAATATAGACTAGAGATGCTCTGCTAGAAGCTCTACAATATACCCCGTTTTAAACTTTAACCGATATCGTTTCGCTTCAAAGTACGATCTTTCACTGTTCGCGTATCCGATCCAAAGCCTACACTTTTGCAACTTCACGGAACTCGGAGAAGCGAAACCTTTTACACAGAATTTATAGAATAAAGAATACAATAATTTTTATTTGTAGCATTAAAACACTATGTATACGTATGTAGATGTTTTGTACGTGCTAGGCTTCAGTCAAATAAAAGTTATTCTTAGATCGTAAATTTATTGTCGCAATAGAATCACAAATCATTTTACTGGAAAGACAAAGCTTAACTTTAGAGCATTGAAGTTTGGATGGAAAATCCCATACACCAGACTGAAGATATAGTGTTGCATGTAATTTATCATTGATACATGCATTACTACTGTAGGTGAAGCATGCATAAACATACTCCCCCTTACGATGTTCCAGTAAACTTATGAAAGTGAATGTGATCGTTATCTTTATTATGCGCTTGTTAACTCCATGAACTAGGTACTTGTCTGGTCTTAGCTTAGTGTTTGTTATAAATCTTTAATTACATGAGAGTAACCTGTTATTTAAAGAATACATATTGTACATAATCACAATCGTAGGCGAAAGGGCTTTAAAACAGTATACCTACTTTTTTAGCAATAGCAAATTCATTATTTATCATTATTAATTTTATTCCAACATCTATTTGTTTCCTTTTCAATGGATATGGTATGCATGTATCTTTATAATATTGACATCAAAATACTTAAGTATATTTTTAGGTATAACTGTTGACCTAAGTTTGACAAATATTAAAAGTTAATCAATAACACCGGAACATCATGTTTCTGCGAATATATTTATTGCGCAGTTGCTTTATTAACAGATAGCGTCGAAATATCAAATAACTTTTCATCGTCACGTACATTGGCTGTCCATTTTTAGCAGCGCAGATACCTAAAGACTGATGAGTATGGTCTATACCTAAGATACTAGAAGTAAAGCGACTACAATTTGCCTCCTTGTCTCCACTTGAATGTAACAATTATGTCAGTGGACAGTACACTCAGGAAGGGATTCATTGTACGCCAACCCTTTGTTTAGAGCTCCCCCAGAGTGTCGTCTGTCAGCGGCGCATTCGCTTCATTGATTACATAATCGGCCTCGTAAATGGGTTTCCACTTACCGCCGATGCTTTTTCCATGTTTTGTGTCGTTTAATTATACACTGTTAGGGCAATTACTCAATACTCGACCGTGTTAATTACAGTATCTGTTTCATTGCTTGTTGTGGCACATCCAATACGTTTCATGCTATTGACTGAGTAGTGATAGACTGATTGGATTCAGCGCTTCACGAATGGATAGTAGGAGTTACGGTACATCAATACGGTTTGATTTTGAGGTCAGGGTCATCGGTAAGTCTCTGATGCCAATGCTGCATTACTCACGCATCCATGTTGGTTGCTCAATTGGCATCATTATTCGGCTCACGACTGTGTTTGGCGTCTATTCAGGCGGTGCATTCGCATTTTCAAGCGTGGCGCGGTTTGTCTATCAAAAGCTGGTGAGGCAACTGGCACATAGCTACGAGCGCAGCCAAATGCCTTTTAGAATGCAAATGTTGTGCAACAAAATAAACGCGACTTGGATAGAACTCCCAGATCTTGTTTATTGCTCCTCTCTGTCAATTACTCATCGAGCAACACTCACAAACAATCACTGATCGTATAATCTATTGCCAAATTAACATAATTAATCTTATCCACAAATAATATAATTAAACTTATTGTCCACAGATGCAGAACATAAACAACATAGTAATGTTCCCGGTAGACAGTCTTCTGAAAGGAGATCTGAGAGGAGTCAAGGGTGATCTGAAGCGGCCCTTTGACAAGGCATCCAAAGACTACGAGTCCAAGTACCTGAAGTTGGAAAAGGAGAAGAAATCGCAGGCGAAAGAAGCTGGTCTCATCAGGAGCGAAGTAACGCCGGCTGAGATCGCTGACGAAATGGAGAAAGAGAGAAGGCTGTTTCAATTACAGATGTGTGAGGTGATTACCTGACTAATACATCTTATACGACGCAATAAACTACTTTTCACCATGTTTAGATAAAGATAAAGTTAAACTCTTTGTTGAAAGTATTCAAGCCTGCTATAGAGCGTCTTAACAACTATCTATTGAACATATTTATCTATCTGAATTGTGTACTCTATTTCCATTCACAAATGCATTCGATAGAGCATTTGTATATTTAAACGCACACGAACACTTTAACCACTATTTGTTTACACTACTTGACTTTATACGTTTGCCACTTCACTTTTTATGTGGCAAGTTTATGTTTCATCAGCGTTGCATCCTTTACGAGGATGTGTACGTTTTAATTAATTTGTGCTGCCTCGTTCTGCTAAACTACTGTTTATGTTGTCGCATGAGTCAAGTTTTAAATAACTTTAGTAAGTTGTTCTTCCCAAAATGGTTTCAACGGTCTGCATTCCGATGCTAATCTGCAACTAAGAGAGTTATCGTCAACTATGCGGATGTATACTCTGGTCTCTGACTAAGATATTCTCGGAAGAATTTTAATTTTCCTCGACGTGACTAGAATACAACGCTCTTGGAATTATAATGGTTCTAGCATCAAAACATCAGACAGTTCGGTCTATTTAATAATTCACGTGAAGTTAATAAGATTGTGCAAAACATTTGACCCGCCGAGACCGTGTAAAGTTGGGCACTTTATTAATCGCTAAGCAATTTGTGGCTTCCCCCTTGCCCCCAGTAGGCAACCTGTTGGAATTTTAATAAGTCACTGGACAGATTATGAAACAGTACTCCCTACATATGAAGCAGACACAGTTTATATAACAGTTACTATACATAGTATACATATACTATACTAACTCTACCTGAGCCCAAATGCCCGCTCCACTTGTTTGGCATCGGATAAATGCTCTCGCCGGTCGAAACAATGTAAATAAATAATTTGGGCTCTAATGGCCTCTAATAAATCTACACAAAGGAGTGCTTTTGTTCGACTCTAATTGTGTTTGTCTATTTAAAATTAATAAGGGTCCAGAGTATTTAATGAAGTTTGTACCAGACGAAATACGAATTCCCTGTGTTTTCGTCTTCATTGTGATACTTCTTACATTTTCAAGCGCTGTATTCTTATTGTTTGTATTCAATAATCTAGGAGAAAGTAGTTACACATGCATTAAAAATAAAAACCACAAATTAAAGAACACTCAATGTATGTATATGGTAATCGTTTACTTTCGCAAAAGATAAGGCTCATTCGCCTAATTACCTGAACATTTTCCGTACGAATTTTCCGCCTCACGTTAGCTTTGCATCCATTTATTACGTCCAAGTTTTGGCGCTAGCAATTAGTTATTGTTACGACTCGAATGTAATTCAACAATGCGTGTAATAATATGTCTGCTAGTGACAGCGTGCGTTAGTTATACGCTATTGTCCAAAATACGATGCGTTCATACTGCTGGAGTAAATTATGGCATAGTTCGAGTTACTACTGTTTACCCATAGCAAACATCAATTATTTATCAAATTTATTATTACAGAATGCGATTTTACATTTTATGTATAGAAATATATGAATCAAAATTCAATAAAAATATAACTTACCTACTACAAATATAATTCTTCATAAGATATTATTTCATGTCAATATTCTTTGTAAATGATTTCACTCATAACAAATACCTATTCCATTTCAATCTCGTGAAACGAATAGGATCTATTCACGCCATCATCCGACTGAGATTTCAGCGTTAGGTCTTGATAGCTCCATTTACTTTTACAACGCAATTTTATAAAAAATCTCTCGAGGGATTAACGCCACAGCTATTAACAACCAAATTTAATGTGAAACAATAACAGTTTCCGTGTAACTTCATCATACCCAAAGTTATTTACTAACTCATCATGTTGATTGAACATTGAAATCAAATCATCCTTCTTATTGTATTAAGTACTAATAAGAACAGAGAGGAGTTGAGCTCTAATATCTAGACATGGATTTATGGAATGGTCTACAATATTTTGAACCATTGTAAATCCGTCTGTCCGTCTATTGACTTCTAAGATACATAACTCAAGATTCTGTTCATAATTTTTGTAATCGATCCAGTCATCTCCAACGAACTATACTCTGTAGGCAATCTTTACTTTTTAATCGCCATAAAATTATCTACTGATTGCCATTATCGGTTGAATCGACACCGTTATAAATGCTTAGTTCGACCTTTGTACCTACTACGGTCGCTGGTTGGCAATGACAATGGTGACCGTTATTATGACTGGCCGAGCCAGAGAAACTGCAGTTTTGGTACTGGCGACTGGCCAGACCCATATCATTCTTTAAACATGCCATGTTTGGGTGCTGGCGACGACACTGCAGAGAAACAGTGACTCTTGTAAATGTCTGAGTGTTTCAGAGCTTAGCTTGGTTTTAAAACTTACACAACTATCTTTTCTAAAGTATAACTAGTTGTTCTATCGGATACTCCATCAGAAGCTGTGTTTCTGGCAAACTACAAACCAGGGGTCTTTAAAAGCGAACCTATTCATGCTTTCTGCGAAATGTTAAAACATGAAGATCTTGTAGAGATGTGGAAACTGAAATAAGACCTCTAAATCCACTTCAATCAAACGAAGAGAAGGCGCATATTTAAATATTGAAATACCTTGCACAAATGTACATACACACCGCAACCTGCAACCGCAACGTACTTGACGAATATAGCCCAATGTTTACATGCACTTGAAACGCTGCAAGGAAAGCAATGATGTCAGCGAGATAAGATAGAGACGCAGCGCAAAGATTACAGTTTATAGATCCATAAATAATTCACAATTATCAGTTGTAAGTGCAAATTAATTGCAATAGCGAAAGAAAGTTTTGCGAGTAAATTTCTCACCAAACATAATAGTGCTTCTATCTTCTTTTGTTGCTATTTAATAAAATCATTGCTAAGCTTTTCACTGTAAACCACTTTAAGTTTCTACTGTAGTAGTTAGTGTCTAGACATCTAGGTAAACTTAGATAACAAAAGTAACCAAGATTAGCTTGTAAGACACTACAGAAATATAAACATGACTTGTAGTCTATAATAAATTGTAAAACATGGCTAGCACAGAGCTGAAACAAATAAACTCTTACACCATACGAGCCATCCCGTCGTCGGCCATAAAATATGAGTCTGAGTGCATTGCCAAGCGTCTAAATTATAGAAGCCATATTATCTTTAGCTCTAATGGATGCACACGCCAAATTGCAGGGTGGCACGGTTTAGGAGAGGTTGTTCGATCGACTGAGATAGATGGGCCTGCGCAATGATGCATCTTGCCGTGTGTGCTCAGCTTTTAGTGCCAGCCAAACACGAGATAATGCCTAATAATGGCTGCCTAGCACAGCCTGTTCCACAAAGAGATAAATAGGCTTGAAAATATCACCTCTATACTTTCGTTAAGTCACTAAAATTCTTCACTTTGATGTAATTGCATTCTATATTTACTCGACGACTCTACTCTACGTTAACCTCAAAATGTAAAGATATTTCCGTGTGACCTAAGAACCGAGTAAAAGCATCTCGGTGCGTTACTAACGCATGAGATCATCATCTCTCCTCCGTTGAGTTTCCCAAACGTCTATTTGTTATGTTTCCCCACGATTCACGTACCTACTCGTATGATAGTTTCTGTTTACAAACCGCCTCGTAATGAGCCGTATTACGCCTGATGAGATCAGTGGCTGATTGTGAAATGCACTAAGAGTAAATAGAATAATTGAAACGACCGGTGAGCGCATACCAAAACAAGAGTATTTTGTTACATGGGTCATTGTTCTAATCGTATCTTGTTTATTCCGAGCTCCTAACTAAATATCGTTGACCGACTAATATTCATCGGTTCCTTACACACGCCTCGATGACTTAAATTTTGCCGAATAGAAAGAAAATCAAGCGTGATTACATTCTCTTTGCGGTCTGACAACCCGTTCTGATGAAGACTACGTATTTCTCTTTGAAGATTTCTTTTAAATTTATTAATGGATTTCACTATCGCTTTCCAAAATAAAGAAAATCTCATTTGTACTTCGACAGTAAACCACCGGGTTAAATTGAAACGTTTACCACAACAAAAACATTCTCGTCACGACGAACTCGTTAACACTGGCAACCTCTGGCGCGAATACTGATTCCATTGTTGAGTGCTAAAAAAAGAAAGCTAGGCTGTTGGCTAGGAGTGGCTGGTTGGTCAGTGCCAGTGGCAGGCAGGCAGGTCGTCGACCGGCCTTGCGCCGCGCAGGGCCGGCCGCCGTCGCCGCTGTGACCCTCGCTTTGTTCAAGTCTCGCCCCGCGCACGGTGCAATCGCCTCGGTTGCACTTTGATGCAACCCACGCATTCACCTTTCTCGGCATTTCACCCTCATGCACTTCCACACTGACTTACAAACAAGTGAAAAATCGGAAAAAAACAAGTTCAGCCGGCGGCGACTCGCCAAGAAGCTTGTGCAAGGTCGCGCGCCGGCTTTATTATTGCACAACTGCGTGAGACAGATTTGGATCCTCTATATCGAAGCGTGCGCGTGCGTCACGTCGAGTAATTTTAACTCGCGGAAGGGCATGCCGCGTGTGATCGCTCCGCTTCCCCAGTCCGAATGTCGTCGGTGGCTAACTAGCAGCGTTTCGCCACGGCTCCGGTGCACGAGGGCTCGACCGCGCGTCATCCGCCGGCGTCACCCAGTCTGCTCTCGCGCTTACCGTCGCACGTTTTCGTTTTCTAGTACCTGATAAAATTCAACGAGATAAAGACGAAGAAAGGCATCGAGCTGCTGCAACACCTGGTGGAGTACTATCACGCGCAGACGAATTACTTCCAAGACGGCTTGAAGACCATCGAGCACTTCGGTGTCTACGTGGCGGACCTGAGCGTGCAGCTGCAGAAGATCCGGCAGCAACAGGACGACGAGAGGCGAGGCCTGCTGGAGCTTAGAAACATGCTGCGAGCGGCCGCGCCGCAGGACCGAGAGGTACCTACGACCTTCACATGTTTTTCTTTTACACAGGACACTAACGAGGTAACTGTAAGAGAACGTATATCCACCTCACGACTTGAAGATACTTTGCCGGCAGTTTAGCGCGTGACCGGCCGTAATGGCGAGCGCGGCTGCTCAAGTGAGATGTTGTTAACTCATTGTTAGCAACTTTGGCCACGAGTTCGTGGAGCAGGATGTTTATTGAAATGTTTATGTGTGCTGCTACTTGCGCGGACTTATTTTGCTTACAGTAGAGTTTTATAAGACTTTTTTTTTCAGTAACTATGTTTATTTTGTCTACTTTATTCAGTTTAGCTTATTTCTTTTTTGTGGATGGCCATGTTTTCGTCGATATTTCTTGGATAAAAAGAGCTTATGTCAATTTTAGGACACTACTACCATCATCCATACCACTCAAACACCATAATCCGTCACTACGTACCGGAATTAAAGAAGAAAACATAGACCAACAACCATGATTGCCTTTAACTATACGATTTGTCTAATCTCCAGGTAGCATCCTCAGTAGGCGGCTACTCCCTCCACCAGCTGCAAGGCGACAAGCAGCACGGCGTCACTCGCAGCGGCTACCTGCTCAAGAAGTCAGAGGGCAAGGTCCGCAGAGTGTGGCAGAAAAGGAGGTGCAGAGTCACGGCGGAAGGATTCCTGGACATATTCCACGCGGATGAAAACAAGACGCCCGCGAGAGTCAACCTGCTGACGTGTCAGATTAAAGTCGCCGCTGAAGATAAGAGGGCGTTCGATCTAGTCTCATGTAAGTGTATAAATAATCGTTTAAAAAAAGCAGTTTTCTTCTTGGTGGTTGAAATCCAATTGTCCCATGCAAATAACAACATAATAATTGAAAAAAAATACAAAATCTATTACGATAGTCCTAACAGTGTAATGATAGAAAAACTCACAGTTGGTCACAATTTATCTACGTCGCACATTCATTACATGCCTATATTTATACCTACTCTAGAATATAATTGAACCACAATAGAATAATTTTACCAGAGTATTCGTAATCGTGACATGAAATTGTTTCTTAAAAAGTTAGCAATCCCGAATTCGTGAGACACCTCACGTTATTTTCAATAAAATCAATCCAAATAAATTCTAAGTATGAGTCGTGTACGAAAAACAAGAAAATATTGCAATTTCATTTGATAAATTGGCAATTAGTCACACACTGCGTGATAAGTGGCCCAATTGAAATTTCGCACGAATTCTCATTCATTGATAATATCGTCTAATGAGCCAGGGACTACACAACACAAACAGAATAATAACAATTGAAATCAGCGAAAATATTTCTATCATTTGTAAAAGGAAATGCTTTATCGAAATTATCGATGAATTTAGTATGTCTGTACTCTATTTGCACTTTACATTTTGACCAAAGAAATATACTTTGTGTGGGTTGTTTCTTCACGAGCCTGCTGGGCAGAATTGAATGAAATTTGGTATGAAGATAGACTGTACATTAACACAAAGACTCTTTATCTTGGCTGACACAGCGGGTCACCGCGTAGTATGAAATATCTCTTATAACTTATCCAAAACATCACTTGCTGTAATTCATCAACTACAAAAACTATCCCAACAAAAACCTTCCAATTCCAGATAACCGTACATACCACTTCCAAGCTGACGACGAGAGCGAACAGCGCGCTTGGACGTCAGTACTAGTCAACTGTAAGGAGGGGGCTCTCATGAGGGCCTTCCACCAGCAGGCAGGGGAGAGCAACAACGACCAGGGACATTCACTGCTGGACCTGCAGCGGTCCATCATAAGGGCGGTACGAGCCATGCCGGGGAACCAAGTGTGTGCTGACTGTGGCTCGACTAATGGTGAGTTTATTACTTTAATAAGCAACTAATATAACAAAAGACAAGTCCAAGGAATGGGCTTTATAAGAGCCTTCCACAAACAAGCAGGGGAGAGCAATAACGACCAGGGACATTCACTGCTGGACCTGCAGCGGTCTATCATAGAGGCGGTACGAGCCATGCCGGGCAACCAAGTGTGTGCCGAGTGTGGCTCTACTAATGGTGAGTTTACTACTTTAATAGACCTCAAATATAACAAATGACAAGTCCAAAGAATGGGCATTATGAGGGCCTTCCACCAGCAAGCAGGGGAGAGCAACAACGACCAGGGACATTCACTGCTGGACCTGCAGCGGTCCATCATAAGGGCGGTACGAGCCATGCCGGGGAACCAAGTGTGTGCCGACTGTGGCTCGACTAATGGTGAGTTTATTACTTTAATAGACCTCAAATATAACAAATGACAAGTCCAAAGAATGGACATTATGAGGGCCTTCTACAAACAAGCAGGGGAGAGCAATAACGACCAGGGACATTCACTGCTGGACCTGCAGCGGTCCATCATAAAGGCGGTACGAGCCATGCCGGGGAACCGAGTGTGTGCCGACTGTGGCTCTACGAATGGTGAGTTTACTACTTTAAAAGACCTCAAATATAACAAATGACAAGTTCAAAGAATGGGCATTATGAGGGCCTTCCACCAGCAAGCAGGGGAGAGCAACAACGACCAGGGACATTCACTGCTGGACCTGCAGCGGTCCATCATAAGGGCGGTACGAGCCATGCCGGGGAACCAAGTGTGTGCCGACTGTGGCTCGACTAATGGTAACAATTGAGATGATATAAGACCTCTTTTGGACGTTTTGCTGTCACTACTATTGGTAGGTGAGAGATTGTGTAATTTTATAGAATTGGATTGACTATTACTAAAAAACTGTGTGTATGAACCGTCTTGAAATTCTGTCAATGTTTCTGTGAAAACGCTTCATATTATAAGGCAGTTACTACCGAGACAATTGATACTCTTGTATTAGCTGTCTCGGTATTAACTGCCGATATTAAAATTGTCTAAAAATTAAAAAAACTAACATTATCTTTAATGACAGATAATAAAATTATAAACTTTTAAAGAATTAATATTAATCTATATGTATAAAACTCAAAGGTGACTAACTGACTGGCTGACTGATATAGTGATCTATCAACCCACAGCCCTCTAACCACTGGATGGAATGGGCTGAAATTTAGAATGAAGGTAGATGTTATGACGTAGGCATCCGCTAAGAAAGAATTTTTGGAAACGCCACTTTTAAAGGGGTGAAATAGGGGATGCAAATTTTACTTCTTAATGCGAGCGAAGCCGCGAGCACCCACTAGTTGTCAAATAAGTTTAAAACTGACTTCTATTTCCTCCAATTAAATCTTTCCTCCCTCCATTCCAGACCCCACGTGGCTATCCACAAACTTCGGCGTGATAGTGTGTATAGAGTGCTCGGGCAGCCACCGCGAGCTGGGCGTGCACATCTCTCGCATCCAGTCTCTGACCCTGGACCGGCTCAGCACCTCGCAGCTGCTGCTGGCGAGGAACATGGGCAACCAGATGTTCAACGAGGTCATGGAGAACACGCTCGATGAGAGGGATAAATTGACGCCCGAGAGTACCATGTAAGTTGGATGTCTGCTATACGCTTGAAAGTAAAGCTCTAAATAAGTTTCTCCTAGGTAAACGTGCAACATCTTAGACTACAGTGGTGCTTAACATCAGGCAGGCTGTAGTCAAACGTTGGCCTATTCCGTGTAAAAAAAGAAGCTCGAAAAGAATGTGAGTGGAAATGGATTTAAAACGTGACCTTGATAATATCGACAAATTTTATATCAGAAGTTGTGGCTAGCTAAGTAGGTGCTAAAAGATAAGTACTACCAAAGTCTTTAAAGCAATAAATAGATTACATTTTACACAACAACACTCTTAGGACCCAGGTAAGGTGATCCTGAGGCTCTTGCTATGCTGCATGTCAATGGTGTTTTGAAAATTCTTAGAATTAGCCAACCCGTTAAAATAAGAAGAAGTTCACTGTATTTTAGTTCCCGTAAGGCATGATTTAATTTAGTTGTAATAACCGGCTAGCACTTACTTACTTACTTACGTAAGAAGAAGCTGTCTACACAATATTTGATATTTAAAACTACACTATATTAAACTGAAATAAACGTCCACCGTATAAACCTAACACTCCACCTGTTCCTTCCAGGGAAGAACGTCTCCGCTTCATCCGCGAGAAGTACGTGTACCGCGCGTGGGCGGCGCACACGTGCCGCGACGCGGCCGAGCGGCAGTGCGAGGTGGAGCACGCCGTCAACAACACGCACCTGCAGAACCTGCTGCAGGCGTACGCGGAGGGAGCCGACCTGGCACAACCACTACCCTCCTCGGTAACTATATAACTAGTGGGTGCACGCGGCCGAGCGGCAGTGCGAGGTGGAGCACGCCGTCAACAACACGCACCTGCAGAACCTGCTGCAGGCGTACGCGGACACTACAAATCAATAAGCCATATTTTTCTAACACTTTTCTATTTCCTTTCCAGGACTGCGGTGAAACAGCGCTCCACCTGGCCATATCCCGCGAGCTGGGCGACGGCTCCAGTCTCCACATAGTCGATTTTCTAGTCCAAAACGGGGGGTCCTCTCTCCTAGACAAGTGTACCACCACTGGCATGACGGCGGTACATCTGTGCGCACTCACTGATAGGACGGAGCCCCTCAAGCTGCTGCTCAAGGCTGGCGCTGATGCGAGCCTCAAAGATGGTGTTGGGAGGACGGCGCTGCAGGTAGCCAGGCAGCTGGGTCATGTTGGCTGTCAGGAACTGGTACGTTGATGTTTCCTTTGTAATTTTTGTTATTATAGTAATGGATAGAAGACAATTTTACAGTATGTGTTCGCTGCTGTGTATGGTCACTAGCAAAATCATGAGTCAAAGTAAGAAAGCAAATTTAGAGAAAGTTATATATCAGTGGTTTCTCTACAACCTGACTTGTAGTACAAGTACAGTTTAGTTCTTTTTTCTGGCTGAAAATACGGTGGTTGTATACAAGACCTACACCTACACCGAAATTACTGGTAAATTTCATCTAACTGTGATTAAATTATTAGCAGTAAATATGTTTTGTTTTATTCTTTATTGATTGAATAAAAAACTAATCTCCTTTCTTTATTCCACAGCTGGAGAGCGTGGACAAGCGAGAGAAGAGTATATTTGAGAACATCAACATTGACTGGAACCTCTCACATGATGATGGATCTACTGACTTCTCTGACGATGATACGGTCATCGATGAACGGGTGAGTTACAACCACATTGTTAATCAAATTTACTTAAAAATTAATTGATATTCACAGCAAATATACTTACTAAGTCAAGATAGAATTCTTTTAAGTGTGAAAGCTCACAAGAATGTCCGTTACTCTAATATGTAAAGGAGAGCACATATTTTATGAAAATGTGATGGAAACATTTCGAAGAAAAGGCCAAAAGAGGTACTTTAACAAAAAGTAGTGGTAGTAGAACTGTAGATTTGAATGTAGTAAAACATTACCTATAAATTAAATAATTCGATAACATCTATGTTTAGCTAATTATTCCTCTTTTTATCGGTGTCTGATATGTTTGTTTCTATTTAGGTATATAATTTAGGTTTTTTTTGCTGATCTCAAATACCACATCTTATCACATTAGTAGTTTTTACGTGTTCTCATCACATCTGTAATTTTACAACAAACATGTTTAATTCAATAGTGTAGTAAATAGTTTGAGTAGATAAATGTGTCTTTTCTTACATATTTCATTCAATAGATATAGTTTCTTAAACTTATTCTCATAGTAGCATTAGATAACAATAAAACTTAGTTTTTCTATTCACTAACAAGTACAGAAGTAACAATTTATCTGTGAATTGTGTGACAAATCGTGAAAAAATATGGCAGTTGTTTTCGATACCAGATTAATTAATACCATCGACCTGTGTTAAGAACCTTACGTATACATTTTACAGTATTACCAGTACACAGACAACTTGGTACATTCTCAACGTGCACGACTCCATAACAGCATGATACTAATACCAACCCTTTACTAACGAATCTTTTTCAGATATTCATGGATTGGTTTTCAAAATTGCAGCAAAACGGTAGCGTGACGCCCGAGAAGAAATGTCCAAGGTCGCGGCCACCTTCATACGCTGGAGGTATGGTCACTGAGAGGCCCATGACTGGGGGAGAGTCTCCCGTGCTCAGGTCCAGGTCTTCTACGTGTGATTCTCTGCATCACGCACCGCCCACGCCCACCACGCTGCCTAGGAAACCTAATGTTTGTAAGTTATCGTTTAAGTCTGACAGTTATTGTTTGTGTCCGCCAGTTATCGTTAATATCGGCAAGTTATCTGTTATGTCTACAAGTTATCGTTTTAAATTGAAATGAGACACTTGGTACTGAAAAGTACCCGCCATCTTACGTTGCCACCATACCTCAATGGTGACAGAGAAGCCTATGACTGGTTGAGAGTCCTGTGCTAAAATCCCGTGCTCGTCTACGTGTGATTTAGAAAACTGGCTAGCTTACAAGCGGTTGAGAATTACCAGTGCTAGCTAGGATATCACACAAAAATACCGCGAGGTCAAGTGATATGTCTATTCCAATTATTAACAGAATTTTTATTTAGTAAATAAATGAGTTATTTTCAATGGCATTAATGCTGGTGTTTCAGATAACATCGGCAGCCTGAAGAAGCGCGCGGCCCCGCTGCCCCCTGGCGTGCTCCCCCACGCGCCGCACCCGCGCTCCACGCCCTCGCCCTCCGCGGACAGCGCGCGCTCACTGCAAGGTACCACACTTATAACACACTGTAGCTTATACAGATGTTAAAGCTGGTAGCATCACATTATGTACTCTTTCTCTTGAGTCGTATTCCTCATTACTGAGGGTCGTGACTCCCCCGCAGGGTTATTCCATTAGGGGAGTTTTCTTGAGCAGATACATCGTGGTGGGCGCCCAGGTCATTCCACGGAAGACACATGTCCTCGGATATTGTGGTCCTCAAACATGTTGGTTTTCCTTAATGTAAAAAAAGGGTTTATTATGTACATCTCTTAGCAAAACAAGTTATTGAAATTAACTTGGTATAAGAAAATTGCTTATTCTTATGTCTAAACCAATCAATTATATTATTCTCCTATGATTTTGATACTCAAATAAATACTGTTTTGTTGTGCACAAAGAACTCAGTAAAAACAGCGCTTGTCATGTTTCGTTGCCATCGGATATCTATATTCATATCGCAAACAAAACATGCTGACAAAATAAGCACTGACGAACGAAAACATTTGCATAGTTCTAAGCTCCATCTTGTGATTACTAATCTAACCGATCACTTAAGCATGCCCGCTAGAATACGACAATACCTCTATGTATTATCTACATTTAATACATTTTGCATTTTTTTTATTTCGCAGTCTCCAGTGGGTTGGTAAAGCCCCGCCCCGCGCAGCCCCCGCCGACGCCCCCGCCTGTGCTGCACAACGGAGCTCACCGGGACGAACCCACACCGCCTCCTAGAAAGGTAACTTTTACATTTTTATGTTGCTTTTAACTGCTTATCGAGAAAATATTGGGTATGGTTACTATTCGGGTGTGGGATATTCATACGTATTAAGAGAATCATGTCCTATGTCACGAAGTCTGATCCAATTTATAATAATGTTGGCGCATTAGGCAACATTTTAATGACAAACTAACTTCGTGAAATAGGACGTGTAAAATGCATTTACGTACTCGTATATTGTGTTTTATGCGAGTTACCAATAAAATACACCGGTGATGAGACTGAAATCATTCAATCAATCTGATTTCAGTAATTTTACAACAGCTACCTACATAATAATGTAAATATTGTAAAATAAGTATCGCTAAATATGCAACAAACTACAGTACCGATAAATTAAGCAGCTGATTTTCTTTTCTATTATCCAATCCGTCTGAGAAAAGTGAATGAACGCTACATTATTATGAAATGTTTATTAATTATTAACCGACTTCCAAAAAAAGGAGGTTATCAAGTCTTCTTCTTTTTTTTTAAACATGATGGCACTGGCCAGTGTAATGCGCCATATATTATGTTGAGTGATCAACAACTTGTGTGGTTTCAAATTTTCATCTAGCCATTTTTTATAAAAAACATAACTAAAAAGCGAGTACAGGGTGTGTTTATTTTTGCTTCAGAAGAAAAATAGATTGCAACTGGATAAGGCGCAAGCGAAACTGAGAAGGGTAAACACACAGAGAGAAAGAAATAGTGTACCTTTACTTACCGCTTTCCCTCGTTTGATTTACGCCCTTATTAATGTCGTGTTTAAGGATCATTTCCGTACGAACGTCAAGCCACGGTCTAAATGTAGAAAAAAAATTGCTTGACAGTTTGTATGGAAATCGGTATCTTTAACTGCCTTTTTGTCAAGGGACACCCAAATTCTAAAACTCCGTTTTTTTTAAATTGTGCGCAGTTTATATCTTCAGTTTCTGATAACACAGAGTTTATGATAAGCACCTTTTCTTTTGCGAGAGATAAAACGATATTTAATGCTTTGGTTTAATATCTTATGCGTGATATATTGGCATATTTTATGTACATATATTTATGTATACTCTTGACAATGACAGTCTTAGCGCATTATAATCTGCTTAACTTGTTCTATATTTTTTGTAACTAATGCATGGTTCTGTAAGTAATCTTGTTTTATTGTTTCTAATCTGAATTAAAACTTCCATTAGATATTCATAATTTATTTAACACATCAATTATTAAGTACAGTTAATAAACTACTAGTTTTTGTGATTAAAGACAATTACAGTAACTATATTTGTTTTTCTTTGCTTTTTTTGTTTAGATTCTAACATCTTTGTTTAGATATATACAAGCTTTATGCATTAGTTTTTATTCAAGAGAGTCCCAGCTTAAAAATTTGAAAAAATAAGCAAAATATCATAATGCCATCTCTTAATTTATGTAGTTTATTGAAATTTCTAGGACTTAGACGTCGCTTTCTCGTAATTTCGTGAACATTTCAGAACTATTAGCTTACTTCTTCGATACCTGAATCTTACTAATCATCTTGTCACAAAAATTTGCATATTTTAAGTTATCGAATTCATAAAATTCACCCTAGCTAGAGGTTAAAAAAATGTTTACGTTATAGCTACTTCTGATTGACCTATAACTTAAACAAAAGTGGATTTAAAAACTTCTCTAGATATCAGTATTATTAGTATTGATTACTGAGATTCAGGCTCACTAAACCCCTCACCAGCCCAAAACCCTAACTCCAATCCACTATTCCAGGAATGCTCTAGTCAAGATTCATCGTTGGAACTATGCGATATGAACGAGTCATGTCTGGACGACAGTCGCCTGCAGTCGGCGCTGTCGTGCGACAGCTCGCGGTCGCGCGACAGGTCGCGGCGGAGTGACAGTCGCTCGCTCGATGTGTCCGACACGTCGAGCGTGCATTCGCGGTCGCCATCGGCTTCTATTACTATGGTATTATATTTCAATTTTAGAGTCATTAATTGAGTTATTTATTGGGACATGTAGATGATATTGCGGTTCTCTAATAACCATAACAAACTTCATGTGGCCATTATTTCTCTTTGATTAGTCAAGCTGCCTAGTCAAGTTAGGGAGCATTGTTTGTTACTTCGTTTGTCATGACCCTAACCCTTTCGGAATCCACATTGGTAGAAGACATCTTACCAGAAGTTTGGTATGGAAATAATTCAGGTCTTGAGCCAAGCATAGCTCACTTTTAATTCCGGGTTAGCGCGGATAACAGCACTAACCGGCTCTACAGATAGTCTGGACGTAGTTATTGGCAGAATAATTGTCTTTCTAACTTTTATTCATAATATTACGTACATCTATAGCTTGAATTTTGCATACATTTTAATAATTGATTACTTTGTTTTTCTATCCAGATGGGCGGCGTCCGTCGGTGCCGCGCTCTGTACGACTGCTCCGCCGACAACGAAGACGAGCTGTCATTCCGCGAGGGAGAGGTCATCGTGGTCATCAACGAGCGGACCGAGGACGACAACTGGATGGAGGGGCAGGTGGAGGGCACCCCCCGCCGCGGCATGTTCCCCGTCTCCTTTGTGCACATGCTCCCCGACTAGGAGAGACAGAGACCACGGCATGAACCACACGCCGCCGCCGCGCCACGAGCCGACCGCAGTATTATATGGCCATAGATGTAGACAGCACTGCAAATTGAACCTTGTTGCGAGGTCGTAGGTATTGTATTGCTCTGTCTGCAAATCATTCTTATATCCGTATTTCAGTTATAGAATGGTTATGAATGATTTATATGATATATTCGGAGTTTACCATGATCGTTTAATTAATGAACTCGTTGTATTTATGCATCTGATAATGTCGTGCGTGAATTGTAACAGTGTTAATTTTAAACCTGAATCAATCAATGATCAGCGATTTATTGATATAAAAAGAAATAAATCTTGATTAATCATTGTAATTGATCATTGGATGATTCAGTACTATAAGTGAGACGGGCAATGATTGTCAGCAAATTACTTTGAACTTTGGCCTAAAGCTTCTGGCTTTTCTTTGTACGGCTAAGAGCTTATTTTGATTAGTGTTACGGAAAAATCGCACAGTTTACATAAATATATATACATACATACATACTATCATCATGAATAGCAAGAAAGTATAACGCGTCGTTTTAGCATTATAATCTCAGATAAACTCGACCAATACATATCTGAATATAATACGATACGTTAAAAACACAGCTTAGTTTTATCCAAGCAAAAGATATAATAACAATCGTGTACACTTTTACCGATATATGTATCATAGACAAAGACACGAGGTCTTTCTCTTGTGTTGATCTCTCGCGGTAACCATTTGTCTAATTCTAAAAGCCTAAAAATAACCGGCTGCGTTCTACATACATCGATGAATGTATACACATGAAAGATACTTCAATAACTATAATACAACAGATTCAAACCCCACAATCAATACAAATACATTTAATATCGAAACAAAACTAGGTCTATATTCAAGTTAATTGTTAAACGGCTAATATACAAGTTTTAATACTCACAATTTTTAACCATTCCACGTTTTGATGGAATTTTAATAATACTTATTTAATGTTACTTTTGTATTTGTGGTATATATATAACACCAATTATGTAAAAATGCCGTAGACAGTCCGTCCGAATGCGGATTTTTTTATTAATTGTGTAATTGATGTTCGTATCATTCGTTTGTGTGTAAATTTAACATTAAAATGTACCTAGAAATTGTAAAATTAAAAATTCAGTTTTCGAACAAAAAGGACCATTGTAATTAAACATATTCACAAAAAAAAACTAAAAAATAAGATATTGGATTGATAACATCTGCTTTCAGAAGGGTGTTTCACAAATTCGGAACGTTTCCTCTCGAAAACGAAACACCAATCGTAGAACTCCTTGTAACTAACTTTTATGATTGGTGGATGAATTTAAATGGATAAAATAAATCATTTTCGGATTTTTCGTTTCCGAGCGGAAACATTCCGAATTTGTGAAACACCCTGGAGATGCGAAAATTAATTCCACAGGTTAATATAAAAAATTGAAATGATTGTTAAATACCAACACAAGATTTTCAGTAGATTAGGCCCAAAGTAGAACAATGTTCAATGTTATAAACCAAGTCGTAGGAAACAAGATGTCTATATTGTCTGTCTGTCTATCTAGTTTTACAAACTCAAGTTCCAACTACGAAAATAATCAATACAAAATATAAACGAGAGTTCTCCAGTTCGTTGTTGTAGGTATTTGTATGTAATATCCCTTTTAGTGAGGTATTGTCATAGACATACCTTGTTTGTATGTAAAGCTCATTTGAAAGTGATTTGCCAAAAAATATATGTGATCAGTAGAAGAGTTACTGTTGTAGAGAAATGAATTATTGATATCTATGGGCTTTCTGGTAAATAACTCAAAACCATCAAAAATGGTTAAAAACTGTTGAACCCTGCAGTTAATTATCTGTAAGGTTCGATTGTTTTCAACTACTTTTGTATTATGAATATTTTTTATTTTATTTTATATTATATTACAATACAACTTATTTTCTCGTAACATGTAACTGTTACACAATTTGATATTATGTACTTGTAAAAATATTTGTAAAAACTCATTAATTTCATGTATTACAATAGATATGTTTTAAACCCGATGCAGCTGAACTGGTTCTGTGTTATTTACCAGAAAGCCTATATACTAACAAAAAACGGACCACTTGACTGTATGTTCGTTGTCTTCGTAGGTATTCAGGTGTCTTAGGTCGTTGGTGCATGCACTATACTTCGAAGTCGAGCAAACCCGGACACGGACACTAGTGAAGCTTAAACGGCTTAAATATTATATTATAGTATTATCTTTTCAAAATATGTACAATTTAAATGAAATTGATCAATAAATTAAAACGTATTTTGACTTGTTATTCAGTCGGCTTAGGCTTTGCATGTAACTTTTCTACAGTACAGGACTGTAAGGGATTCACAAGAAAGTCATTCTGTCATTTTTTTTTATTGATGGCGTAATATCAAATTTGAAATACTTTAAACACGCTCTGTAATACCATAATAATAGCTTACGATCAGATGAATTTTGGTCAAATGCAAATTTATTGTGTATTCAAAAAAAACTTGCAAAAAAATATTTTTTTATCACACCTACCAAAATATCTTTTGTATAAAAAAACCTGTAAATAAGTATGTTTATTTTTATCGGACCAAAGATATTTAACCCGTGTATGTGTTTGCTCGCAGTCGAGGTTGAGAATTGTTATTACGTGTTAAATTTTTATCAATTCCACATTTTAATATAGCAATAGAGAATCGATGTTGAACGGTAACTTGTTGAACTAGGCTAAGAATATATCCTACTTATTGTAAAGTAACCGAAATAATATATTGTGCTACTGCAAAAATAATAATAAATATTGAGTGATTATGTAACTTCAATTTGACCTAAACAATATTATCTGATGAACTTAAACCATAACACCACATTTACTCTTATCTCTCTGTTTTATAGGAAATTGCTCACTAGTTGTTATTTCCGTACATTTTGTGTTAAATTTGACATCAAATGTACTGAAATAACGGGCAAATGTAGCTCTTTGAATTGTCCCTACTCATTGAGCTAGAATTATACAGAGTCACAAACGCTCGAAAAAAATGTCCGAGCCAAAACTCTGCCCGCGCTGCTCTTTGAGCAGACTTTTGGATTACCTATCTCTTTTGCACGATCTTAAAATATGTAAGAACGAAAGAGTCAAGCAGTTATTTGTTTGAGCTCGCTGACGATGTTAGCGTTCGGATACTTTCCTGCGCTTTTTAGTTTGAGATTGTGTCTCTGTATAATCCAAGCTCAATGTCCCTACTATTCACATTTCTAAGGCAAATGTTTTTTTTATGAAATGTGTTGTAAAGGTAACATTTAACTAAACTACTACCTAACTTCACCGATTGCTCTGAATGATTAAAACAACCAAACCAAAAACGCAGTTTGCACACAATAATATTACTCACTAACTACATTCCCGTTCTCTTAACATAGTGTAATCTATTTTCTGTATATTGTGTTCTAACTATAGGTAGTCAAGTTGTATTCATAGATTGTGATTGGTTACTCAATGTAAGTAATAGTTACCTAAATAATGCGCATTGTTGCCATATGTTAGTATTACCAGCTCATTCATGCTAAGTTAGCCAAGATTCTATACACCTGGGTTTTGATGTGTTGACATTATTAATTTGGCTTTTTATAATCTTCATCAAGCTTTGACTTTTTGCTCTTACAGTTCTTTACATATCGCTATGAACTACTTACGAAGATTTTTGCAAAATTAGCTAAGTTTGCACATCAGAATCAGAGTCCGTATGATTTTATTATTTATCTAATATATATATATCGGCCAGTGCTTGTGCTTTTCCAAAGGCTTTCTCATCTACAACTGCTGCGAAAATTATTACCAATTTGTAGCAAGAAAATTAACTATATCTGCGCTGATTGTGATGTGCCCATTTCCATTTGCCATTTCTTCAAAGTTCACCTTTTCTAATTTAATAAATTAAAAAGGGACACTCAATTTTAGAAGTGTCAAATTCAAAAGGCATGTCAGAATCTCAACTACTACCTATTAAATTGATTCGTAAAGTTTGCTTGAATGTATATATTTGCTTATGTTGCCATCAAGTAATTTTGCATTGTTGCAATCCTGTAAATAAATATTTTTACCTGTGTAGAATACCTATAGTTTGTATGAATTGTAATTAGATCAATAGGATATTATAATTTATAGTTATGTTGATGTTAACAACAAGAGAACACCAATAAATCGGTGTATATCGATCGCTCTTATAAAAAGCGTGTGTATTTATTTATATTAATGTGAAATGTAATTGTGATGATGTATTTTAATGCCATTATAACCTGTCGTCGAGTATTTTACTTTTTAAAAGAAGTTATATAACCAAATGAAGCGATGAATAGATGATAAGTTTTATCCTTTGTAGATGAAATCCTTACTATTTCTATTGTGTACTGATTATGTGGCGAAAATGTATGAATTTAATAATACATCATTTAGATGTCTATGTTGGATTTCATTTTAACTCCTGCGATTTATGTTAGGTTCTGTTTTCCATCTAGGTATTTTATGTCACAGTTTTTATAACATTAAGTAAGTACATACATAGCAATGATAGGAAATTAGACATTCTATCTGGACCTCTTGTTTAGATGAATATATTTTCATTTTGTTATTATTCGTACAAACAGTTTAGTTTCCGAATAGATAGAAGTAAGTACGCTTGCAGTTGCAGGCATCGAAAAAAAAACTTGCATTCAGAACCGCTTTTTTAAGTAGAAGTATTTTAAATTTCAATCCAACGTGGACGAAGTCGTAAGCAACCACTAGTAAAACATAAATAAATGACATATTATCAGTCACTTGTTCCATTTTCCTTCTCAGTTTGGGCACCGAACATAATATTAATAATATTGAGATATTTTTGAAATTCGCCGCGTTTTTCCAGTATTACGATTCATAAGCCAGAAGGCCAGCGAAAAGTGCAATTAAATATTACACCCTAGTATGACCCCAACCACAGAAAAAGAAATAGATGTTGACATTTATTGAATTTTGACATTGCTGTCAGAATCAGCTGTAACACAAAAAACACGAGATCAAAACAAAACCAAAATTATGTAAATTAAATACCTACCTATTAAATAATTAACTGTTAGAATTTTTTAAAAGGTCAACCACACAAAACACTAGTTATAATCTTGTAGAAAACATTATCTTAATTACATAAAATCAAAAACAAACGAACTAATAACGATATCCCATGACTGTTGTAGGTATAACGTTAGGTATCTAGCAAGTTTATTTATACTTACTGTTGTCGAAGTTTATGATTGCCGATTGGTATTATACTATCTTTTTGATAACCTGTAGATAACTTTGCAACCAAGTAAAATAAATATCTACATATTTATGATAAAGTAAAGTACCTAGGTACAAAAGTCATTTGAGATCTGTTGCCAAAATTGGTCGCAAAGATGGCTTCAAGAAAGAGAGTTTTCGATTTATTTAGGACTATGAATGTGGCTTCGTGAGTAATTTTATTTATTTATCTTAGTATTGTGGTACAGTACATATACACCAGTTTACCAATAACTATTTTCTTTCCTGATAACTTCAATAAACTTTTCAGGTGCTCATGTCCTGCTCATGGTTTCAAAGGAAATGTTCATGTGTCTCATTCAACTCCACTCAAGGATTATGCCTTTGAGGTAAGGTTTGGTCATTTTATTATTTATTTTATGGGATCCTGGATGAACACCAAGTCCGAATTAAAAGATAAATAGCCCATAATGAGGCTGAAATTTGTGTGCTCTTTTACTGAAAAGTATTCATAGTTCTAGACACACAATAACAAACAGATCACTCTACCCACAACAAGGGAGATCACAGACCATTAAGTATTTTAATAACAATGAGAATGAGAGGATTCTTTGATCATATACTAGTTTATGTATGTTTGCTTTTTGTTGTTCACAGGCAGATTTACTCTAGTAAGAAAGTTTATACTCGTCAGTGTACAAAATTACAGTAATAAAATTATTTTTCTAATAAAAACCTATCAACATTCCAGATAAAACAGTCTACAGTTCGCTATGGTTTAGGTGTGACCCGTGAAGTTGGCATGGATCTGGCCAACATGCAAGTGAAGAATGTGTGTGTCATGACAGATCCAAATGTAGTCAACCTGAACCCCGCCAAGGCTGTGCTGGACTCTCTCACAAAGAATGGCATCAACTATAAGGTCTATGATAAGTGTAAGGTGGAACCTACTGACTCCAGGTAAAAGTTTTAATTTAATTTTAATGATTGCATAATATTGTAATTTCAGAAATAAATATTTTCCATGGCATGTACTTATTATGATATGCTTATTATCATATCATAAATGATTATATAAGTACCACCTAGTCAAGGGTAACTATATCCTTTCATAGAGCATTGGTTAAGCTTTATTATTGTATATGTAAGTGTTATGAGAAATGCTCTAGAAAACTCTTGATACCTTAGTCATATATCTCTAAGAACAGCAAAAATTGAATAGGTTGAAGTAGGTATATATAGGTATACCTATAGTAGAATTGTATATAGTAGAGCATTGTCCATATTGTTATCCTAATTAGTTGATACCATCATTAGCCCAATATTTTTTCTAAAATTGTTACGTAAAGTTATTTTTCCTTATGTTTCAGCTTCAAAGATGCCATAAAGTTTGCAAAAGAGCACAACTTTGACAGTTTCGTGGCTATTGGAGGTGGATCAGTGATGGACACATGCAAGGCAGCAAACCTGTACTACTCAGATCCGGAGGCAAACTTTCTGGACTATGTCAATGCTCCCATTGGGAAAGGGAAGGCAGTTACTGTTGATTTGAAGCCTATGATTGCTAGTGAGTAATCACACTACACTGTTTATTTATACTAATTGTAATAATGTTTTACTTTTGAATGGGTTTCAGCAAAATTTGGTGTGGTAGGACCAAACATACACCATTATCTTATTTACTGGATTCTGCCCTGCTCTTTTAGGCTTCATAAGTTTTTTTATTAAACTTACTAGGCTTACTTTTGTCTACAGCACATCTGATTTTAAGTTCCATTGTAGTCTAATTTAGCAGCCTAGAAGAAACCTATTTAAGGAAACCTATCATCTCCAGTTTTTAGAGCAACACTTTTAGTGCTTTGGAAGACTTTACCGGAAGCTATGTTTCCTGCGAACTACAATCCAGGGGTTTTCAAATCTAGATTTAATAGGTTTTTCTAGGTAAGTGTGTTACACCCTAGGCTGCAGCAATGCTTAGCATCAGGCAGGCTGTAGTAAGACGCAAACCGATCCCACATAAAAAAAAGAAATCATTCTCAAAGTGGTTGGCTACTTTTTTCTACAAGAACCTCACATAAAGTTTGTTCATAATTGATTTTATTAACCGACTTCAAAAAAGGAGGTTATCAAATTTTCTGAAAGTTTATTTTTGTGCGTACATTCCAGTCCCCACAACCAGCGGCACGGGCAGTGAGTCTACCGGTGTCTGTATCTTCGACCTGGAGGCCATCAACGCCAAGACTGGCATCTCTCACGACAGGCTGCGACCCTTCCTGTCTATCATCGACCCACTGCATACGCTCAGCCTGCCTGAGAAGGTGAGTATGTATGACAGTAAAGTAAAAATGGAAGAGGTTAGGTACTTAAGGCTGCCCAATGTACATATTGATTGCTTTATCTTCTTCTTCTAAGCGCCCGCTCAGCTAGCGGAGACAATCGCATGCGATTACCAATGTTAAGCCAATGTCGTTGTGGTTACTCCTTGGATGGTTGACCGAAAAGTGGACCCATTTTGGGCGATTCCGTGGGTCTGATGACTCATTAAAGTGTAGGTCTCGGCTGTTTGTCTAGTACGGCAGTCGTTAAGACATGTCAGAGGCTCTTTGGGCGGTTTGAAAACTGTCGATACCAGAGTTGGCCACTCCCATTCGATAAGAAGATTGATTTATTGAAAGTGAAGGATAGCACTTAATTTACTATGTAAATATGTGTGCTACGAGTATAGTAAATCCTAGTGTTGAGTAATGAACATTTAAAAAAAAAACTTGGGTATGTTGTTGAAATAATTCTTTCATAGCCAATGTGGCTTATATACTTCTAGTACAGACATTTACCTTGTTTTCAAGTTGGGTAGCGATGAGTTTGTTGAAATATGTATCCATTACATACTTTTAAGTACTTACACTAAAACATTACTATTTCCCAGGTGGCAAACTACTCCGGGTTCGATATATTCTGCCACGCGCTGGAGAGCTTCACCGCCATCCCGTTCACCGAGCGCGGGCCGGCGCCCTCCAACCCCCGGCTGCGGCCCAACTACAACGGGAGCAACCCCATCTCAGATGTGTGGGCCCGCTTCTGTTTGCAGGTACATTCATTACTTTCGAAATATTAATAGGCTTAAACTACTCTCTGAATTGTTCTTGTCTCCAATAAGATCCACCGTTGAATAGCTGTAGATGCATAAACAGTATAAACACATCAAATTTTCCTCATCAACCACTGAACATTTTGTGGTTCACTCGAGTGTATACTTAATTACTTCTTAATTAATGTTGAAGAAAGCCAACATTTTACAATTAATCTTAAATGTTGTATTTTGTATCTTATTTCTTCTAATTATAGTTGCATTCCATTTTGGGCGCTTCCTTGGGTCGGATTACACGTTAAATTGTAGGTGCCAGCTATTCGTCGTAGTACATCAGTCAGTCATTAAGACACCTTAGGGTGGTTTGAAAACTGTAACACCAAAGTTGGCACCTCTCATACGAAAATAACTACTTTATTTATAGTTCTTCGTTTTTAAATAAGATGCATTCGTTTTACTTTATCAAAGTGTTAGGTCTCGCTTTGATAAACGTTTGATAGACATCTCAGGCTAAAATTCTTAACGTTTCTGATACACAGGGAAATCGAAAAGTTGTTAAACATAAAGATAAAGATATATTTATTTGCAAGATGTAGTTAGTTAATACAGATGTTAAGTGCAAAAAAATTAGAATCATACATCTTAACCATTACTGGTATGCAAAAAAGAAGTTACAATAAAATTATGTATTTAATTAATTACAGACGCTACAGAAGTACTTCAAGCGCTCCGTGTACACCCCGTCCGACATAGAGGCTCGCTCCAGCATGCACCTGGCCGCCACTATGGCGGGTGTGGGCATCGGCAACGCAGGCGTGCATCTCTGCCACGGCCTCGCCTACCCCATAGCGGGGAACAAACAAGCTAAGGGGTTCACTCCTAAGGACTACACGTGAGTGGGTTTTTGTACTAAATTATGCGTGGAACGAGATTGGCACACGACTGAGACTGTTGGCATCATAAGAGAGAGGCCTACACCCAGCAGCGAGAAAAAACCGGCTGTGGATGATGATTATATGTGGAAAAGTCAATAAAATTGGCAAAAGACATGAATAAAAAAACAAACGCAACAAACTGACTGCAAACGCCATATTAAAACTTTAAACACGATCATAGAACTACAAACACAAGAAAAGTACCTACTCAAATGCTCGGTCTACAACCTATCAAATATAGAACCGCGCTCCAGGATGCACTTATGAATTAAAAAATATCACTATTTTCCCTGTTAGTGCTTACAAGTGGTAGTGACCATTTACCATCAAGCATTTTTTTACCTACTACCATACAAACACTTAATTCTTTGCATACTTATACCAACAACTTTTTAACATCCCCTGTTCTTTCCCTTCCAGTTCCAACCTGATCCCTCACGGCCTCTCCGTGGTGGTGACCGCTCCAGCTGTGTTCCGCTACACAGCTGCAAGTGACCCTGACAAGCACCTGGAGGCAGCCTCCCTCCTCGGAGCTGACGTCACCAACAAGAAGAAAGCAGACGCTGGGAAAGTACTCTCAGATGTCATACTCAAGTACATGGACGCGATGAATATTGAGAACGGGCTGAGTGCGTTCGGGTACACCAGGGAACATGTGCCGGAGTTGGTCAAGGGAGCTTTGCCTCAGGTGAGATAATATTATATTTTTTATAATGTATAAGGCTTTACAGGCAAAAAAAAAACGATGAAATGACCCCTTCTTCCAGACCCTACAGAAGTATTTCAAGCGGTTCTTTCTTCTTTAACTTTTATAAAACAATCAGTTGAATAGAGAACCACATTTTTTGAAGTCGGTTAAAAAATAAAAAAGAGTAAGAGACGGTATTAAAATGAGAAAGAAAGTAAAACGCAGTAGTCCAGAATAATAAGTAAAAGTAGTTGGAGGTAAAAAATAACAATACTATGCTAAAAAAAAATGTTGATACTGAAAATAGTAATGTGTAGGTTAAGTTTTCAAACTGTAAATAAACATATATGTTTACTTTACTTTATTACTACTTAATCCATCATTATTTCAAGTATTATTGTATCTGTTGTTCTGTTTATCTCATTTCATTTATAATATTCTGATACGTTTACTCAGCGCCACACAATTGCGAGTTGATAATGTACTTGTAGGTACATTTCTAGTTTCTCGAACATTCTATTCTTTAGATTCAGATTTTTATTGATAAATTATGAAAATTTACATGTCAAATTATATACTTAAATAATCACATTATTCATACAATCGCACATATATTACTATACAATATTACAAATAGTTACACAATTATACATGTGTACGAGTATTAATCGTCTCAATAAATTTTTGTATCAATGATACGAAACTCACTCAATTTTAGGGATAAAATCATCATATTTATAAAAGGCTTCTTTTATTAGCCACTGCTTCAGTTTCATTTTGAAAGCTTCCAGACTTGCACTTTTTACTATCTCAGAGGGCAACTTATTATACACTGCAGGACCCACCACATGCGTCAACTTAGCGGACTTTATCAATGTATCTTGGAGACAGCAATGATCTTTTATCTCTAGAGCCTCTATTTGTTTTCTAAGATAATGTGTATTTTTTAAACCTCTTCCTGAAGTTATTCCTTATCTTGTATGTTTATTATGTGATTATGTCACCACTTATGGACGGATTTTAATTATTTTTTATTGTAAGGTTTTGTTTGGTTCATGTTTCAGTGGTGGTTTTATTTTTTATGAAAATAAGGTTTGTACTAAAGAAACATAAATAAGGTTCACTTCTGTTATGTAAAGACATAACAGAAGTGAACCATTATAATAATGGCATTTTCAGTCCTCTTACTGTCATACATTCGTGCCTATTTCTGTACATTACTTTTTAAATAAATAAATATCCCCGGACATTGCACACAGCGCCATCTAGCCTCACACTAAGCAAACGCTTGTGTCGTGGGTACTAGATGACGGATAGATATAATACTTGTATACTTTTTTTTTGTAAATACATATGTACTTATTTTACATAGACACGACCAGACCCAACACAAGTAATTATAAATCTAAAAATTAATATTTGCTTGTTTCATGCGGGAATCGAACCCGCACCCCTAGATTAGAAGGTAGAGCCACTACCGACTAAGTTAACAGGCCAGTCTACTGATTTAGAGAAAACGATTATTTATATATTTCCGTTGTTTCAGAAACGTCTGCTCAACATGGCTCCCTTGCCTCACACCGAAGAAGATATCACCAGACTTATTGAGGAGTCATTAACTGTATATTAACTTTTCATGTATAGTTAAAATAGTTTTTATCAAAATAGTTGAACCGCTACACTAAAACCTTACTAAAACTAATATACTATAATTTTTCATTGGTGCAGGTTGCTGTTACAGTGACCTATTTTTCTCTTACATTGGAGACAATAGTCAAATAATTTTATATTTTGGTTTTAATTTTATTGTGTGTGACCTATTCGTAATATTGTATTACACAATTGCCCCTATTCCGATACTTTATGAATTTAGACTAATTGACCAAAATATAGATATTAAGGAAAACTAGGTTTTTGAGCGAATTTATTTGAGAAACGTTTTATCAATTGCTCAATTTATTGTAAGCAAAATTAATGTATAACTTTTACGTATTTCTTTCTTGCCATATTTGCATGTGATACTTATGTACCTACTCTGTTGTTGATTAGTTGTAAGGCAAATATATTTTGGTATTAATGGTAAAAAATTACAAAATGTTGATCCTAATTTCGTTCGTATTATTTGAAAATAAACTAAAATATTCTAATTATAACATAGGGGTAGGTTAAGGAAGAAAATAAACAATAATACTTAGTGTTTAATTTTTAATAATTTTAAGTACATAAAATAAAACCTATCAACTAATTTGTATAATATATAATATGTATAATCTTAAATTAATTTGTTGTAATTTGACTTGTTACTTTAATTTAAAGAAGCGCTAGATTCGAAAGTGGCGGCGGTTGTTCGAGAGAAGGCACTGTCGGTAGAGTCCGGCGAGACTAGCGCTAGTACTATCTTACAGTTAGTGGCGACGCTTAATGAGTCCTCGGACTGCGCAGGGAGAGTCGAGCGAGTCGGCTACAGTCACTAAATCCGAGGGCTTATAAAACGTTGCGTGGAGTGTACGCAGTGTTAGCGGCGCGCGGCTCACACGTGCTCGGGCACGACGTTGTTGTGGTGGAAGGGACTGCTCTCGTACATGTTGGCGTTGACAGACACGCTGTGCAGCGGCTGGTAGCGGCTCAGCTTGGGCGTGGCGGGGCCCCTCACCTCCTCCGACAGCTGCTGGTACACCAGCCCGCAGTCCTTCTTGGTGCGGTTGGCGTTGCTCATGGCTGCGATGATAGCACTGTTGTATCGCACCTGCTGGCTCCTCCTGGCGCACGTCATGGACACCGCCTTGGCTGTGACGAGCAGCAGCAGCAGCGCGCCCAGCACGGCGATGGTGATCGGCCACAGGTACTCGTACTTGCCGTGGCGCTGCTCCTTAGCGGACACCTCCTCGTAGCCTGGCTCCAGGTCGTCGTACATGTTGTCGAGGAGCTTGATGTCGATTCTGGACTTTTCCTTCTGCGCGGAGGCGGCGACCTTGGCGGGCACGGGGCGGGCAGTGGTCGGCTTCTCGTTGAGTTTCACCTTTAGGTTGATGTCGTCCTCCTCGTCGTCGGTGTCCTCGCTGGCGTCGTCGTCATCCTCGTCGTCGTCCTCGTCGTCGTCCTCGTCCTCGTCGTCAGCCATGTCATCGTCGTCATCATCATCGGCGTCGTCCTTATCATCCTTGTCATCGTCAACAGTGTACTCGTTGAGTTTATTAGTCAGCGTGTCGTCAGCCACCTTGCCGTCATCCAGGGTGTTCTTCAGATCGAAGTTACCAGTGCTGTCTTTGTCGATTCTTTCCCAGATCTCTTCGTCGGATACGGCCTCGTTGAGGGGCTCTACGGCATGAGGCAAGGCGCCACCGCACGTCTTGCGGGTGAGGAACTCCCAGCTGTAGGTCTCGTCCTCGTCTTTAGCGTCTTTGGCCAAGTTTGCGATGCTGTCGGGGACAGGGTTGGGAGACACCTTGCTCTTGCTGAGCCAGCCCATGAGGTCCTCGAAGCCACGGTTGCATGCGAGTGGATTGTTGCTAATGTCCAAAGTGCGCAGTTTCTTGAGATTGTCCAGTTCGGATTGTTTGAGCTCGGTGATGCGGTTGTGGGACACGTTCAGGAAGGTCAAGTTGCTGAGCAGAGAAGATGTGTGATTCTTCTGCGCTTTCCACAGAGTAGTGAGTTCGGCGTGGCTCATATCCAGCCAGGTCAGTACTGGTGTGTGGACAAAAACTTCTGCTGAGATTACCGTCAGTGGGTTTCCTTGCAAGTGCAGTTTTCCGAGTTCCTGGTTCTTTTCGAAGATTTTCGCATCGAGTGTCGTTAGCATGTTGTTGGCGAGGTTGATTTCGTTTAGTTTAGGCAAGATAGAGAAGACTTTGCTGCTGATCGTTTTGATTTTATTGTCCGATAAATTGATCACAGACAGTGCGGTAAATGTTTGCAGTGAGTTGTCATTAATTTCTTCGAGGCCGCAGTTTGATGCGTCAAACAGGTAAATATTGAATTGATCGGCGGAGCATTCAAATCCGTCAGCGGGCAGTTGCTTTAACCTCGGGTTGTTTGAGATCTTGAAGATGTCCAACTCAATGTTTTCTTTGATGAGAATGCTTGAAATGTAGTCCAAGTTGTTGTAAGAAAGGTCTAAGTAGTTAAGTTCGACAAGTTTGTGGAATGCCTGATTGTGGATCTTTTCGATCGCGTTACCACTGAGATTGAGGTTGGCAATGTAAGTCATACCGTTAAACATAGAAGGGCCCACGAATTTGATGTTAGTTTGTCCGGCGTTTAGAGTCAACAGGTCAGAGATCTGCAGGCCGTAGACAGTGTCGATCGGGTTCTTCAAGATATGGAGCGTAGCCAGCTCCGTGTTCTCAGAGAAGATGTCATCAGGCATGGACTTAATTTGATTATCGCTAAGGTCGAGTTCTTCCAAATCCAAGAGTTTCTTGAAAGTATCAGGGTCCATCTCGGAAAGTTTGTTACCGGCAACGTTCAGGTACATAAGGCCTGGCATGTTTTTGAACGTGTTTCCATTGACATTGTTGATGTTACAGTAAGATACGTCGAGCTCCTGTACTGAGGACGCGTTGAGGAAGTAGTCTGAGCCGCTCACTTCGAGGGGGTTGTGTGAGAGAGTGAGCAGGAGCAGCTTCCTGTTGGAGGCGAACGTCTCGGGGTCTAGTCTATGCAGTTTATTGTTGGAGAGGTTCACTGCGTAGAGCTCGTGCAGGCCGTGGAATGCGTTCGGGCCCACTTTGCTGATCGTGCTGTTTACAATCTTGATGGTCGCGACCTGGTGAAGGCCGAGCTTCTTGAAGACGAAGTCGTCGAGCTCGATCGGATACGCGGAGTGCTCGATGACGAGGTCCGTGATGTCGTCTCCGAACTTCTGGGTGCCGACTTCGAGACGGTTACACTTGGCTATCCTGTATCCCTGCGATACAGTACAGGTGCAGTCCCTGGGGCAGGGCTTGTCCTCGTTGAAGAGCACCTCCTGGTCGTCTGCGGAGTCGTAGTCTTCATACTGGTAGAGGAAGTTGTCTCCGTCCTTGGCGTCCTTGCTCTTGGTAGGCTTGGTGCTGGACTCGGAGGCGGCGAGCGCGCACGCCGCCAGGAGCACGCATAACTCCCGGTACCTTACTCCCATTGCTTAGCGAACACTGGAAAAAGAGAAAAAAATACTGTTATTATAAGAAAATACAGGGTCACAGTTAACTAACGCAAAACCATTTAAGGATGGCCTTAGAAATTCAAAACTTACAACTTTTGTTTTAAGATGTCTGGAAATTACTACTACATTTATTGTCACTCATTAATTTACACGATAGGTATAGGTGCTGAAATTGTTTGGGGCCAAGATTTCACATGGACTACGTGCCATGGGCAATCACAACTTTCGTTCGTCATTAAAGTTCGGATTCATAATTGAGCAATAAGAACAACTCATCGTCCAGCTCTTTAGGGTGATAGCAGCATAAATATTTGGACATTCAATTATGAAATTAATCGAAAACTCGTGGGGTCACGTTACTTTGTAGCCAGATTGTGAAACAATAGTTTGAACTGGTTTGTGTAAACTGTAAACCAATCTTACTTACATCGCAACGTGTTTAGAACAATAGAAATTTTCAAAACTACGTCTGGACTAAGTAACGTTTGCTCGTACTATATTTCAAACAACACCCAACACGTGTAATCTGTTCGTACTTGAACTAGAACAAATATTGGATCGATTATTTCAACATCTTCCATTTTAATACCTACATACATCTGTTCACACATAACTAGGTATAGCAAGGTAGGTACTAGATGTGGTTCTAAGTTGTTTGCTGATTAGATTTAAAACATTCGTTTGATTGGTTTAATACATACTTTATACGCATAAATATATAAAATACATTGAAGACTTTCGCCCTTTTTTAAAAGGGTAATAGTATTCTTTGGACTTTCGGATTTGTTTAATACTTAATTAAATTGACACGGCGGAAAATTATTATTAGAAAAAGAAGTCTGCAATCAAAGGCAATCAATTGACATAAATAAGCACTTTGATAAATGACAATGATATTTGCCAATCATAAATCATAGTTTCATTTTCTTGAGAATGGAAATAAAAGTCTTCATCGAAACTTTCAATACTAGAGTTTGCTTTTATATAAAGACGAACATACATAACTTTACTATGACTGTATATAGATAGAACCTATTGATGCAAAAGTAGATCAACCACATTTGAATGTTAAAGACCTCTATGCAGTTAATTGGGTTCCCTATTAGTAGGTATACACAGATATCTGAATGCACAGATACCTACATTTCCATTCAAGTCTAAACTGCTTTTGTACTAGTTCATGTTCGTACTACAATTTCTTTGAGTTGCTTTTTGTTACCAACAATATAAAATTGTGGATCAAGATCTATTGTGCTAATACTAAGTAATTGTGCCGATGACATCAATATCTCAATACATAGGTACTATATTATATGCACATATCATGACACTGCTTGAGTTTTCTTTGGTCGAGTTTACAGTTAATCGTACAATGTATTGTATCATCTCATATCTTTATATACCTATTTGAAAGGGAAAATGGATTTGTTTGTTTGTTGACGTTTTTTACGCCACGGAACGAAGATCATCGTTCTACTTTATTCTTCGATATAGCGCAAGCAAAGCTGCAAAAACCCACTAGCTATAGTAGCTACATATATTATATTAAGTATTAAGTTATGGGTTGAAAATGCCTGAAATGAATGACTTTTAATTTTATTTGTAAGTATCTCAATGTTTAGTAAATTTACTTAAAAATGTCAACATATAATTCCGTAAATATAATTGAAATTAAAACAACGCTTGCACTAAGTTAGCCACGTCTAGAAGGTACAGATTTTATCTTTATAATTTTGTCCATAAGTTCTGATTTGTACAGGTAAATGAACTAGAAATGTTGTTGTACATTGCATGTGGTCTAGGAGTAGTAATTTATCCATCGATTTTCTTCAAGTCCCTTCAATTTAGCTTCGTTTAACCTTGGAGGTAACAAAGCCTGCATATTGTTGCTATTTGTATTTATAATTTGAATGATGAGTAAAAACACGGCCTCTTGTTGCGAATGAATAAATTATTTTTTCTTGTATCATTACTCTGTTAGAGTTAACTCTATTTAAATATAGTTATCATAATTGTTTTTCGCAAAAGCTTTTATGCTACTATAGCCACTTTACTACTTTCATTTTTCATTTAATGAAGAGAAGAGATATTTTGAGCTAGTTTTAAAGCGTTTTTTCCATATGATGTAGGTACAATTATTGAACGCAACCTATGATCAGCCAGACAGGTAGACCCTTAAATCAATTCTAACCGCTTGTTTTTCCGATAGCATGTCGATACTAGACATACTCATAATAATTACCTCAAGAATAATAACGAGTTATAATCCACAGGCAAGATGGTGTTAACTTACGTAGAACTGGTCGACCTTAGAATAAGTGATTTTTCCTTCGTATTTTGCAACGAGGCGACTTTATTTGCATGATAATTGCTTGTGACAATTTTTTGGTGCGATTTCTGCGAATAGAACCACGTTATGTGTGATAACGATTTGGGAAAAGACATTATTATGGGTGGTTGTTTATTTAGATGTTATTTATTTACTTTAAAGTATTTTTCAGGGTTATTTACTGTAAATTCAGCTTTTATATACTTAAAAACTCTTTCACATTTTGAATCTAGCTAGATAGAGAACTTAGGTAAATTTATGTTAGAGTAAGTTTATTCTAAGTACATTAGGTAGGTATATATTAATTATCATACAACTCCTTATTACCCCCTGATGACCTTTATTCCCTCCTTTAAAGTAAAGCAGTCCTTTATTCAATAATAAACAATATATACACATATATAGAGTATTATACTTTCTACAATATTAAATCTGATGTTATTGTTCAGTTGAAGCACAGAATACAGAGTAGGTATAAGTTGAAGTAAGAATCTGTAACAAATCTTACAAGCTTAAATAAATAGTGTCAAGAACCGATCCTTCGTAAAGGAGAGAAATAAAAACACTCACAAAGAAGCAGTCAACAACTGATAACAACAAATGCCGGCAGTGATCACGATAAGGATAACGGCTTATAGTCCTTTCCAAATGTCAATAAAATAATTATTAACCCACAAGGGTTAATAAAAACACAGAAAGACTCACATGAAAATGCACTAAAACTACGAGTACAATAATTGTCTCATGTCACGAGCACAAATCCAATCCAGTGGTTATAGAAAGTTAAGGCACTTTCACACGCTTCTCGGCCGTGGCTGGCAACCCGTCCGACCGTCACTTACGGAATGAAGGGCGTCGGATTCGTCGCCTGATTATCACAAAGGTAACCTATACTGAATAACAGTATACAAGCTTGCCAGTGCATGCAGCATGCAGAGACGTGATCGAGATGAAAATGGAGGAGTTGTGTATGACGTAGGTCTTGGGGATTGCCGGTGATTAAAAAGACGCGACAGATACCTTGATCTTGTAATGTAAATGCTTTTTTTAACACTTAACAGTTAAGCAATAAAAAAGCGACACCCGCACTAGCGAAACTTCTCGCTTATTCTTCACTTCGAAAAAAAGAGGTAATAAAGTCTTCTGAAACATTTTTTTCTCTTTTTTTGCGACACTGTTCGCTGGAAAAATGAATACTTAGCTTCTAGTGTAAAAAGGAGTAGGTACCTACTTATTTTGGTTTGAAAAAGAACTGGGAAACTGAAATTTTGAATTCAATTACTGTTATATTGAACAACATTTATAACACAAGTATAGTTAAATGTATAGTGAAGTACACACATGTTGTTTGTACAAGGAACTAACGATAGAGCGAGCGCTAAAACCATCTTGTAATATTGAAAAACCGGAATTCCATTCGAGGCTGAGTCACAGAGATATAACTTGGTAAGTTTAACGTTGTAATCGATTTAATAACACTATTTAGGTTTCTTTAGTCGAGTTAGATGATGTTTGACTTATTTGTGAAAAATCTATTTTTCATGGGTTTATTTGTACAGTTTCTTTTTAAACTTTTTTAATATGTACACTGTGCATAAAAATATGTATAAAATTCGTTTTACCCATGGTTTGTTGTAAATATTATTCTCATTAGCGTAGACACAGATACAAGCAAGACTTTGTCGACCATCTCTAGACCTAACACTATCCAGAGGGCAATAAGGAAACACTATGATGGGTAGGTACATTATTTCAGATGCCTGTACTATGGCTGGTCCATTGTCTATTCTTATAGAACTGATATTATTTTGCAAACCTAATTTGAACTGTAAAATCGGAATTTTGTAAGATTGTATTGGGTAATATGAATTTCCAGTAAGTCTGCATAGTTCTTTTCCTTGTAGGTCGCGCAAATTTTTACTCGTTAAAAATAATTTTAAATTAGTATTATTATTTTATGATCATCATCTTCTCTGATATTGTATCTTTGGCTAGCCAGGTTTATGGCATTATAGTAAGTAGAGTAAGACACATGACCGGCACCAAGGACACCTAGGGGAGGAGACCACCCAGCAGTGGATCAACAAGCATTGAAGATGATGATGATACGTAAACGTTAAAATGTATGTGTAATCATACTACCTATACCTACGAGCATTGTACCTACTTACTCATATAGATACAAGTGTAGCTGATACTCCTATCTTTATCAGGTGCTGTGCCATCGGAGAATCCTTGATAAGATAACAGCAGGGCGTCCCAAATAGCGACCTCGATACTAGAGCGGTAGAGATTCATAAACCACGTTATGAATTTAATATTGAGATATACTTAGTCACTTTAGTGATAAGGTCGCCCAATGTCCCTGGTTACCTTCCACCTTTATGTTAAATATGTTCTTTTTATTTGGTGTACAATAAAGTATATTTGATTGATTGATTGATTGATTAACAAAGGAATAAGTCTGAAAAACTTTGAAAAACTTTGTCCAAAAGAAGAACACTATAGAAAAGAAATATGTATCGTATTTTGAGTTGCCTGATAATACTTACGTATATACTCGTGTAGTTTGAAGTATGTTCAATGCACATCCAGCATACCTACGATATGAATAAAATAATAAGTATTTATTGAATCTAAATCTAGGTAGGTACATATTGATCATATTACGTAACTTTACTTGCTTGTATGTAAATAGGTTTGTGGAAATTCATACACAAACAAATGATGAATGAACAAAACAAAGTTTTATCATTTGTAGTTCATAGATACAAGTCCAAAACATTGGGATGTAAAAATAGTTTGCATTAATTACTTCGTTTATTGCCTGCATCATACTAATTACGGCGACATTTTAATTGCGTCATCGATCCCTTGTATATTCCGCCCATAAATTAGCGAAGAACAATACCGAACGAATTATATCTTGTCGAACATATGGAATATGGATAGTCTGCTAGATAAATGATTAATTTTGCATACAATCGAGCGACGTCGCGGACGGAGCTGCGCCATATGTACATGTTTAAATCAGTGGTTAAGATGGGCACAATTTCTTTAGAACGTTTTTTAAACGTGTTTATGTCGTGTAGGAGCCGAATTTAATCAATAATATTATAGCAATCTGAAGTCTTATTTGATTATTATTTTTCAAATATAAGTTTAAAAATGATACATGGTTACGATTATAGACAATATAAACAAACACTCGGATCGGACAGTTACAAAAACATGGAATATTGGAGGAGGTTTTTACGGCTAAAGGCGGGTCTTTCACCGAAGAAGATACAATTGCCTTAAATGTAATTAAAATAAATATTAAAATAACTAACCAAATGTTAACAAACTCTGTTTGTACCTAATACGGATAAGGAAAATAAAATCTTTTTAATTGATTTTATTTTATATACCTACCTATACATATGTATCTCGCTATTAGGCTCTATCATCGCAGATATTAAATTAAAGGCACGATTTCCTTTACAAAAATTTAATGTTAATGTCCGATAATGGAGGATAATAAAACTCAATCAATTATTTGACTGGCCTGTTAGCTTAGTTGGTAGTGGCTCTGCCTTCTAATCTAGGGGTTGCGGGTTCGATTCCCGCCTGACACAAGTACTTATACATTTAAAAAAAATGTATTATTTATTGTGTTGAGTCTGGTTGTTTGTAGGTATAATAAGTATGTATTTACAAAAGAAAAGTATATAAGTATTATATCCGTTATCTAGTACCCACGACACAAGCGTTTGCTTAGTGTGGGGCTAGATGGCGCTGTGCGCAATGTCCCGAAATATTTATTTATTTTATTTATAAACTTTTACCGTGTACCGTAACCGATACATAGAGATGGAGAACCTACTTTAATTTTAATTTGCGCTGTTTTTTTTAAGTCTCTCAAAGTTAGTTTTTACTTTATTTAACAAAAAGAATCCATCAAATTAAACTAGCCATTTTTTTTAAATTATATTTGTTTATAACCAATTTCTATAGGGCTACTCTACGAACAAAGCTCATTCTCTGTGAGTCCATGTAAAATGTATATGTGCTTGTAACTGCAATGACGCCATTGTGCGTGAGGATATGCATAACTACGGACACAGTTTTATAAAAACACTTTGTAAATGGGTTACAGCGTCACTGGGGCGATGGACTAGAGATAGGTTATAATGGGTTAACTGGCTTAACTCCATGCCATGGGTTACGCTCTACCTCGTGCAGAGATCTTTATGAAGCTTCATAAGTATGTATGTCTGTTTTTTATCATTAATAACATTAATTAACTAATTATTCCAATTATTTCAACAGTAATTTGGCAAAAATATGAACCGCGCAAATAAAGGAATATTAGATAAATAAATCCTCTTCCTTAGTCGTATTCCTCATAACTGAGGGTCGTGACTTCCCCACAGAATTCTTGGGGAAGTTCTCTTAGGCAGATACATTGTGGTGGGCGCCCAAGCCTTTCCACGAAATTAAGTAAAAAACGCGTACACAAGACTATTTTCATAATCAGTAATCATAAGAAAAGAAATAAAGTAGGCGAATACTCTCAAATCTTTCTATCATGAACGCATTTAAAAAAATTTTAGCTCGTAAAAAAGGAAGTTTTGTGAAGTCAGAAAATACCGGTATAGTCCCTATAAGATTTATGCGCGTAGTTAGTAGTTGATCTATGTACATTCGGAATTTTCCTTGTTTTGCGCAACGTTACAGACTCAGAATCTTAAATATCATTGCAGGTGATTATTATGTGTATATAACAGTTTACATACGTCTACCGCTATTTACTTATTGCAATTAAGGCTTTAATAGATAGGCAAGTGTATATAAACCAGACCAATTAAATGTAAAGAAAATATTATTGAACATACGTATTAAATAAGTATGAAATACGGTACCTAGTCCCCACGACACAAGCATTTGCTAATTATGGGGCTGGATGGCGCTGTATGAAGTGTCCAGGAATATTATTTATTTATTTATACACACCTATGACCACGTTCAGCAATCCAATGTCTTCTTTGATAAATAACCTGCAAGAATGAAAATAAAATAGGTCAGTACAAAGCATATATGTATGTATAGGAAACTGTTCATCCTAAATCTTTTTCTTCTATAAATCATAAAAAATCGTAAAAAGATCCTTTAGCACGAAAAGGTTTGTTTTGAAACAACAGCCTCTTCATTAAAATAGTTCAGCAACTAATAAAACAGAAGTACATAAAATAAAACTAAAGCAGAAATATCGGCTAAATGCTAAATCATTTGAATTTTTATGAATCATATTTATATAATTTATTAATATGCCAAAACATAATCAAATACTTAGTGCCAATATAATCGATCAAATGATTGAAAATAGTGCAGTAATAGCCAAACAAAAGTAAAAGCATCAATTGAAACAGATGGCCGGGTCGGTAACCGACTGACGCCCCACAGTTTAAACAATTGATGTATCGATTCTGCAGACGAATAATTCAACGATTAATTGATAGATGTTGCTGATTGTTCGATACGCGGAACTAATAATAATCGAGACTATAAGCCTTTGTACTTGATTGGATGATGTAAAGTGCCAAGAAGGAAAATTACAAAGTTGTAATAACCTAAGAAGTAGGTTATCTGGAATTACCAAATTAATTAATATTAAATTTTAATGTTAAAAAGGTATCTACTTCCAAAGAAGTATGACTCATGATACCTTTTTATTTTAATTCAGTTCAACTGCCTACAACTCTTCTAGACACCTAAAGCTTTAAGCCTTTTTAAATCACATACATATATCTGCGTATTATCAGTTTTTTTTAATAAATTTAAAATCTAAAACCTTCATTTAAAACTTTTACAGTTGGAAAGCAGTCCATTCTGTTTGGATAGTTAAACATGTATCAACTTAAACTGTAAATTCCTAGACTAAACTTTATTCTCTCTCCATAAAGTCAAAGTATCATGATCCATAAACACTGCACTTTATCTTCAAAGCAGCTCTTAACCAAACTGCGCTCCGCTAATGTAACCTAGGCATAACAGAGGCGTAGCTAGCCTAGAGTACCTAGGACTACCTAAAGTACCTAGGACTGGTTCTAATCCAGTCTCTTTGCTCTCGTGTTGTAAGCTGGAGGAAGCATGAAACTAAATATTGCCTGTGTAATAGCCGAGTTGAATTTATGATCGCAAATGAGGCGACCCAACATTTTGTCGACGGCGATGCATATTCGATATGGAGATCAGTTTTGATCTTAAATTGGAGAATACAGTTAATATTCGAGTAACTGTGTCTAAAATATAAAAGTTTTAATGCATATAAATGTATATAAAATCGATTAATTCGCTTAATCAGAGATGGTATGTAAAGTAGTTATTTCTCAACAAAGGTTGACCTAACCTAAAAGAAACAGAACCTGAAAAAATGGAATGACCGATCTTGAAGACAATGAACAATAACAGATTACATATTTATCTTGTGGCTTTACGTGAATAACCTTAATTGTCTGCCTATAATGTCACATGACTATAATTTAAATCAAGAGTTCAGAAAACACCGTATTTATTGTAATCGTACGACAATTTGCTTTTTGTATTGGTAACAAAACAATTCACGTAGACCTTTGTATTTTTCTTCTAGCAACGCTGTAAAAACACAAAGCCTTATTTTATTGTGTTAGTTATACAATCGGAAGTTGTTAAAGGAAGTAGGTATAGGTAGTTGTGGAGGTATTTGCGGTTGACATTTCCTTGGAGAATGATCGGAAAAGCAGCGGTGCGGTCAGTCGGTCAGTTCTGATTTTTTGATCGTTTTATACTTCCTTAGGTGAGAGCTCTTCCGAAGCCCTAGAGCTCTACCTGATTTAATACATCGTTGAACTAAAACACAAGTCAATATAATCAGAAACAAAACAGGCCGACATAATATTGTTGTGAACCATAACTTATAACTTTGTTACGAATAAATGAATATGAATAGATTAATGTAAAATTAATGAAATTGAACGTCGAAGCGATCCAATTAATTAGGCATGAGATTTCTAAACACATATTGACAAGGTTCCGTGGCAGTGGGTAGTCAAAATTGAGGTATACTTATGTGTAGCGTCGAAAATATTATGACCACAGAAGAAAAACAACAAGACCGGTCAAGCGTAATTCTAGAAGTCTATTAAGTCTATTCCATTAATTTACAGGCTAGCTGACGCACTGGGTCACAATGTGACATCTATTAAACTTACTGTATGAAGTGGGATCGCCTTGAGCGGGGCTCGTAAAATACTGCCATGGGTTGAATAGTAATCGCTTGAATAGAGTTGAACAACGGGGCTGTTTACATTTAGAAAGAAGTAAGAGACAATATAATGTCAGATTCTTGAGCTCAGAATAGAATAGAATATTTTGTTTTATTAGGAAAAGCGGTTTTTTAATTATATAGGATAGTGTGTCTTTTCAGAAAATTGAGTTCTGTTTGGGTGAAATAAATTGTTTGCCAAAAACTAAAGTATAATTTCGTGTGCAATTTAATATCGTGTTAAATATCAGTTTTTTCAAGAAAAAGTAAGCATTTGTAATAAAATAGAGTAAAGAATAAAAGAAATGTTATATGTATTTTCAAATTGTTTTGAAAACTGCGATGTACGACACTCGTGGGTTTATTTGAAAACTTCTATCAGTTTATTATGTGTATGAGTTTCCTAAATAAGGCAACCTGGCCTGGATTAGACTGCAAAAGGATAAGTCATAAACTTCCATACGGATTTAATAATAATAATAATCTCTTTATTTCAGATACAAGATCCATAAAAGTACATTTACATGAAACATTAAAACTATTATAATAAGTAACTTATATCTAAAATTACATATTTGTTTTATTTTCAACAAAATTTTACTTAGACTAATGTTTTCACCCAGTGTCTTTGAATGTGACAGTCATATTTATCGGCTATGGTTGTTAGAATGCTGTTGTTACTACCACGAACTCTAGATCCATATTTTATTTAAAACAGAATGCATGGTAGGTATCAATAACAAATGAATACACCTACACAGATATAGTAGATATTCTACGGTAAGTGACCTAGTTGTTTTATATGTTTACTTTTTGTGTATAGTAAAATCTATTTGTGTTCTTGATTTTAGGTATGCAATGTCAGTATTTTCCTCTCATAAGAATGACGACTATAATTAAAAGCTAAGAATTGTCTCTCGGGGAATTACACACTGAATCTAAAAATAATATTGTCGCAATATTCAATAATTTTCAAAGGGAAAACCTAAAATAAGGCTGTATCTTTTATTTTACATATTATTATATAAATAGGTAGTACATTTATGTGTATTTGCAATAATTAATTAATATTTGTTACATATATCGCGCCATAAAGTAAATAAATAAGTAGTTATAAGACGTCACAAGAATAACCTTAATCAAACAAAACAATATGGCATTTACGTCAAACATAACTTGATAAATATGGCCGCACTAGTCGATATCAAAAAAGATAATTGGGATTTCATAAAAAACGTATACCGTAACCGTATATTTTCCAAAACCGATAAAAGTATATTAAGGAAAATGTCTAATTATCTTGTTATCGTAGAAAACTAGTATTATTTTAGGTATAAAATAATAATAAGAGTGTCTGCGTTACACCTGTTTTCGCGAATTTCGATCTGACTCATTCTGAGAATTTAATATAAAGCATCACTAGTTTTTCGACAGTATCAAGTTTCTCCGTTGGCCACCTGGCTGCAAAAGATGATATAAATTATTTTTAAGTTGCCTTTTTATATAGATATAGACAGTAGAATTGCTGCTAAATTTTGATAGGTTTTTTTTTAATTAAATTAATGATTTTACAATACGTTTGCATAATTATTAAGTGAAGTTGAAATGTATATTTTGAATTAGTAACTCGGATGTGTCTTAAAACATTCTTTAGGCTTTTATGTAAAAAGTATATTAAAGGTAATAAGGGTTTTCTGTAATTACATGGTCATCACAGCGAGATATGATAGAGAAGCGAGAAATGTGTTTATAAAATGCTTTATTCAGTGCATTTAATATATCAAAAATCTTAGAAGTTAAACACCCTTTTTTACCTTTATGGTAATGTGGTAGAGGCGATACGTTTGTAATATTGGTTTACATTCAAAAAGGCCGAAGACCTTGTTTTCCCGGCTCGCGCTCAATATTCAATACACTGTATTTGGCCACTTTGAGATGCACACAATGTAAACCCAAATTTTATTGAAAATATATATACCTATAGATACATATGTATAGATTAGATAGGTACCAAATACACTCAAAGACAAAGTTAGCGTTGACGACTATTTATCATACAGTTTGTTTTTATACTGTTCTTCAAACTATATAGCATACTAGCTGTGCTCGCGACTTCGTCCGCGCGGAATAGTTTATTTTAGGCATCATATTTATTTTTGCAACCTCTTCAGCTTTATAAATTATAGCTGTTACCCACGACTTGAACCGTTTTCGCAGCGCTCGCAACGGATGCCCTCAAAGATGTCAAATTTTCCCCGTTTTTTCCACATTTTCCATTGTTTCTGCGCTCCTATTAGTTGCAGTGCAATATTTTATAACCTAAAGCCTTCCTCGATAAATGGTCTATTCAACACAAAAATAATTTTTCAATTCGGACCAGTAATTCCTGAGATTAGCGCGTTCAAACAAACAAACAAACTCTTCAGTTTTATAATATTAGTATAGATTCAGACTACTCTAAAAAGGCCCTTTTTGAAGTAGTATGTCTGAGCCAGCATAATTATATAACTAGTGTATTAAAACAAATACATTAGTGATACATCATAGAACTGTTTATGAAATGAAATATTTTCATTTGTACTATATAGAGCTGCGGCTTGTAATCATTTCCCGTCAGAAGGAGTTCATAGAAGATCTTAAATTTCTTGTAGAATTCAAAACTTAAGTAAAAATCCTCCTAAGTTAATATAGTGTAGTATATGGTAACTGTAGTGTATGATGTCATTGTCTGTCAGAACATAGCAAACAAAAGATCTTTCTGTTAAGAGTTTAGACGAAAGATCTTTCTGTTAAGAGTTTAGACGAAAGATCTTTCTGTTAAGAGTTTAGACGAAAGATCTTTCTGTTAAGAGTTTAGACGAAAGATCTTTCGCTCCTTTCATCAATAATTAGTCACGCCTATAAACAAAATTGTTAAAGAATTGAAGTATTGTATAACGTTTACTGTAACGACAAAAAGTGTGTTAGTGTATTATTAATCTCTGTTTCGTTATAGGTTTTATTTTTAAGTATTATTTATTTGTACGCCACCGACCAAACTGATCTCTTTCACCGCTTTCTTGCTAAGGTTGCCTGGAAGAGATCACTCAAGGTGATAAGGCCGCCCACTTGTACATTATTTTTAGTTTAAGTCCTTTTATTGTAATTCTTTTATTTTGGTGTGCAATAAAGATATATTGTATTGTATATTGTATTAAGTCTTTTTCTATAGTACAATGAAATGATTTGAGTGCTTTGTAGTTCATGCCCTTGAATAATGTAAGGTCAAGCGAAGGCCTAGGTTATTCCTAGGTATGCTACGACAAGACCTAACAATTTGTGTTGCGATTTTATTTAACTTGTTCATTTATTTTTATTACGAGTCCAAATAAGATTAGCAGTTGGCTCTAAAGTAACATTTTATGGTGATCAGATGCGAGGCCAGATGAATGTGGCCAGATATTACTAAATATTTTTATGGATAATTTTTGAAGGTTTCGATGTACGCTGATAGAATTAAGTACACACAAATAAAATTTTAAACTCAATCAATATCGTAAGTAGGTAAAAATATTGTTAAATTATTGAAACAGTCTTCGATAAAGTAATCTTACTTTTCACAGCTAATTAGTAAGCCGCCTTTATGGAGTCACCATTCAGTATTCAAGATCGCGTCCGCAAAATGTGGTGTAAAAAATGGTGAGTAAAGCCAGGTGGCAGCACATCTGCGCGACCTGCCTAACCGGCTGGCGCTAGTAGAGATGGGTGATAAATAACTTCACAGTGAAAAAGTCACTGTGATCCGCTGATTAAAGTGACCGCTGTGATCTGTCAACAAGGAACTACGTTCCCAGTAACGTAGGTATGTCGTTCCAAAACGTTCCGCGTGACTGCAGTGACACGGAGTCACTTCAGTCACTGCAGTCATTGTCAAATATCACACACGCTCACAAGTAGTGCGGCGCGCCGCGCGCCTAGCCCGCGCTGGCGCTGATCGCAGTGATTGCACGTCACGTTTGACGTCACTCGCTCGCTCGGCCATTCGGTCGGCGATTCGGCGTTGTTCGGCAGCACTCGGCACGTTACAGTAGGTATAGTGCGATAGAAAGAGACAGAGCACAATAAAATTCTACAGAGCTTAGTTCTATTAGACACGTCGTATTAAAAAATACTAAACGCGTAATGATATTTTAATTCAAGACAAACATTTAAATACAAGTTTAAACCATTGAAATAACAATGTTACTAGGTATATAATGCTTGTGTTTAATCTAATCTTATATGTATGTAATAAATAACTAAAGTAAAAATAAATAGTTATATTATTAATGTCCATAAATATGTATTTTGGTTTTTAATCAGTAGGTACTTCACTACAGTTGGCTATTTCAAGTTTTATTATTAGAAAATCAATTATGAAATTGCAAAAGGTTATTATTTGTTGTATAATAAAGCACAAACTTAAAACTAGGCGATGAAAAAATATCTAAATACTCTGTTACATTGGTACTATACTATTCATATTTCTTTTAGATAAGTACATAAATAATTAAATACCCAGAATAGTAATGAAGTACAAAATATTTTGAAATGTCTTGTGTACGTGTCTATTCTGACTTTAGTCTGTTTGCATGTCCTTGAACTTTACTATTTCGTCATCGACAGGTCCTAACAGGTCAATTTCGTTTCGTCACTTTTTCTGACAAGTGCTCCTTTCGAAAGTTTTGAGAAAGTTTAATACAAGTTAACCAAAAATTCTGAATATTGACATTTTATTCTTATTAAATTAGTGAAGTAAAAAAAACTTTAAAGTAGTGAAATAATAGTGAATTAAAAATGTGCTGTGTGTAAGTAAATAATAAATTTAAACTACAAAATAAACTGACTTTTCTAAAATAAACAGTGAAATATACCTAACTGCTGTTTAATAACCATGGCGGATTCACGAAAAATGAAATCGAGCAATTTATGGAATTGTTTCGACCATTCATCTGATAAAAATAAAATAGCTATCTGTAAGATATGCCAAAGCAAACTTAGTTATAAATCATCTACATCCAACTTAAAAAAACACTTGGAACGAAAACATCCTACAGTACAATTTGTTTCGTCAAAACCTTTATCATGCAATTCGTCACAGTCATCATCAGAAGCTACTTCTCAACCACCTACATCGACCTCCATTCCATCAACATCTACAACCATTTCATCAGATTCCACTGAATGTAGTTCCAATGAAAATGGACAGCCGTCGAACTCGACCAGCAGTGGTGCCGGCGGGGAAGCCGCAGCAACATCATGGTCTTCAATTCTCTCTTCTTCAAAACCAGCACACCTTAATCAAATCAGGAAGTCACTCAATCAAAACATAACTAGGTACGTAAATAAAAAACTTACACTAAACGAAAAGAAAAACTTGGATCGTCTGTTGATGCAATTATTTATTTTTGATTACCAACCATTTTCTATTGTACAAGATAGAGGTTTTAGAGCTTTTGTGGCAGGTTTAAATCCATCGTACCATCTACCAGATAGAAAACTTTTATCAAAAATATCAAACAATATTTTGCCTGCCTTATATGAAACATGTCTGGCACAGACGAGGGAAAGACTTGAAGCTGAAGCAGACAGTGTCTGCCTAACTACGGACATTTGGACATCAAGTGTAAATGATGCTTACCTGGGAGTCACAGCCCACTATATTGATAGAGATTATGTTTTAAAATCTGTGCTGTTGGAGTGTGTACCTATGTGCGGCTCACATACAGCCGAAAATATCAAAAACATTGTGGTCCGCATCGTACAAGACTTTAAACTGAAAGAAAAGGTTTTAATAATAGTTACTGATAATGCGAGTAATATGAAGAGTGCTGTGGAGAAAATGGGCTTCAAACATTTTGGATGTTATGCCCACACTTTAAACCTAATCGTCAAACACTGTACCACGGAGAACACTGCTGACAAAACGATTCGTGAGTTAATCATTAAGGTGAAAAATATTGTATCACACTACAAAAAAAGCGTTAAAGCAACCGAAAAATTAGTGCTATACCAAAAACAAAATGGTGTTACCGTTCCGAAAAAGGTGCTGCAAGATGTTTCTACGAGGTGGAATTCCACTTTAAAAATGCTAGAGCGCTTTGTTCATCTCGAAGATGCCATCAAGGCCACTATGGCTTTATTATGTGATGAAAAATGGGACACCTTGACGTCAGAAGAATGGCGCATTTGTCGAGAAATGTGTGTTGTACTACAACCGTTCGACCAGCTAACTGAAACAATGAGCGCGGAGAAGTACGTGACAGGGAGTCAAATTTTAATTCTAACAAGAGGCCTCATCTCAGCGCTGAACCGAATGTTGCAAATAACTGATAACCATTTTGAGGAGGAAGACTTCGTAGATGGACTACATGAATCATCAAAAAAATTAATAAGTTTCTTACGATCAGAAACTGAGAAAAGATTCCCTAATTTGGAAGCCAGCAAAACAATAGGGATTGCAACATTACTTGATCCGCGCTTCAAATTGAACGTTTTCAAGAACCAAAACTATGCTCTTGACGTAAAAAGGTTAGTCACTGAACTGGTCGCTGGAAATATCAAAAAAAGGCAGCCGGACCAGCAACCCGCAGAGGATATTGAGCCCACTGAGCCTCCACCCAAAAAAGTCAGATTTGATATTTGGAGCGAGTACGACGAAATAATAAACACTGCGCGGCCCGAAGGGACCCCAACATCACAGGCTATAATGGAAGTTCAAAGATATTTGGAGTTGCCAATTTTGGGAAGAAAGGAGAACCCCCTGGAGTGGTGGCGAAGTTTTAGCCACAGTTTCCCAAATTTAGCTGAATTGGCAAGAAGAAGGCTCAATTTTCTAGCGACTTCTGTGCCGTGTGAAAGGTTATTTTCTAAAGCAGGAAATATACTTAATGACAGACGCACACGGCTTGGCGTTCGAAAAGTACAGCAGCTGTTATTTTTAAATGCTAATTTCGAACCATGAAAAAAACATACAAAAAAAAAGAAAAAGAAAAAAAAAAACTAAGTATAAATAAAAAAAAGAAAAAAAAAACTATAAATAAAAAACCTAAAAATAAAAAAAAAGCTATAAATATAAATAAATATGTACTATGTATAAAAAATGTAAATAATGTAAATTTAAAATCATTGTAAATAGTTGATTCAAAATAATAAACACGCCGCATTATCTATTTTTATTTTATAAAATGGAAACGGCTTTCTCTGACTATTTAGTTCAAAGCAAATTATATTTCGACTAAATCACTAAGTCAGAGAAAACAGCATACGATCGTAAAATAAACTTGCATACCTAAATTGCTATCTAGGTAGGTACCTATGTATTTTAAATTATTAATATCAACATTGATGCGACAGTCCTAAGCCTGTTAAAGTGTGAAGGTTATTTTGAATTAACGCTCTGTCTCTTGTATAATTGGAACATACATAAAAATTATAGGTATACCTACCTATAATTCGAAAAATCCGACGAATTGAAAAAATGAGAACCTCCTCCTTTTTTAAAGTCTGTTAAAAATACGGCTAAATGGCATTTCGTAACTTGGAAGACGAGTGTGATTCCTGAATCGTGTGCCTAATTGTGATCGAAGTGATAACTGTGACGATGACTACCTAAATAAAAGAAACTTATAACCGAGGTAACATGTATTGTGCCGAGAGTGACCGACGTGACAAAGTCACGATTATTTTTTAACGTTACTTTCTTGTCACTGGAACGACAGTCACGGTGACTGAAAAGTAACGGTTTTGCACATGTCTAGGCGCTAGCCTCCTGTGACGACAGGGACCGACTAAGAAATAGTTTTTAACTTTTGGGGTATGACCTGTGGTATGACGAATATATTATACTCGTATATAAACCTCCGTCCAACATTTTGCCCGTTCATTTTATTCTTTTAAATTTTTCGTATCACTGATTTTCAATTACTTTATTATACTTACGCAGCAAGATCTTATTAATAAGAATTATCAAAAATTTACTAATGTTATACTTACTTACCTACATAATTAAAGATAAGACAACAAATAGAATGTTACTTAAATACTTATTCCATGGTTTATTTGCAAAATATGTTCGTAATTCATTCTACATTTCACAATTTTAGTTTACATGTTCAAAATTACTTTGTTAAAATGCACTGTAGGATCGGGTATTTTATTGCCTTCTACGAATTATGTAACTGAAAGAACCTTTCCGTCAATATCCGTGGGTAGTGGCATATCTGCCCACACTAACTCCGACACTGGAACTCTACGTGACTTATGTTATACCTCTGTAATTAAAGCATTATCGTCTTTTTCTGTTTAACGCAACATTGAAACGTAAGTATAGAATAATATGTTGAAGGTTGCTCTAAAATAAACTGTAGAAATAATGAATTGAAAGATGACGTGCCTTTTATTGATTTAACATCTAAGTAAAAAAACAATTATCGATTGATAGCTTTGCCCATTATGAAAGAATCTTTCTGTGTGAATTAGAACAATCTCAGAATATTAATTGGTAATTAAGTGGACTTCTCATTAAGTTTTTGCTTGAACTCAGGTATAAATATCAATGAAGATGGAGTAAAAAAGTGTATTAATTATAACCGACCGCACGATTAACTCTACTATATTTAGTAAATATACATACATATATAGGCATGAGAAGAGTGCTCCAAACACAGAAGTTTAAATATGTTTTCATTAATTAAATGATGTCATTATGACCTTCTTTGACAAGATAGTTTGTAAATTTTCACAGCGAAAATATTTGTAAGAGAGCAAAGTGTCAGAATAGTTTTTGCGTCAACTGGCATTCGCAAGTTTTGCAACATATTTCACTGAGTGACGTCAAGAGCCCGCATATATTCAACTGCGCGTGAGTTTCCCTGAGATGCAATGATCATGAGAATCGAGTAGGGAGAAAACCCACGTTAAAAGAATGTTAATGTGATGCAATACAGGAAAGAAGCCAGACTGAATTCGAGGTCATGAAAGTTGGAATGAGTAGCAACAAAATATCGATTAAAGTCACCGATTTATAGACTGATTAGGTTCACAATAAAGATTAATCTGATGTCAATTGATTAAAATCAAATTTAACCGTTTTACGTTGTTCTCGTAAGTACTGTAAGTAAAGTGAATATAATTTACGAAGATTTTTGTCTTTTTTACGTGGTATAAGTTTTTTTACACGTTTTTTATACGTTTTCGCCAATAGCCCGCCTACCTAAAAAGCACTTATAAACTTTAGATTTGGAAACTCCTGGATCTTATTCAAGGTAAACACATCTTTCGGTAGAGTGATAACCAATTAATAAAGAAAAAAAATATTGCTTTTTCTATCGCTATATATATGTACAAATTCTAGTAACTTCCAAAGCGTTGCCCATCATCTTCCAATACTCAGTTGGCATATTGCACTGCCTAAAACTATATTTATATCTAGACTAGACCATGTGTGGGCTAAACAAGAACAGACTTTGTTAGGCAATGTGAGACATTGAACCCAATAAGGAAGCGTTTCAAACTGAAAGTTCTAGATGCTACCTTTGAAAGAGTTTTTTGTATTTACATGAACTTTCTCTAGATTATAGTTTGCTTTTATTTGTTGGGAAAGTGATAAGTAATTTTTGTCTTACTGAGCAGAATTTGTTTGTTTGACAATACTTAATTTTTAGTTTTATTGCTGACAGAGTTATGCTTTTCTTTATTAAAACCCAAAATTTTTAAGCGTTTATTCTGAATGTTAATTCATTTTTGACTCACTTCATAAAAGTATTCTCAATTCTCAGAATGTTATTTTTTTTAAAGTTCATTCTACTTTAAATTGTTTTAATATGTAGGCCGTGTTAACAATATCCTACATACGTAATCCATTTTAAATATGGAAATTTAAAGGGTGAGTACAAGTTTATGTCATTATCTTTATCAGAGCCTTTATCCTCAAATATGATATGATGTGACATCATTACGAGAAGCACAATCACCGTCTATCAATGAAATCACGAGAATCAATATAAAATCAACAAACCGCTCTCAGTGGGGTTGCCAGTTTCCTGAATACGTTGTTATATTTTACCGCCGGTCGGTACGGCTTTCATTGTCCATAAATGCCATGGCACCATAAATCGTGGGCCATGGAGACATTGTACGACATGGTATAGATTGGTAACACTTGTAAAGCGGGATACACATAATATGCTTGTGATGGGAAAATGTAGTACCAGAACAAAGAGAGTTAAAAAGGTTTTAAAACAGCTTTCTAATTATACTGGCTCGTTTGTTGACAATAATTAATAAATTTTATTTGTTAAACAAAACATTACTAATTATTCATTTATTTAGCTAAAAATTGACTTAAACTAGTTTATAGTTAAGACATGTAGTATTGTATTATTTTTATGCTTATCGCATGAAAGTGGCCAATTGAGCTCAGTGTCAAAAGCTTTAAACCGACTCATAGGGCCTTTTATATGGCTTAACGGCTTAGTTGTATTAATTGTATACGTATATTGACTAGTTGTGGTGAAACTGGTGTATTTTATAAATACTTATTTTACAAAAATAAGTCATACGTCTTCTTCTTCTTCTTATCGAATGAGAGTGGCCACCATTTGAATATTGTTAATTGCCCTTATTCATATATCTGAATTCGTACTTACTTCCCCAAACTCTATTTTAACAAAACCTAATCTCAAGCTATGCCATCGGGTCATAATAACTTCTAATCAATCAATGTAGCTCTAGCCTTATTATACGAGTGAGAAGCAAAGGTTTATTATAGTTTACATTAAGGCGTAGAGAGCGGGACATTGACCTATATCGATAGGTCAGTGAGGTGTCCGGGACTTTACGAGCCCTGAAACATCTGGCCAGGGCACGTTTGTTAGTTTTGTTTAGATAGTTTACTACAATCAGTGGATGTGAGAAGAAATTATTGGTCTGAGCAAGAAATTGTTAGTTAACGACGTATTCTGCAAGTGTCTACATAATAGTAGCCGAATCTATAGTCTAATGATATAGTTTTGTTACTCGTGTCTATGTAAAGATTTTATTGTGAGTGATTTTTTTTTATTTTATTTTATATGAGATTAATTGTAGTCCGCGAAAGCACAGTGAGAAAGTACTACTACAGCCTCCAGCAGCCGAAAGCTACTTATTGTTTAGTGAAATATTGTATTGAACATTGTTTAGTAAAAATGCATTTAAATAAATAAAATATAAGCTTGATATTGCGTATTGTATATGCTTACTTATTTTTATTTTTATCACAATGTACTCGTATTAAAACATTTTCAGCAAAGACATAACGGTCTATTTACGCCTAAATTTAAATTACGGCTGAGCTGACTAAACTCGAAGCTTTCAAAAATTAGCATCAGTTGGATGAAACAATAAAACCACAAATTGAACCTAATTCGTCCATAGCTTAGTGCTAAATAGGGCAAAGATCAGAGACCGTAACGAACGTGCGGTCACAATGCCGACGAGTTTGTAGAAACTTGTTTTGAATTAAACAGTCTGGGTTTATTTTGTAAGCCTAGGTTCATACATGTGCTGTTTTCTCTGTTTTACAGATTGTTGCAAATGTTTTTATGTAGAAGGTTCACGAGAGCTGAAAGAGAGAGAGAGAAAAAAATAAATTTAAAACACACTTAGGGGACTGGTGATCCGTTAGCTAAAAATTTTAGACTGTCATAAAGAATTTAAGTATTTGTATGATACTGCTCATTAGGAGATAGATAGATAGATTGATACTTTATTGGACACAAAAAAAATAATACAAAACGGAAAAAAAAAAATTAAAACTAATGCCACAAATGGCGGCCTTATCGCTAAAAGCGATCTCTTCTAGGCAACCGTAGGATGGAGAGGAAAATATAAAAAAAAAGACTAGACGGGGTGTACAATAACGGGGTGTGTGAGATATGTTATTTTCTCATGGCAGCAACTCTGGGAGAAATAATGTTTTGATCGTATTATCCTTTTGGTATTTATTTAATATATTAGACTTAAATGTGTTTTCAACGCGTACTTAGGACGCCGGATAAAAGACAACAAACAACAACTTCACAAACATATCATATCATAAGTATTCAATAATTAACACGGCCACATATTATGAGTGACATGTGTTCGGTAATTTATAGCTTTTGTGACTTCCTCTGAATAGCCTTGAACCACAAATGCAGACGGTATTCAATAAGAATTACGTCACCTATAGAGAGACACAAACAAACTGTTTTTTTTTTTTTAATATTTCGGGACGTTGCACTCAGCGCCATCTAGCCCCACACTAAGCAAACGCTTGTGTCGTGGGTACTATATAACGGATATAATACATATATACTTTTTTCTTTTGTAAATACATACTTATTATACATACAAACGACCAGACTCAACACAAGTAATTATACATTTTTAAAATGTATAACTACCTGTGTCACGCGGGAATCGAACCCGCAACCCATAGATTAGAAGGCAGAGCCACTACCAACTAAGCTAACAGGCCAGTCCTAATACATAGTCCAATATACATAGCTATTGTTATTAAGAAATAAGTTCTCAAGAAAAGTTTTGAATTTTTACCGGTATATAATTAAATGCGGCAATACTGACACACCTCTTTCTAAGTAAGATAATTTTAGCTCGATCTAGTACTTCTGCAATCTTCTTCTTATCGAATGAGAGTGGCCATCTCTGGTGTCGAGAGTTTATCAAGCCGCCCGAAGGGCCTCTCGAATGAGAGTGGCCATCTCTGGTGTCGAGAGTTTATCAAGCCGCCCGAAGGGCCTCTGACATAGCTTAACGACTGCCGTACAAGACAAACAGCTGGGACCTACAATTAAATGTGTCATCCGACCCACGGAAGCCCACGGATTGCGCTTTGTATATACAATTTGTAAAGCTCTTAAATGCAAATAAATACTTAAATATCCGTAAGCAGAACAATGTTATATGACAGATTATTATGTAAATATGTATTGCTATTTCAGACCAATTAAAATTTTCCATGATACCTACCTACGACAAAACAGGAAAAGTAATGCCTTACAGGCGCATTACTTTTCCAGTTTTGCTAGTTCAAATATGTACTTAAATAAGTCACGGTCTAAGTATAATTTAACTACCAATTAAGTAATAAAAATATTTATTTCCTACTGTATACTTTAACCCTCTTGTCTCTTTGAGTCGTATTTCCTCATGACTGAGGGTCGTGACTCCCCCACAGAAATAACTCGTTAGGGGAGTTTTCTTGGGCAGATACATCGTGGTGGGCGCCCAGGTCCTTCCACGGAAGACGCATGTCCTCGGATTTTGTGGTCCTCAAACATGTCGGTTTCCCCACGATGTTTTCTTTCACCGTTAAGCGAGACCAAATACACACATAACTTGAAAATACAAGTCATTGGTGTAGGCCCGGATTCGAACCAGGGTGCGTCTGGATGAAAAGCAGACACTGGAATCGCCTTTGTATTTTACTAATATTTAGACGTTTTTGTTCCAGGTAATACCGTGGATTAACTGCATAAAATTTAACTAAAAGCTATAATCTCGTATTGTTGTTTACAGACTTTTCTTATTCATTCTAAAATTTTTAATTAGCGACAAATGGTTAAAATCAATATCTCATAACATAAATTGCATTTACTTCCGATAGATCTATGTTCCGTGAACGCATATGGGACTGAGAGTGTCAAGGGAGAAATTTATTACGCTGCCGGACCTCCATGAAAGTTACCTATAAGTACTCAGAAATATGCTTAGAAAATTATCTAGCTTACTTGAGCTGAATTATTGAGAGATCAGTTAATAAGTGTTTCGTCATTCTCATTTGTTTGGAAAACTATTAGTTTGAGAACGGCATTTCATTTTCTGTTTATCGTTTGAGAATAGCCAACTGTGGTGTCGAGTTTTATAGAGTACTTATATACGTATATTATAGCATCAGAGAAATACAGTCGATTTTGGAATTCTTTATCTAATTATTATGGGTTTACAATAACGTAAGCTAAATGCAACTGGATACGAAACTGATAAGTATTGTATAACAGAGATAACCACGAGCGTTTAATCTAATAGTACGAAACTGATATAAAAATAGGATACCTAATATTTCATATTACCTAACGCAATAATGCAACCTTTTATCACGCCCTAAATAGGTCTGTATCACACTTTTAATATAGTAACGATAGTTCTAAAACCATAGAACTGATATCATTTATAATCTTTCATCGATATTCCAAAGCTCAATTAACTGGATGGTATTTCAGTCCTTATTTCAAGAGGTTAAGGTCCAAATTTTGTTACAGAACTTCCCCTGTCGATTCAAATGTAAGTACCTTGCTTTCTATAAATTCGGGGTCACTCGTATTTCCGGAGTGAATCACTCTACTGGCTATGTAAGTATGTATCAGTTATTTATAAGTCCGTAATCGTATTCTGTAAATAATACCCGTATTAAACATCTGTTTTTGTATTTGTTTAATACTAGTCAATATACTGTTGGTAAGAATGGTTTAGATGCTCAAATTGCCTTCATAAAATATATTCATATCCTACATATTACAATATTCATACCTATTTTAGTTAATTTACAATACAATAATAGTGTTAACAGTAGACCCCAAACTAGGCGTTAGCCTGTATCTTGGTGGTCCAATTATAAAAGATCCTGTTTTCTTGAAAGAAGTTGAGATATCAAGAAGAGCATTTTAAGAGGACATCTAATAAGTTGAAGTTTGATACTTTTAAACTATTTACTTTACATAATATCTACCACGTCTCTATCCATGTATGCAAATAGATACATATATTATTGTTATTATAGTTAATAATACCTGATGTCATGTATGACTATGTCATTCATACACATAAATGTATTTGTTCACATAAACGAGTCTACATCTATTCAACGTTTTATACAATTTTTATTGCAATCAAATGCAGTTGACAGATAGTAAACTCAACAAAGACCGTGTCTGGTTTTCAAATGCCATCAAATGTGCTTCTACAATACCTTATTGTTATGCTTATGGGCCTAATTCAAGGCCTAACTCATTCAGCCTGTTAGTTTGCCCAACAGGTCTATGCGATCGGATAGAATTGGAACTAAAACTGTTCCGACCGGGAAAGGATCTTTAAGATTAATTTGTGAAAAATACCAAAAGTGCTGCTCGCGTGTATAGCTATCTTGCATGGAATTTAGTTCTGTCTGTATCTCGGATGATCTTGATTCTTAGTTAACGTCATTTTGTTTGCATCATGCTGATAAACCTGGCTTGATATAAAAACAATCTATTTGGTTTTCCTATTTCTACCTTCCAATCTTTCAGCGTTTGTTTTCTATTGAAAGTACCGCGACATTGGGAAAATTGTGGTAAAACCAGTAATACACAGAAGTCATTAACAAAATTTGAAGTTGATAAACAATCTCAAAATTGGCAACATGTGTGTAAGCAATGGTAGAACACAATGGCTTTGAAATTGTTTTCAATTTAACGTTGGTAAACTTCAGAGCGCCAAAATATGGTACTTACCTATGCATTTTTATTAAAATACCAGATGGAAAACTTTTTTGTTGTTCATTTTACAATAGAAATTCGATTGTTTACATAGAGCTATAATCCAAAGACCTTTAAAATTAACAATATAGGCATCTTTAAGGCAAGGCAAGTGTGTAAAATCATAAAAGGGATGCTAGACATCAGGCGGGTTATTATCATACCATATTACTATTATCATTATTTATAAAATTTAGATCCATTTTGTTATTGTTATAATTGGCAAGTATCTATAAACTCTTAACTATTGGCGTACTTATACACCAAACATTTAGCGTAGGTATTTTTTGACATTCTCAAAGTTCATTATAAATAAAATGGGATCATTAATCGACAAGGCCTTTCTACAGCCGCAATAGTGTGCAATCATCATTTTATTAGTTTTAGACAATATTTGCTTTATATAAACTTCAAATATAGACAAGGCCCATTTACAGCCGCTACAATAATATGTCCTAAGTCTGAAATAACGTTAATAAGCTACCAATTCTAGTTTTAATTTTTACCATGTGTATGGCAATCTTAATTATGTAACATTATCTGTGAAGCGCGATGGCGCGGTAAATTTAAATTTAAAACTCTCGTTCCGCACTCTGTGACTAACTTTATGCAATTGTAACAAACTCAAACACATTGTAGTTTAATCTTGATAATTACTATCAATAAATCTTCTTCTCTAATATATATACTTAATAATATAGCACAAATAGTATATTTAAAAATGTAAATTTGATTCTACCTAGAAGTAAGATAAAGACGAGTCTGTTTTGAAATTAATTATTACTTGGTTATGTATAACTGTGATATATTATGACATTATGGACAATAAATGAATTCTATTCTATTCTATTCTATTCTTAGTAAAACAAAACTGTCAACTTTTCTGTTATATGCAAATAGCGGCGCCAGGTTAGTAATATAACTCTATGACATCACTAATTCGGTCTCACCACGACCGATAGATCCTACTGCATCCATGATATGAATTTAAAACCTCCATACAATGCTTGATAGATTTATTGCATGCCGTTTAGAGTTGGCCACCCATTGCCCATTTTACTGCTGGGCCGATTTGCAGTATGTTTTATTCATGAGACCTAGGTACTTATCGGTAAGTAGGTACTAGACTGCGGCAGTAAATCAGGCAGCGTATATGTCAGGCAAATGTACGTCTAAGGTCGGTCTGCCCATAAATGGTCTGTTCGACGTGAAGTTTGAGAGGTAGATATTAGATGAGCTTGCTTAGAATTCTGTCTGTTACGCATAGTGCATTCAGTTTAGCACATTTTTATAGGAATTGAAAGTTTTCTGAAATCTAGAAGTTTAGCTTTATTATAGGTATATACATTTCGAATGACACAATGAAGAGGTATAAGAAACAACGAGTCCATTAAAAAACCTACGAGTATTTGAACGTTCACAAAGTAGGCTTCTTCATTATAATAAATACAAAAAAAATGATGCCAGATTTACAAAAACAGCCTACAAACAAGCCTACTAAACATTGAGAAATATCTTTATTCTCTCTAGCTCAGTCAGTAACAATTTCACAATATTATAAGCAATGAAATATGTAACTGTGTAAACATGATTAGGTACTGTTTGCTCAAAAATACCTAATAGCTTCTAAGTATTTCAGGGTTTTTCAACTCACACCGAATGGTGACGGCATATTTACGGACGAACGCTGTTAACGACAGATGGTTCAATTATGTTATGCCCAACTTGAATACGATTACTTTAATCTGTATCTCCAAGCCCCTTAGTTATGATGACTTAATGTAACTCCAGTACTAACTATTATGTCATCTGTGACAAAAAGGTTCAATGGAAGGTGCTAAGCTGTTTTGACCATAATATTGTTATACGTATCTTTGTCTCTGTTTCCCAACTGCGAGAAAAACGAGATAACAATACAGTAATCTTGAAACCATAATGCATAAAGAGCCTCTTGTTTCTTCAGGGTCTTACGTCTTTACATCATCGACGAAAATAAATCAATGGTACTATCTGTTATTGGATTTTAATTCTGTATTGCAGTCACGGCTGTCAGTTATGTAAACGATAAAATAATTGCGATAGTTGTCCCATTTTGTGCATTGGATGATGCAGGGGCCTTAGTGGTTGAATCTGGTGGTTTTATGGTTTCCTACACACATTAATATTATTATATGTCATCTATGTACTATTTGGAAGTTTTTTTTTTAATTTACTGCTTACATTACATAAATCCTAGCGACATAAATTACCTGAATCTAAAGTCACCCTAACTTCAAAAGTACAAACAACCACTACAAAGAAGATTAAAATTCCTCATCACGAAAGAACACACACACTCAAACAAATATTGTGAATGGAAACGAAAGGCTTCCGAAAGAGAAATGTAATTATTTGATGAAAAATATGTGTGTTTTATAAACAAGATCTGAGAAAGTCAAACAAGAAAATTACCGTTGGCTGTTTTTGAAGTTACAACGTGTAAGAAACAAGGTAGAGCTTAATATACGAGCTTTCGAACCATCTGTGAACTAGGAGCTTTTATGGTAAAACTACTTTGTCTTCTTTTACGGTCTGAAGTACTGCAAGCTATTAATAAAATGTGTTGGACTCATGGTTTGTTATGTGAGTACTTTAAAAATTGATGTTGTTTTACCTTGATCCATAGAACAAAATGTCAATTTGGAAAACGTAATATTTTCATCCGGGCACTTCAGTTTCTTTCATGACAAAAAACTTTGAAAGCAGATTGCGTTACATTCGTCTAAAATCACATCTGGCAACGATAAAAACATATGGGAAACATCATGATCTTATTTTGATACTATTAATCATAAAACTGCTCTCAACTACTTAACAACGTATTGATAAAATTTCCTAATTAAAACGGAGGTTACAGTTAAAGCAATAAAACGTACGAAATAAGAAGTAAAAGATTACGAAGTTCGATTATGAGTAAGAATCTTGCTCAGCCGAGTCATGAGGCCTCTAACACCTTGCTTAATGTTTGCCTTATTACTTACCGACGTTGCCAACAGAAATAAAAACACGCCCACATGTTACACTACCATAATAGCGAGGTAAACAAACCAATGAATGGTCGTATTAAAAAGAGGCATCTAAATTTGGTCGGGTAATCAAATGTTAGTGAGAGGAAGCGACGGAAATCGGTCGCAAAGGTTTTAAATTGTAGGGTTATGTGTACTAGCCGTTCGATTAAGGTTCGTGTTAAATTGGTTTTTTAATTGCATAGGCACGTAGATATGTAGCCTAATAAAGCCTCTAATAAAGCTTATCGTTTCGGAGAAAATATCTCTCAAACACTGATGAATAACTTAGCAAACTGTGGCTATTATTGTCATTACTAATTAACGAGTTATGCTACGTATTTTTCAAGTTAAAATTCCAAGCAAACAGACAAAATAAAACCTCACTATGACCAGTCCGTTAAATAGAGCCAAATAGTTCAGTTACAGTAATTTTCCAGCATTTTCGCCGTTCTCAGCGGTAATGGCTGGGGTATTGTCAATGATGATTCTACGAAACGTCTCATTGGGAGTCAATCGAGTGTCAAATTACGTAAGCAACCGGTAATGTTGTGGCTGGACAAACTGATTTGGGATTTAATTAAATGTTTTTGTTCTCGTACCTAACGTTAGATTAAAATAATAAACGCTGTAGATTTTTAACGGTACAGAACAATAAAGACTAAAAATCATGAACGTACAATGTACATGGTATATTTCAGGACATAATTCCTGTTCGACATGAATTTAATTTTCGTTCGTATCACAGAAGGGAACTACTACGTATTGTGTATAAAATACATCTTAAACATTGTACCTAATGTTTTAATCTTTAAGTTAGATGCTACAAACATGCACAACATAAAATTAAGTTCAATAAATGATTATGATTTTTTGAGTGTTTTTGGCAGTTATCAGGAGGTATTTGGGACAGATATGTATTTGTACTCACTATAGACATAAATATGTATACAAAAATAAATAAGTAGGTACGTGTAGGTACGTCATGATCCTGAATATTTTGTTAGTTTACATATGTTAACTAAGCATACCTGTTATCACTTAAAATCACTCTAAGCTAAAATATGTGTGTAATTACCTGAAACAAGAAATAAAACTATTAATATGACACATTAGACATCCATAAAATAAAATATATATTCTATAGTACATAAATACAATATTTTAAGCGTGCCCTTGAAAAGACTTCAACGCGCACTCTCACATTATAATTCCACTTATTTTAAATAAATCAATAAGAATGTATGTTTATTCATTATAAAAATCTAGAAATATTATCACAAGCAATATGCAAATCTATATCCACGGATTAATGTTCCAATGTGAATATGATCACGAAATATAAACATTTACGGAAGTAAGTAAAATAGATAATTTAATTGCGTATATTTCTTATTTAAAAAAATCCTAGTATTTCAATCGTGTTAAAAATATGTTAAATACAATGCTGGAAGCTTATCTGTATATTTTTGAGTTTGGATCCAAATATCTCGGTGTTCAGCCCCATTGTTTGATTAAAGCATTCCTTAGCGATAACGAGCCACGCCACGGCAAATTTAATTATAGCAATGCCGTCATTTAGTTACAGTTGCTTTAGTTTCGATTTTAAGAGGAAAACAACTACTATTTTTCTTATTTTTAATCATATTTTAGTGAGACTTGTTGTTATAACGGCATTTGTGATTATATTTATTTCTCTTTCGCACTTAATAATCTTCAAAATATGATAAAATTAATTAGACACATTGAATTGACTCATGGACTACTTATTTTATCTCGGGTTGAAGAGAGCTACCTAGAGACGTTGTTTATGTTTCATATTTCAGTATAGTAAGATGTACCTACAGTTTTACTCTGTATCTGGAAAGACCTAGACGAGGATGACATCATCAATTTCAATAAATTACTAGCTCAATTGGATATCATTTTAACTAGATAAATCTATGATCAATAATAACTTTATTTACAATAATAAAATATAAAAACAAGGGAAGAAAAACTAAACATACTACTTCTAACTACTATAAAACAGGGCACTTAGAAAATCTTTAGAAAAGTCTAAAGATAATCTAAGTGCTCAATAACTGATTTCATGTCTTTAAGAAAGAACCTTTACATCAGACTTGATTTATTTAAATGATTAGTTATATCAGTTCTAGAAAGTATCATGTTTTTTTTGTAAGCGCTGATACATAATTATGAAGGAACATTTGTATTGTATTTCAACGAGAAGTGTCCGCTTATGCTCGAAAACCATAGTTAAAATGGCTTATTTCCTAACACCCGTATTCTTAAACGTTACCTTACGATTTCCTCGACTTAAGGATGGCTTGAGTAAGGTCACGTGATCAATTTGGTATTCTTAAACGTTTCAAATGCACTCCACTTAAGATTTTTCCTCTTTCGAGTGTACGACACAACTGTCAAACTCAAGGTAGCTCGCGACCTACCTTACAGCTTCCTCGAGACGTATTGTCCGGTTTATCTAGTGTTTGTTTGTGAAAAGATGAGTGAAGTTAACATGGAATTTGAAGATTATGTTTACGAGGAACAATATATGTACAATATGTAGGTAATATTGTACCCATCAAGAAGCTATGTGCGAGACGCTATGAACTTTATGGAGTTTTATAGTAATGATGAATTTAGAAAAAGGTTTCATTTCCGGAAAGAAACTGTTCTACATGCAATCATGCCTTTAATATGCTTCAAGGGTGGTGTTAATAGAGGTCTACCAGTGCCTGGTATCCTACAATTATTGGTGGCATTAAAGTTCTTCGCAACGGGACTGTTTTAAGTGAGTTGAGCCAAGGTTCCCTAACTACCTAATTTTATTGAGATATGCCGTTAATTTGTTTCAATTAAACCTATTTCCTAATACAAAATCTATTATTGCTTTCAGATTGAATGTGGAGATTTGCACAAACTTAGCCAGAGTACAGTGTGTAAAATTGTGGCAAATATATCGAAACAATTGGCATTGAAGCTGGGGCAGTTCATAAAGTTTCCTCAAGGTGCAGACGTCGGCGATGTGAAAAGGAAATTTTATGAAATAGCGTCATTTCCCGGAGTGGTTGGTTGCATTGATTGCACCCATGTGCCAATCAAAACCCCTAATAGATAGCATGGTTCAGTTAGTTTGTGGCCCTAACTTGGAAATTTTAAATATTGTAGGTCGTTGGCCAGGCTCTGTACATGACTCAAGAATTTTTGCAAATAGCAGGTGCTGCATGAATTTTGAAGAAGGAAATATTCAGGGTTTACTTTTAGGTGACAGTGAATATGCTCAAACTAGTTATATGTACACACCAGTTCTGAATCCTCAGAGTCCCGCAGAGGAAAGATATAAAAGAGCACACATACTTACAAGGAATACAATAGAAAGGCTAAATGGTGTGCTGAAACGCAAGTTTGCTTGCTTGAGTAGGAAGCTACAGCATAAACTGGAAAATGTTATCAATATTATAGTAGCTTGTGCTGTTCTACAGAATATCAGTATACTTAACCATGAAGAGTTTACAGATGAAATTCAAACAGAAGAAGCAACACCTGAAGTACCTGCTATTGCAAATGAAAGGGGCAGCCTTATAAGATCTGCTTTCATAGCTAGACATTTTAGATGAAATACTAGCAACGCCCTAAAGGTGTTATCACTTTAATGTGGAAGTAAAGTAGTTATGTCTTAATGCAGGGTCTAATCTTTCTCCATGCTTAATTCCATTCAAAATGCCTCTATTATTTTTAATATTCAACATTTTCATCATGTAGATTTTTACTATTTGTAGGATATGATGATATTTACTATAAAAAAGTTGCTACAACAAGTACTAACTGAGCGCTTACACTATTAGGTCTAATAATGAAAAACAAGTGTACAGTGATCCATTTTTAAATTGATTTAATTTAAATTCTGCAGCCTCTCTTTCTAACTATTTTTTTTAGTAAATGGCTGCAGCTGCTTTGTCTTTTAACTCGGCAGCCTCCTTTTCCAAATTATTTTTATTATATAACTCTTCTGCTGCTTTCATTAGCCAGTTGCTTTCTTGATGTTTTATTTGGTGCAGCTCATTCTCCCTGGCTTGTGTCTGTTTGTATTTTTCCTTACGTAGAGAAAATTCATCCAGGATCACTCGCCTTGTATAGTTAGTAGGCCCTGAGGAAAAAGAAAATTATCAAAATAAAGTATAACTAAATAGGTATTAGGTTAATATTTTTTCATTCACATTTGTAACAAATCTTGTGTATAAGTATTCTATAAAGATTTAATATGATTGTCATGCCTAACTAACATTTAATAGTATATTCATGTTTTTTGCTTTTGTATATCTTTTGTAAACCACATAATGTATATTAATAGATTACTATTTACAAAATATATTTTACTTCAACTTTGTGAAGTAGTTTCTCTGGGATACAAGCTTGCTTGGTTCAGAAGAACTAGCTCAAACTTCATTTGTACCACATTACTAATTATATTTAAATTACTTGACTTAATTAAGCATAGGCTGTGTAACTAGTACATACAACTCAGGTTCAATAAATGATTATATGGAAATTGACATGACAGGATTTACATGTTATACATGCCAATGTAATGAAATATATAATGCAATTATTATTGTTAATTTAAGGTGATTATATACGAGAAAGTATCGTAGAAATAAGTGAGGCTTGACACAACTTAATTATTATGCACTGGTAGGATTGTATCATAATAGCACCACAGACACAAGTAGATATTGTATTTCTTAAATAACATAATTTAGAATAAAAAGTATGGTTTTATTTACTTACCTTTGAATTAGTTTCTATCGAATTAAACTCATTAGTAAGTTCGATCCACGCATTTTTTCTTACGGCAGGATTAAAATTACCAGCACCCATAGTTGCAGTGGAATTTAATTTGTATTTAACTATGAATTCCTGTACGCACACTTTCTCAGACTCTGAAAATACTTGGCGACCGGTCATTTTGAATACCCAACATTTAATATAACACGCGAATAGCACTAAAAACAGTACGTAGACAGAATATTAAGATACAGTAATAATAACTGACTGAATGGAGAGAAAGATAAACTTTTGAAAACTATTTAAAAGAAAACAAACACTTGGTAGTAATACCATAAGCAAAAACATTTTTCCCTGGTTTATGCATGTACTTCACAGTCATTTTGATTCATCATCGTTTAAGCTAGTCCGAGCATGGCATAGATTATCACAATCACTATATGTTTTATAAAATAGATATGAAAATATATTATCACGGCTGAAAAATATTAGAGGCAAATAGTTTTTAAATAGGTACATACATGCAAACAAACACTCTGACCTAAGCCTACCAAGCCACAGGTTCACATAACCTAATATTAATATTGTTGTAATATTGTATGTGTGCTGGCTTGATTGAATAATTAATAATGTTGATATTTTGTAACTAGACACATATAATATTAGGAAAATAAAAATTGAATAAATTAAGAAGACTGTTATCTGTACATGTTGCAATCATCAAATATTCACATTCTCCTACGTTTAAAATTCTTACGTACATACACAAATAATGATTTGTAAAAACTAGAATCTGCCTTATAAACCGTTAATAGGGAATTTTACATTAACTGGTAACACTAAAATACATACATTGATATTTGCGATAATTTTGACATTGACAGTTATAAAATTTCACATTAGCAAGACATTAGCAAAGAATCGCCTTTAAACGCGCCCTAAAATCATAGACAGCAATGACGTCACACCTTGACTCGACCCTTCTTCGAGACACGCTCGAGGTTGGTCGAGGTTTGACTAAGAATACCACTTTAGAGTAACGCCTTGACTTATCCTTAAGGACGCCTTGGCAAAGGCGGAGTGAAGGATGGTTTAAAGGTTTGTTTAAGAATACGGGTGTAAGTGTACTTAAACTATATGTTCTGTGCCTTAAACTCTAAGATCAGAATGAGTGACAAGAAAATATACTCGTTCAAATGAGTTTTCAATAACAAACCACAGGGAAACAGAATCAAAACTAACATGATAAACCTTTTCCAGAAAAATATGATTTTATGATTTCAACAATTTCCGGCCTTAAATATTTAGCTTCTACATAAGTAAATGAATAACATTTTATTCACTAGAAATGTTGATATGTACCTAATATTTCTTCATTACAAAATTTCGTTCCAATGGTAGAACACGTCTGATTTAGACCAAAATACTAGAACACATGACTCACAGAATACACAGTAAACACAGTTATTAACTTCAATAACAACGCGAAACGAATTCGGAACGAAAAGAATAATATTTCCCTTGCACTTGTAAATAGTGCGCTTATTTCAGAAATCTAGAATTTCTCGTTGCTGGAATGTAGTGTTTGAACCAAACAATACCATTTACAAGTAGGCCGTGTTTAACGTTTCTAATACTGGTGCCAATGTAGTTCACTTGCACATGTATCTTGCACAAATCTCGATATTTATAAGAACATACATACATGTATGTAGGTATACATAGTTGTTTGTGTTTGAATTGGTATCACGTATTTTGCGTTTTTACATGTTGTTGTTCAGAATATACATGTGTTCACAACATTGACCATGGATTTACATTTTTATCGCACTGTTTGTTTATTAGCGGTACCGCAAATCCAGCATAAAAATAACAAACATATAAACTCATGTTTGATTTGAACTTAACAAAAGTTGCTAAAATGGTAAGTCTAACCGTCTATCAGCAAACAAAACCTGACTTACTATTGGTCTTAATGACATTGTAACGGACTTATGCCTTTATTCAGATGAAAGTCTCAGAGCAAAGATAACGGTTTCTTTCATAATTTGTCTCAGGTATCATCCGTGCCAGTGTTAATGGTAGAGCCTTATTCGCCACAAAAGATAGCATGACTGAATTTGGTTTGTTCAGAATTGTGATCTTTGTTGAATGTTTGACCAAGACTAACCTTGTTTAAACGAGTTCTACACATCGATTACTACATTGAAAGGTCTAAAATGACTTTACTGTCGTCTTGTTCCTTTTACGAAGCTTTTATGGGGTCAATTAGGTTAGTCTGGTCATTATTAGGCTAAATTTAGACCTGATTGCTCAAAATAGCTTTACGAGCAATTGCCGAGTCGTTAACTATTCAAACTTTAATTGTATCATCATTGTTGTTGAGTAATTAGCAAAAACGTCGATGGGAAATTTTACGCGTACTTCATAAAAAGTGGTTTTTAGTAAAAAACTGGTGATTTACCATCGTCGGGTTTTTAGATCTCGAGCATGAGTAGGTGGGCTCCAATTACAGGAAGCTGTTGAATGGTTAAGATTTTATGCTAGAACGAGAGAGGAATAGTGTTCATTGATTGCACAGAGCACAAGGATGAGCGGAATGAAAAATACAAAATACAGTTAAAGAAATTATACAAATTACAATTGAAATCGATTTGGATTTATGTACCAAACAAAAAATAAGGTACCTATGTAAAACAATGGTTTTCTGATATTCATTGAGACAAGCAAAAACAGCGATGCCAAATGTCGAGGTGATGCATTACAAGGAATTTCCTAGTAAGTGTGGAATCTTGGAATACCAAATACCTACCTATTTAAATCAATGTCAAAATCTACAATGTATGCAAGTAGGTATTTTTTTCTTTGATTGCATTATTTGTGAGCTAGTGCATGACTGAGTTTTTGTGTCGAAGTAAATAATTTGTCAAGTTGATGCATCTTACACTGAAGGTCAAGTGAGTAGCAAATTTAGCAATTTAGCATTTAACAATTTCTTGAAATAATAATCATTACGTATACGTGCATAAAAGTGATGTTTGTACAATTTGTTGTAATATCGTTTCCACTTATACTTATTATAACGTGTTTATTTATAAATTCATATGAAATTGGTTAATGTCAACTATTATCACTAACAGGTAATTGCCAACTTAAAGTTAAGTTATTTTACGTTAAAGTTTTTGTCTTTATCAAGTAGTTTAGATCAGCCATTTCTACATTGCACTACTCTTGTACATGTGTGTAGTATGTACCTACCGTGTTTCATTATGTTCATTATAAGTAGGTATCAGCATGTGTTAACGGATCTGTTGTGTGATCTGATAACAATCGTTTTGTAAAGCCAGTTGTTGGAATATCACACCCATTTCACGTATTTTATCATTCTGGCCGGCGCCATTCAGCGGTCCTTGATTATCTGAATTGGTATTTTTGTTTGTAGTTTGATACCTATTAGGGCTAATTGCTTTAGATTGGGGCTTATCTGTTACTGACTCCGACTCATTGAGTTTTTAACGAAAACACGTTTTGGAGAAAAGTATTTAACTATCTATTACCTAATTCATTTTTATACCTACATCGCAATGGAGATATACCGCTAGGTATGTGCATTGTGAACTTATATATGTACGTCTAAACATTTTGCTGTTTTGTAAATTAATAACAAATCTTGGAAAATTTCTGTCTTTGTAAGAAAATTGTTTGCTTTCTTTGTAATCTACAACAAATTTAGTTTTATTCTCATTTTATCTTTTGCGTGACAATATAATCAACAGGCACGTCACGTAGGTACTTCAATAACATAGGTAAGTGTCAAAAGCCTCATGTTTACACTAGTGATGTCAGATAGCACTGAATATTCTTGAACTGTCGTTGTTGTCTGTCTGTCTGTACCTTCCAACGTCACAACTCTACATAATCGAGGAACGCTTACAAATTTCACAACACAAAGGAACCGTAACCTTATTGTGTCCAAATGTCCGTCGTCTGTCGGAGAACGAAACAAATCACCACGCGACACATACAAAGAGCACCACCGTCGGTAACACTAAGAAGTAGCACGTGATTTAAGTAAAATTGTCACATTTAATGAGTGTCAAGATGTGAGGTGCGCAGGCGGCGGAGGCAGCGCGCCGCGCCGCCGAGCCTCCGTCGTAAGCACACACCGCCCTCGGATGAATTCTTTGCATAAATAACCGAGAAAGCTCCGCACTTTGACCACAATCACTTCACGAATCTTCGAAACACTGCTTCCGAAACTTAAAACTAACTTTCTTACCTTCACTGCGCAGTAATGATGTTCTAACACGATCGATGGAAAACTAGCGAAAACCAGGCACAGTCACGTCCGTACGACTACGTCGAGAGTAATGGCGGCGCCGGCTCGGTCGTTGGTTGCCTCTCGCAGACTAGGCTGCCGAGCCTTGTTTGCTCGCTCGGTGACGTGAGCCCGACCTCGCCTCACCTGCTCTACCCCCGTAGCCGCGCCGTGTGATAGAGCGAGGCGGCTATACTTCCACCCGCACCGGCCTTTACCTGAGTTGGTGCACTATCTACATGACGATGCTTCGAATACAATATACATTGAACAATGTCAAGTCTCATGTTTGCTGTAGGTATCGTCTCAAAAAATATGCGAATATTTTGCTGGAATTTTGGATTAAATATTCCAAACTACACTTGATAGAAAACATTTAGAATTTCGATTTACCTAAGTTGTAAAACCTGTAGCAACTTCTTTTCTAGAAACATCATTTACGAGTAGGTAGGTACATCTAGGTAACTTAGCTATGCTATAGATAGGAAAATAGAAATACCTACTGGTATATCTAGTACCAGCAAAACCTGTTTAGCAAGGGCATAAATAAAACACAAAGATTAAACGCTGTCACTCAGATTAAAACTTTAAACCCAGGAAGCGATTAGAGGAGATTTCTCCACTCCTACAGTACTTGCTTACAAATACCTATTTAAGTTGTTGCCTAAGATAATAATGCCTATCTATAAGGCAAAAAAAAAAACTATATGATTAAAAATTAAGTTTAGTATTTTCTTGATTCTCCAAATTCTTCATAAACTAACTTAAAATTTTCATCAAATATGCACTTTCTGCCATCTATTGTAAGTTAACCTAACTACTATGAAACTCGACTCAGTACCATTCTATTCTATAGAACCTTGATGATACATGAATGGTTACTAATTTTCTTTGCTTCTTTTCATCGTAGTTCAACTTAAATTGGTTAGATGGCGCTTATATTATTTCTTTCAACAGAATTAACACATGTAAGTAGATAATGGTAGGTAATTTATGTATAATAAAAAAACTATAAGTTTGTTAGACCGATTAGATGCAATAATATATTAGAAAAATTGTTCACATTATATAAAATTACAGGTAAATTTCTTCCAACTCCCAGTACACTAGCCAATAGCCAGATATGTATACCTATAACAATGATATTATATGTAAGCTCACTGACCTATAACTTGAATTGTGATGAATCTATTCCACTGAAGAGACCACTTTCTAAGCAGTAGTTTAGTTATTATGCACTTAGAAGGCAATAAATGAAAACGGCTCTGCCATACATCTAGAGCTCGGTCCGACTAGGTTTACGCCGCCGCTGGTGAATTATTGAAATTCTGCAGGTGGGCTAGGATGGATAAAGAAGGAGAGAAGGCATTGATTTTACTGATGGGGACGATAGAACATTTCGTATCTACATTCTTTAAACTGTTTTTTTTATGGTTTCTGTGGTATTTAAATTTGTTTATGCAAGTATGATAAAATTAGTATAAGTAGGTACCACTTCATATGTTTCGCTCGTTGTCATCCAGCATTATAGAATAGTATTATACCCTGTATTCTTGTACGCTACTACATAGCCCAGTCTTACGATCTCCTTTAATAACGAGTAGGTATATACTATAATAAGCTATAAGGCCAAGCTATAAGCAATTGTGGCACAGTTGTGAACTATTTTTTAAGTCTTTTGTGTTTCTGCTTGTCTTTTTTTTTCAATGTGAATAGTATTATACCCTGTATTCTTGTACGCTACTACATGGCCCAGTCTTACGATCTCCTTTAATAACGAGTAGGTATATACTATAATAAGCTATAAGGCCAAGCTATAAGCAATTGTGGCACAGTTGTGGAACTATTTTTTAAGTCTTTTGTGTTTCTGCTTTTTTTTTTTTTTCAATGTGTGTTACAATAAAGAGTTTTATCTATCTATCTATCTATAATCCAAGGATCTTTAGATTTACAATGGCTATCTTTTTTTCAAAGGCGGGTTGTATTCTAGACAGATTTGTTGCAGTTATTTGATTGAATGTTGATTTTATTGCGTTGGATTCTTAACATCCAGCAAGCTATGTGCATGCGTGACTATATCACATATAATATAAAAAAATGTTTTTGTTAAATTAATAATTTATATCTTAAGAACACAATTCACTCAACTAATTTCCTGTTCATATCGAAATACGCCTAAAAACATAATACACGTGTACCTACTCGGAATAACAAAACAGGAAAACCAAACGTTGTATTACGTTGTAATTATTTAGGTAGGTACCTAAAATATAGAGTTCTTATTCACTGTTCCAATTATCATACCTACTTTACTCTCATATTTTCCATTTCATACGCCGTCAATTGTCTGGAAGAATCAACATAATATACCCAGCAGTGGGTCGACAAGGGCTGAAGATGATGATGATGACGAAGAGAATGCATAAAGGCTTTTTTGACGTGACAACGTCTTATAAATTGGTTTGCCGGGTGACACTTCAAGAAACTGCGTTACGCTCCGCTCACGTTATGCGCTCACAATGAGAGCGAGTGAGAGGCACGCGTCCCTTCCACTCGGGCATGGTTAGCCCGCCTAAGAGCGAGAGAGACAGACATAAAAAGTGAAAGGCACGCGTCCCTTCCACTCGAGCACAGTTAGCCCGCCTAAGAGCGAGAGAGACAGAATAATAAATATAATATGAAATTCAGTGCGAGATTCTTTGTATAAATTAATGTTTTAAATATAATTCTTTGTATAAATAAATGTTTTAAATTGTTACTATTATTTCATCGTTCTTCCTACTATACGAATGAATATTCACATTAAAATTATTTTACCACTCAAAGTCGTTGTCACGTAAAACTTTCGCCCGTATACCGACTTTACAGGCAACATTTTTTTTTTAACTGGAACCGGGATCAAAGTTTGCCTGATGGTAAGCAATTTATTTCATTTATTTGCCTCATCCATAACCATAGGTTCCTACATCAGTATCGCTGACCTTCAAAGCATGCCGCGTACTTTCACCGCCACGGAGTGCTTATTATTTCCCTCAGCCCAGCTCGCTTGTCACGATGCTACTAAACACTCATCATGTAAACTATGAATAATTAATAATAATTATATGTACACGATATTTTTTATTGTGACTGATCAATGAGCCATATGAAGGTATAAAACGTTTTACCAAGAAAAGTTACTCTCAATCACATTTGGGATCTTGTTTTACGATCTGCCGGTCATTACAGCGATAATGAGGAGCAATTATAATAGCGATATTTATCAGAAACAGTTCAAGTGTTTTGGATACATTATTGCATGGTTAAAAAAAGTAAGCTGAGATAAAAAAAAAACAGAAGCAGCTCTTTTTCAATGAAGCAAGTCTACAAAATTTTTAATAAAATGTGTATAAGATACTCGTATGTAAATTATTTTATGAGATCGTTAGATCATCTAGACTAAACTTTTACTTTTCAAGCAGCTAAAAGTACTAGACGCCCATCTAATTAAAAAGCTATTAAATGTAACTAACCTCATAACACCACGATTTTCAGGGTTACTACAGACGTAAAATACATTTTGGATGAATTTGAAAAAAAAAACTGCTATTAAAACAGACAAAAGTTTTTCTAATATTTAAAAAAAAAATGATTATATATTTACTTTGTTGTAGGTAAGCGAATGTGTATGACTTTCTTTATTCGCAACAATATTAACCGTAAAAAAGCCTAAAAAAGCACAACAATATCAACTTAACTTATTACTATTATATTTAATTTATTTGCGCTTATTTATTCTAACTGAGGTAACTAATTTAAATTCATGATCTGATTACTTATGTTTAGTACGTTATAATTAACCCTGTACATATGATCATCCGATGTAGGCGTAGGACACACCATTACAATCAGGTTCAGATTTCGAAAGTGAACTCTTGTCTATCAACGCCCGCAAAAACTGTTAGAAATTATTTTGATATATTATTACAGATAGTTATCAGCCAGTTAGAGGTGATTAGCCTAGATTGATGATCGTTTATTATTCAAACTGAGCTATGAATCTGTATTATCATAGTCTTCATGGTGAGCTGTTTATGCGATACTTTTTTTAGTATTTCCCACCGTTGTCTAGTGGTCTACGATGGGATGAAACGTTATGTTAGTAATATTATAGTGTGGCTTGATTTGCTACCTCTGATAAAATAAAATAAATGACGAAAAAAATACTTAAATGTATTGAAGAATTTATAGCGTTCCACACTGTGGAACTTGTAACAATCCCTATTACCTTTGTCAGGGAGTCTATCTATATTAATAAGCTTATTTAGAAATATGCGAATATAAGAATCGAGCTCTTCTTCTTTTATTGATATTATTAAAACATAGAATTTAAAAAAGCTAGTTCACTGTATAGGAAATATACGAATTGTAATTTAAATTAAACTTTTTATTGGAAAATGAGCGAAAATAATCACGACCGGCAGGATTCGAACCTGCGTATTTATTTTAACCATAGTGCAGGTTTAGCACTTAATAAAAATTAACTCAGAATTGTAATTTGTTATCAATCATGAATTGTATAATATAACCTGTATGTTTTTGTTTGTAAACTAATAAAAAAAAAATCTTCTTTCTTCTATTTATACATACAGAGACTAGACTTTTGCAATCATTTTGACCCTGTGTACCGATAAAATATTTTTAAATATTTAATATTTAAAAATGTTATAAATTACATTTAAAGTACATAATACGTATTCCATTTTGTTTTGTACCCCATAGTAAGAAGGCCTATAGGCCCGTCCCCGCAGGGTTATACTTATGTACCATAGTAAAATTAATGTCCGTTATGTTTAGCGTATCATCTGATATTTAGCTTATTACTAGATACATTCAACGAGTACATTCGATTGTTAGGCTAGCAAAATTACTTAATTATATTTTCTAGTCATCATATTATGTAGTCAGGCATTTTATATCACAGGTATACAGTCAACTGGCTGAAAACGACACGCAACAACATTTTGGTCGAAAGTGCCTTTACAAAAATGGAAATACCTACTAGCGATTTTCAAAGTAAAAGTTTTCTCGGATTAGGCTAACGTTTGACTACATGTTCTTACTGAGTAAGAAAAGCACGCCATCTTAGACTATAACAATCACTCAGGTACAATAACACGAATTATGGTTCGATTCACACCCATTTAGTAATTAGGTCCCAAACAAGGCTGCTGAAACTGAAAAACATCTATACAAGTACTCGGCGATCGAATTTAACCTTGCTCTCTGCTACTGAATTAATTGTCATAAACACAGCTAGTAAAATTTGCCTTTGTTTTTATCCCACAATAAACCAATCAAGCGTTCATAGCCAAATCGATGTTAAATCGATTATAAAGTAAACTACATTTGACTAGATTAATGGTTTCACGGTTAACGAGCCGCTTTGTTAGTTTAACTTAGGATACAAACAGGATAGAGTTTGCACACACGTAGCCAGAATTATAAAATACTAGCTGTGCCCGCGACTTCGTCCGCGTGGAATAGTTATTTTGGACATCATATTTATTTTAGCAAACAACCTTTATAGCTTTATAAATTATAGCTGTTTCCCACGACTTGAACTGTTTTTGCAGCGCACGCAACGGAAACCCTCAAAGATGAATAATTTTATCCGTTTTTTCCACATTTTCCATTGTTTCTTCGCTCCTATTAGTTGCAGCGTGATGTTAAATGCCAAAGCCTTCCTCGATAAATGGTCTATTCAACAAAAAAAGATTTTTTTAATTCGCACCAGTAGTTCCTTAGATTAGCGCGTTCAAACCAACAAACAAACAAACTCTTCAGCTTTATAATATTAAAGTATTAGTATAGATTTATTAGACGATTTTTTCAAGAAACTAACAGGAAGAATAAAAAAATATGGATACAGTCATTTCCAACTAGATGAATAATGAATCAAAAATAATTATGACGATTTTAATTTAAGATTAAAAAATAGATTTTTTTACCTACTTTTAGCACACATGCTTGGAATCCTAAGTAAATCATCAAAGCCATTTTCGATTCCAACATACAATAACGTAACTATATCATTATTATTGGAAGCCAGTTAACTCGAATACAGTTAAATTCTATAATAGTAAAGAATTATGCTGGAGTTTCATAATTCTCTTATCTCCTTGTGTACCAGCATCACCAATAACTTAGTTTTCCGCGCCAAGTTCGCTCACCTCGGTCTCGAAGCTGTCTAGTTTTTTGCCACCTTGGGATTGATTTTCAGATCGTGAATGATTTTCACGGTCTGACATAATGGATTAGCGTGAGAACTGATCTAGGATTTCTCGGAAAAGCCTGCATTCGATTTGCATGTCGTTGTCAGGTCCGGTCGATTATGGCTATGGACTGAACAGCTAAAATAAATACTCAATATATATATATATATATATATTATGTAACATTTAAAATTTTACCACATTTTATCTAACTGTCTACCCAACAGCTTCAGGGGTTTGAACGCACAAACATAGGTTTGCACGCATTCTATCTGTTTAAAAATACGAGTATGTATCGTAACAATCGCAACAATAAGATATTTATTAATTTTTGTTAAGATGACATAGTTGCGCTCCTGGTGAAACACATCGCACTTAGATTATGGAGGCTTTCTATTTAAACTAAAGATGTTAAAATAAACTACATTTTACTTGTAAGTATGTTTTCTTTAGCAGTTCATTGATCGCGTGTTTTACACAATATGTGTTTTATATTTGATTTTATATTCACGATTGAAGCGCACTCTACATTAACATCCAGTCGAACAGAATGTTAATCAGTAATGCAATGAATGAACCTGTACAGTCAGGAGCAACAACAAATAAGAGGAAAGTTGTATAACAAAGGAGACATTTGCATTTTTTTCGGACTATTTCAAATTATGAATTTGCTGAGTGAGTGAATATTCAAATTATCCATTACTTATAAATAGTGTTTGAATTTCTTGATATTTCTAAAGTCACACTTTCATTTCGCTTGTCCTTGCCGACTGTTTGGTCGCAAAATTTTAAACAAATGGAAACGATTTGCTATTGACGGAACATTCAAAGGGTAACCATAGCTTGCCCGATATAAACCACGAAAATATTTTTTACTCCTCTGTAAATTTTCGTGGCTGACATCAACATAGGCAACGTACCTATTTGTAAAAATAAAGCTTTTGGTCTCGCCTGTCCCTGCGCGCGCGCATCCTGCCGACACGCAGTGTTTGGTAAATATCGCTTGAACTCCGTGACCTGTACACTACACTCAGCCGCTGCAATCTTGGGATAAAACTTTTACAATCATTGTGAGTGTCTTGTGCAATAAATAGTACATGATTCGTTGTGTATCTAGCCTGGGGCGTCCAAATTTCAACAACTCTCATAAATTCATTTTACGATTCTAGTAAGACAAATATTTATATAATATTATGTTGTACATTTTTCATTCGTCATTTTTTAGATTTTAGTTGAAGCATGAAAATATATTCAAATCCGACATCACACCCAAGTGGATTATTTATTTAATTTCCCATGATTTTGTCAATTTATTATTTATTCGTTATCATTTATTCTTGAAAATTATACATTCAAAGAAAAAGTCCGCATGTATTTGTTTTTTCCATGTCAACTCTCGCTGTTGGTCAAACTAAATAAAAATTCACCGACATGTGCATGCTGAGTGTACAGTACTCCACGTGGTACGCACATTGCTATGTCTATTGTTTACATAGCAATTTATTGCACTCATTGACGGTAGTTGCAGTTTTAGACTCCTTTGTGCTCCTGTTATGAAACGGAAACATCAAATGGCTCATCTACGGACGTAATTACTTTGTAAAAAAAGTTGATTTGTAAATGTTGATAGTAGCTGGACATTTTGTTTGATTCATTAATTAACATTTGATTTAAATATGTTTCTTCTTATGGGTTGTGTAGGTATTTTATTTTCACTAAAACTTCGCTCATGTCTAGATGGCAAGACGACCTGAAGCTCACAGCCGGTCACCACTGGAGATGAGTGGCTCAAGACAGGGCTCAATGGAAATCGTTAGAGGAGGCCTATGCCAAGAGGCAATTTCAACTGAGAGACATTATATAAATCGACATTCTGAATAAAACTTATCATTATCATCATTTATACCTATAAACCTGCAAAACTTCGCCAAAACAAAATTTCCTTCTTTTTCAAAGCTAGATATTTAATTGAAATTATTTGAGTACTTACACATAAACCAGTGACGAGGTTTTTAAAATAATAAGCTTTGTCATGCTTATACTTACTGTTTGAAATGCATCCGGTGTCATACTTTGTCAAAAAATATGGAATTCTATTAAATCCCGATTACCAATTGGGATTGCTTGTACATTCCTTTTGTACGGAACACAGAAAGTCACATAACGAGTTGTGGCGAATATTTCACTCTATTTGCCAACTCAATCAGCAAACAAGTGTAGAAAGTAAGGTTTGCCAATCTGCGGATGAATCTGCACGTTCATTAGTATTGAGCTAAGATAAATAAACTGGAGATTTTCAAAGCCAAGTCAGACGTGCTTTTAAAAGAACCATGAATCTTCATTATGGCTCGGACAAGATTTGTACAGCATTTTTTGTCTCCGTTAGAATTGGCTAAAATTTGGTTCTAGTAGGTATTTACATATTGTCAAGAATATTGATGAGCATTCCTAAAATTTGATATTGCAGATTCTATTCTATCTATCGATAAAGACAAGTAGTTTAAGGATTTATTATAACAAATGCATACCAATTCTTGAAAGATTATTTCAATTCGTAAAATAATATTTATTCACCCCACAACATAAACACTCCTACGCTCACCTCTAAATATGTATTTATTAATTTCTGTCTATCCTATTTCTCTTTGTCTATAAAGAAGATGAATGCACGCACACGGTCCTATACTAAACTCCGACTCTATTGTTGTGAAGAAATTTTGTATTATTTATTGTTAACGTGCGTTTTAGGCCTTGTGTGTTTTTTAATAGAGTGGCTGAGAGGCCAGGAAAAATGTATGAGCATTTGATGATACCTGCCTCCTGTAAAGTAGGTATTTAAAAAGTTGGCCATATTCCGTTGATTAGATAAGCAACTATAAATTTGCTTAATCACATTGAATGTTTTACATTTTCAAGCTATTACTACTACTAAGTATATGTAATAAAATAGCTTTGTGACATTTTAAGTAAACAAATATGTATACTAGATTGACTTAAATATATCGATCAACTTACATATTTTTTGTGTTTACTGCATCAGGATTTCATTATTTACTCGTTTGTACAACTGATTTACTACCATTATATTCTTATGGTAGAAAATCAGAAACTAGCTAAGCTAAACTATAATAGTTTCCATTCTATTTATTAGTATATATCTGGTAGTTAATCAGATTACTGTTAGGTTATAAAAACGGTTGTCACTTCTGTCATACTATAATGGGAGACCACCCGACTAGCATAGATTAGTACGGCCCTTTGTCTTCAAGGGACACATGATTTAATTTTATATATGACGGGAGAAGATAGAAGACAAATTTTGATAAATAATACAGAAAAATAAGATAGTGATTTACAATAGGTGTACTTCAAATAATTTATTATTATTGATTTATTGATTTATTATTGGTATGTACATATTGATTTATTATTGGTATGTATATAACAAAATACGCACATTAGCAATCAGTCATCGTAGTTTTTGACACTTTAGAAGAAATCTGCAAGGGTTTTTACCATTGGGATTCTTTATTTACGCTTGGTTTTCTTAGAGATTACCATACCATGATTAGATTAGAGATACCATAAAAATCAAAATACGAGTAGTTATAAAGTAAAAAAGTAAAATTAAAATAAGGTTATTTTTGTATTAATATGTATCTTGTATGTGCATGTATGTATTTTATTTCTTTAGTTAATAAAAACATTTGAATTTGAGTTTGAATTTGAGTTAAAGTTATTTACGCCTGTAGATACAGGCGTAAATAACTTTATGATTTTAAGATATTTTTCTATTCGGAACTATATCCAAATTACAAAGTAATTTACAGTTATTTTCTTTCATGTGTGCGTGGCAAATTTTAGCGTCGATAGCTTTCGAACCGTTTTAGGCTAGGTTTCAAATTTGAACCTATGTAATTGTTCTCATCATGTCTTAATAGAGCAATTTATCATGCTTCACACAAAATAATAGCCTCTATTAGCTGACTTAAAAAGGAGACACGACACTGCGACTAACAACTTGCTTGACAAAAAATGTTCTACATAGGGTAGAGTCAACCACCTTTGAAAATATTATTTCTCAACTTAACAGTTTCAGACACTAAGTACACACATTATAATTGTTAAGTAGATATATGTATGTACGTTATATGTAAGTTTTGATGTAAATATGTACTTATCTTTTTCCCATGAATTACCTATTTTTCTATTCTACGCTGTTTTCACTTAAAAATATAATGATAAAAAGATAATAAGTTACCTTATACTGGCTATAGATACATAAGTTATGAAAGTATTTGCTTCAAACTGTTTGTGTTAGAGCTTGTAAAAACAAAAAACATCATCCTTTTCAAATAAACGCAAAACCAAAAAAAAACCCCCCGGGAAATACACAAAATATGACCCTAAGCTCCTCAGGTCAAAATACTAATTACTAATCAATGTACAGGCAAACCCATTGTCATGCATTCCGTCGCTTGAAATAATTGAGCGCGACACTACACCGATTTTGAGAAAACATTACCTACGTGGTTAAACAGAAAGCTGTCTGCTTCGCGGGAAATCGACCGCTCGGATTACGTTTGCATTCTTTTATACAGGGAAGGAATTAGGCTCGCGAGGCCTAGAACATATACACATGTTTCTATTACCTTAAGCGAGTGTGGCTCAGCGGTTCCAGTGCCTGCTTTTCATCCAGGCGCACCCTGGTTCGAATCCGGCCCTATACCAATAACATGTATTTTCAAGCTATGTTTGGATTGCAGTCGCTTAACGGTGAAGGAAAACATCGTGACAATATCCGAGGACATGTGTCTTCCGTGGTAGGACCTAGGCGCCCACCACGATGAATCTGCCCAAGAAAACTCCCCTAACGAATTATTTCTGCGGGGGAGTAACGACCCTTAGTCATGAGGAAATACGAATCAAAGAGAGAAGAGAAATGACCTTAAATTAGAGCTTAGGAACCAATTATCACAATTATAACGGAGAAAAATTACTAAACTACTTCTAGAATCAATATAAAGAGATATTATAAGGTTGGAATCACGATTCTCAGTAATGGGGAGAATATGACTAAAAGGGGAGGCGGAATTCAGACAAGGTAACAATACTACTGGTTTGAAATGTGTGCTGAATTTTGAAGCTATATCAAGGCTATATTATAATATCATAGCTTATCTTATATCATGTAATAGTGCTTAGGATTCTGGTAGTTTAAAGCAGGTTTTTGTATAACTTATTTATTTGAGTTTATAGCCTTATGTTTAGATAGATAGATAAATACTTTATTAAAACACCACATATAAAAAAAACAATACAAAATAAGAACTTAAAAATTAAAATTAGCGTCTTAATTGGCGGCCTTATCGCTAAGAGCAATCTCTTCCAGGCAACCAATCTGGCAGAGATATAAACTTCAATTTAAATTAGCAATAAAAAAAATCAAATTCAAATTTATTGATGTGTAAGATATTGTGAAGCTCTTCTGAATAATCGCGGGGCCTAAGATGGAAGCCCCATTTGTCACTTTAATAAAGTCGACCCTGTTTCCGTACAATACGTGAAATGTGGCCTTTATAGCTCTATCGTGATATTGTATTGCTGCTGCTGGTGGGTGTTCTATACTTTTGGAATTGCTGAAAGAAATTACCATCACTTATATATGAATGCATATAATGTAAGTTGTAAAATAAAATATGTTTCATTTATCTCACCGACGGTGTATTGAATAGAAAAAAACTGGTTGTAGACAATTCTTAACACACACAATAAAGAGAATACACAAAAGAAAACAAATTTAATCTAGTGCAAAATGCAAGTGAAATATCAATAAAAAAAAATATAAATATCATTTTACAATATGTAGTAACCTTAACTTGGCTTACTCATTACACAATTTTTTAATAATGAGTAATGTATTTTCTGATTTTTGGCAGTTTGGCACTCTCACAATGAAATCGAAACCAACCGATTGTCATCTGTGCCCTTAACAGCTGATCAAGATAAATCAACATCATAATTTAACCAAATGTGTGTCAAAAACCGAACAATAAGAGCCTTCCGTCGAATTTATGATTTCGTTTACAACCTTCCATTGTTTTCGACTTCCTGTAGGGTCCTTATTTACATTGTCAGTTAAAAAGTAGGCTCGAAAAAAATAAGTAGCGTCTATGATGTAACACGTTGGAGATGTCACATCTACAATATCTACATACATTAATAAAAAGCAGAATATTTTGACTTCAATAAGTTTCAAAAGAACCTTTTTAAAAAGACGCGCACTCAACTGTACTCTGTTTATTATTATTGTAAGAAGTGACCTTGAATAACTTTGATTGTAATTTTTTTAACGTACTTAATAAGCAATAGTGTCTTGTTATCCATGGGTTGAACCTCACGATAAATCTAAAGAATCCCAAATCAATTAGCAGATAACACAAACCCGCTTGTGTTGTTGCAAATTGTGTAAAAGACTACCAATGAGATAGCATAGAGAAATAAATAAAAGAGTATTGTTTGTGTAGACGGTTGATGACTTATACAGTAAGCTAACATTCCATTAAAACGTTCAGGAAACTTTCGCTAATTGATAGCATTATCGCTGTGACGAATATCCGGCGGTCCCTGCAGCCACAGGCCACAGATAACATTGTGCGTACTACAAGTTCATTGTTCTTTGATTATTCATTAGCCCGCCATTTCTGACCTTTTTCCTGCTCTTAACTAGACGATATCGTCTGCATTATTCAGTGTTTTTTTCTAATTATCCTGCATTTTATAAATTCATGGTAACTTTTGAGTACGTTATTTACTCCTTATTTTCCTTAACCGTGTAACAATGTCCAGTATTGTTTTCAAAGAAAGGAATAAACCGACCGAAGTGATAGTCATATAACCTTTTCAATAAAACAAGTTCAATGCTAATAAATCACCAGAAAACAGCATGAAATCATTTAATTTTCCCGTAATGGAATTCTTTGTGACCTAGTAGACTGCCTGTATTATAATAAGTGCTTATAATAAATCTCCAAGTCAAAAATCTGCATTACAAAACTGCAACAATGACTGTCTGTTCAGATCCGTAGTTACGTACGTAAGATTTTGCATTACAAAATTTGATTTTGCACAATACTGCTCTGCAAGTTTCAATCTTTACATAGGTCACATATATTTGCCATACCATTTTAAACTCTATGTCATTTATCATAGTAATCAAATTGGTCTGTATTGTTAGGCGATAATAAATTAATTTGTTGATTCGAGTGGTTGAATCGTTGAGATGTCGACGCCAAGCCGTCTCCGGACTGGTTAGGAAAGAAAGACTGGTTGTGTGAGTTGTTCTACTAGTTGGGGCTAACTTGTCACACTAGGCTCACTTTTGTATAGTTAGTTGTATAAGAAGTCAATAGAATTTATAGTAATACAAGAGTCTATGGTTTATTCATGTCGGATAAAATAATTGTTTCGGCCGTTTTTTGCCTATAGCCCTATATCGAGTATCGCAGTAATCTAGGGTATAACACACTAGCCAAAAAACATACGTGCATTATTTTATCTGCTAATATAAGATGATAGATTAAAAAAATAAAATAAAAAAAATGTTAAGAAAAAATACATAACAACAGATTACTGGAAGTAATATAAAACTCAAGTAGGTAAATATAATTAACATTCAAAGCTCTTCTGCCTTTTGATTTTGTAATGATGAATTGCAGCTTATATCTGAAAATTACAAACAAGCTTTTATAATCTGTCTGAATACTCTTCATACTAAATGCAGACGACCGCTGCCTTGATCATCTTTAATAGGCACTTGTTGGAGTTAGCCACAACACAGTGATGGCAGGTTGTATGCGGAACTTCGGGCTTGGATTACACTTCATACATACCTACGAGTACATATGTGTAATTAGTGCTATATAACTCTATCCGTGTGGTATATAGGGTTAGCAATGTGAAATTAGGCCAAAGGGTATAAAAACTTATGCAAACTAATTTAAATTTAAAATAATAAAAAAGTTTCTTCTTGAACAAATAAAGCTTAGCATCAGACGAGTTGTGGTCAAGCATAAGTCAAACAGTTATTAAATATCCTCATTTTTAGAACTCTGTTAAAAAGAAAAAGTCGATCAGAAAAGTGTTTTTGTGTAGCCAGTTAAATTTTGCGTCACAATCGTTTTAAACCAAGATACTATGTCGTTTATAGGTTTTAAATAAAAGTGCATTGAAATTCACATTTTTTCTTGATAACCCTGTGTCAGGTCACCTGATTCTGTTATAATTATGCCTGATTATAGCCGCATAAGCACAGTATGCGCACGAGCCTAATTATGGGTTTGCGCCTGGTAGATATGAAGCCGCATAAAGTTACACGTAATTAAGTATTTGATGCCAAGAACTTAGTTAATAACAGAATTTGTTATCTGGTTGCTTTGAGGTATTTTTTGGTTGGATTGAGAGTAAGCCGATTTATATTAAAAGTCCTCAAAATCTGAAATATTTAACTCTTCAGCTTTTGTGTTATAAAAGAATATTATTAAAGCTTTCAGCTAGGTCTAGCCCAATCAGTTTGAAAGAAAGATCTCGTGTTATGAAAGATACAGAATATTATATATGGTTGTCTTGAAAAGAAAGACCTTGGACATCGGCCTGACCCAAAATACTTATAAATATTTGCTGTATTCAAATATTTGTCCATTTACGGGATTGTTTCCTTCAGCCAATAACTTTCTTACACTGATATATTTAATGGTATTTGCAAACTATATGCTGTGTAAATGTATAGATCTACAAACATATGTACACAAAAATGTAGTACAAAGTAAAAAGTAGTACAAAAATGCGACTTCCTACACAAATCTTAGAATGATGCAAAGTATAGACTCATTAAACTTTGAACGTCCCCCAAAAATGTGAGATGAAATTACAAACAAAAAATACATTTTTTTTTCCAAAACAACGAGAGACCGCGTTTGAAGATAAAATAGATAAAAAACAAATAAACAAACATGACGTAAAATTAATATGTTTGGGTTAACACTCGTGCCGTACTTTCGTTTGAGGCTTAGATAAAATGATCCATTAAAATTCTTGATCCTAGTGCGATGTGTAGACGAAGGTGGTTCCTGTCCTCTTATAGGATTAGAGGTTTATAAATTAGGAGAGGATTATAAAATAAGGATATTTTTATGCTATCAGGACGAGGTGCTGGAAATAAATGTCAAGTTTTAAGTGTGTTATACTTTAAAGAGTTTGTAGATATACATTCGAGTACATATGAAATGAAATGAAATGAAATGAAATAATTTATTCGAAATGAAATAATTTATTCGAAATCAAGTCATGTTACATTCACTAACTCTAATAAATATCTTAGAGGGGAAGCACATTTCAAGATTAACATCGTCAATATTTTTATAATTATATTCATTACATAAGTATATTGATTATTTATGACAAATTTAAAATTTTTGGTAATAACATATTTTAGAGGGCAATTAATTAATTTAAATATGTATTTATAGTTAAATAAGTTTTACTATCAGCTGTAAAGAGGCTTCGTCAAATAATGTCGTAGAAAATTATAAATTAAAAATTATATATATATATATATATATATATATATACACATAAATATTATATATACATATGTAAATAGAATATATTTTACTTTTTCCGTGTTTAAGTGACCATAACTTCTTAAGTTTTAATGTATAAGTAAGCATTATTTAAATATTTATATGTCATGTCACAATAAAACCAGCTATCACACCAAATAAATTACAATTCTATGATGTCTATTTAGCTACTTTATGTTTGTTTAGATAAGCTACTAAGATAGGCAAAATGCATTTGAAAATTAACTATTTGTAACTATTTATGTAATCTACGATAAAATGACAGCTTGAGATATTATCATACTAATTCTCCCTAAATTACATTCATTTTGGTCATAAATTGTAAAGTAATTGGAAACGCATACTAACTCACTGTGGGGGGCATGTAATTAATCGAAAAGGGTTTTAATTAAAATAGTATTTATCGAAATTTCTTTGTTAATATTGTAGGCATAATCGTCTATTGATTTTGTAAAAGTCAATTTCTCTCTTATACCATGTACATAATTGATTTTTGTCAAATTTAAATGGTTGCTAAAAATAGCTTTTGCATACAAAAGGCAAATCGTGATGTTTAAATCCCACTTTGAAATAATTACCTGAGCTTACAATATTTTGATTATGCTGTTCAGCATTGATCTGTTTTTTTTTTAAATAACATTTTTTTAATTGTTTTATGTACGTTTACCAAAATATGAAAAAGAAACACAGTAGCCTTGTTTTTATGCTATGAAAGACGCATATTTCATCCAACAAAATTGAAATGAACTGGTTTACAAACGAGTTAATCCAGGAATGGTTTTCTTTTTAACAATAACTGGCATCCGGCAGGGCTTGTCTTTTGCACCTGCTCTTTACAGAATACTACTATAAATGCTGCGTAAGTTCGAAACCATTATTGTAAAGTTTATGATTTTAAAAATGTCTTAACTTACAGTATTGATTTGCATAATTTATAAAAGATGCTGCTGCTATTATACGAATGAATGCTGGTTGTACAGAATTGTTATCAAATACTTCCTTTAGATACTACGTTATTTCTGTATTCTAAAGATGCTACTTAAAATTCCAATATGAGATTTATGTTAATACTGTGGATCAAAATCTATATATATATAAAACTCAAAGGTGACTGACTGACTGATTGACTGACTGACTGATATAGTGATCTATCAACGCACAGCCCAAACCACTGGACGGATTGGGCTGAAATTTGGAATGAAGGTAGATGTTATGACGTAGGCATCCACTAAGAAAAGATTTTTGGAAATGCCACTTTTAAAGGGGTGAAATAGGGGATGCAAGTTTCACTTCTTAATGCGAGCGAAGCCGCGAGCACCCACTAGTCAATAATAAAGCCTTTCAGAGTTGGTAGGTACACTTTTTGATTACTCCTGATTGATTAGAGAAAAATCATAATTAGAACATAATACAATGATGTCTTAAAAGTTAATCATTTTAATCTGCGTACTAATATGTACTATTATCATTAATCTTGTACAAGTTCGCATATTCAAAATTAAATTCGCTGTAACCGTTCTCGTCACTAAACAATTAGTTAGAGATTGATGATAACAACTTTCGATACAATACACACCAGAGAACTTTGCATACGGATAAGACAAAAACTAAAACTGTCTGATTAGGAAATCTTCTTCAGGTAATAAGTGCTGCAACCATTCGATTTTAAATTTCCTTGTGTAGTGTTAAACAAAAATAGTTTATGATAACTACCACACCCAAGTTTGAAAGGCATCAGAAAGTTAGCCTGAAGGCTCAACCTAAGCAATGAGCTGGTGTCTATCCATATTATTTTACCACTAGTCATTTCAGTTTAGTACTAACGGAAATAACACTGTTGTGAAACCAGGTTAGGTTCTTAGAGAGCTCTGATGGTAAAAGTAAAAACGATTATCAATACGGTAATCAGCTTTTTTAGAAACAAAAAATAGTGAATTTTAATAACTTAAATTTTCTCCATATAACCTATTGAATAATTAAATATAATTATTTTCGGGGTTACAAGGAATATAAAAGCGGAAAGGGAAAATAAAACTAAACTTTAATTTCATGTAATTAAATAATTCAACTTAATTTATACGAGTACAATACCTATATAACTAATTATAATAACATAATTACATAATTTCACAAATACTTCGAACGTAATATTAATAAGGTCTTTTGACTATAAGTTAATTAGTAGTTAATCTATCCCTGCGAGTGTGGCTTAGCGGTTCTAGTGTCTGCTTTTCATTCAGACGCATCCTGGATCGAATCCTGCCCTACACCAATGACTTGTATTTTCAAGTTATGTGTGGATTTGCACTCGCTTAGCGGTGAAGGAAAACATCGTTCCTCACGATGTTTTCCTTCACCGCTAAGCGAGTGCAACGACATGTTTGAAAACCACAATAACCGAGGACAAGTTTCTTCCGTGGCAGGACCTGGGCGCCCACCACGATGTATCTGCCCAAGAAAACTCCCTTAACGAATTAATTCTGCGGGGGAGTCACGACCCTCAGTCATGAGGAATTCGAGTCTAGAGGGAGAATCTATCTCTTTCCTCCTCCTTTTATCCTGTTCCGCAATACTGAGGGTTGTGAATCCCCAGTCCAATTATCTTCTTGATTAATGCCATCTTCCATGACAGTTTATCTGGTAATCTGTAGTTCTTCTTCTTATCGAATGAGAGTGGCTAGCTCTGGTGTCGAGAGTTAATCTGTAGTCTGTACAAATATTATATCATAGTATATAGAACGATGAACACGAAAGTGGTTTTGCCGGCGCTTTTTCATAGAGCTTGATTGATATAAGCTTCTACTAAGAATTGTAGCTTATAGGAAGGGGTTACTAAGGATAAGGAATACCATACAACATAATATTGTCATCTTTACAAACAAAAGAAGTAGAATTAACTTATTTCTTATTACACTTTCACTGTCAGCTCTAAAATGAATCCCATATGAATTTGCAAGTATGTAAATTTTCGAAAGAAGTTTTGTACTTGTGATAAAGAAATTAAGTATATATAAACCTTTAAGGAATTTTATAATAATAATAAGTGAGCATATCTCACTCATTTTAAATTCTGGTTTTTGGTTGCCTTTACATTACGCCTTCTGCCAATAATCGTATAAAACTTTTAATCTACTTAAATTTAATTACCTTTTTTTATGGTAGCGCTCACATTGATAGAGAAAGGCCAAGAAAGTGATTTTAAATTAATTCTCTCGTGTTGGAGTAATGACAATTACAAAGTAGAGGTTCAATAAACTCAACATGTGGCAACATTGCAAACAAGGTTGTTAGGAAAAGGGGTCGGCCATTGCTAATCCTTATACATCTTATTACTTTTAGTATTATAGTAATGTATGTATGTATATAAGATGAGGACTTGGGGCAGCAATAACACAATGTGATTCATCTAAAACAATAGAGTTTTAATTAGTAATTTAACTAGGTTTTAACAAAATATGAAGTACCTACCTAAAACAATAGAGAATCGACAATTAAATGTCCTTGCCTATCTTCAGCCCGTCGGTCCTCTCTTGCACTGTTTAACTAACACTAAACACAACTAAATTACAACTTTACTGAGAAACAATGGTATTATTTTATAAGATTTTTTATGTACATAATTAAAACAATATTTTACTAACTCGTTTTTTTAGTCTGACACTTGTGGCTCCCACCTTAACATCCTAACCATACAAATGTCAATGTCAACATGAAAGCTTTCATGTATAAATTAAAGAAGTAAATACTTGACACTGGCAAATACGCGAAGAGTGCGACGCCAATACTAAAAAATAATAATTAAAGAATAAAAATGGGATAAATTTTTACTTTATACACATACGTGGTGATTAAATTTAGGGTTTCAGAGATAATGACTACTTACAGTACCTAACCCATGATATAAAGTGATAAGTCATGCAGCATATCATGAGTTGGTCTTATTTTGTCTTAAACAGAAACCTAAAACATAACCGAGATGAAACAATGAATAGTTATGTTTTAGGTTTCAAAATTTTCTGTGAAATCGTGTGAAGTTTGTACATTTCTCTTAATTAATCAGATCAAGCAAGCAAAGCTGGTACAAGTGTACAACCTTAGGTGTTAAGTCAGTCGGTGTTAGACCGGAACGGCATTCGAAGCGGTGACCGACTACTCTCTGGTTACCAATTTAATAGTAGAACTATAATATACAGCTGTCTTTTGATTAAGTAGATTAGGTTGTATTATATATCGTGTGTTAATAGTCTTTCTTATTCAAAGTGTTTATGTTTTTTAATTTTCTTGTTCAATGAGTCGTCTGTCTTGCTTTAGCTGACGCGGTTAGTCCTTGGATGAGTGACCAAAACGTGGCATTCCATTTTGGGCGCTTTCGTGAGTTAGATAAAAAAATAAATTGTAGGTTTCGGCTGACGTAGTATGGCAGTCGTTAAGCCGTGTCAGAGGCCCTTAGGTCGGCTTGATAAACTCTCGACACCAGAGTTGGCCACTCTCATCCGATAAGAAGAAAACTCTAGCTGTATAAACTACTACTTTTTTAATCTACCTAAAATTATTGGAATAGAAACGCAACATTACAAAATTTTCCCGAAATGCTGAAACACTACAGACTTCTTTGATCTTAACTTTTTCAGGAAAAGCTTTAAATTTTACGTCGCTTTGCGGTAAGTTTTATAGCACTTCCTTGTTCGGTGGGTTTTATTACTTTTATCTTGATTACTATGAGCAAAAATTTTATCTGATTCTAAATAAAGCATTTTGAATATGTGCAAAAGTATAAGCAGAACAGATATTACAAATATCTTACTAAGTAAGATAGCAATAAATGTATACTGTAACGACAGAAACAGACAAACACAAACGGGTTAATGACCGCAATTCTACATGTATTGAGATAGGACTTAACATTGTTAACTACATATATATTTATACTACATATATACATTAGACATACGCATAAGACTCAGCTATATAACAGTGAAAAAATAAACAACAACATATACATTGCAATAAATAGTCTGAACAATATAAAAACCTCGCATTGTGTACATTAAGAAGATATAAATCTATATATTTAAAACTCAAAGGTGACTGACTGATTGACTGACTGACTGACTGACTTATATAGTGATCTATCAACGCACAGCCCAAACCACTGGACGGATTGGGCTGCAATTTGGAATGAAGGTAGATGTTATGATGTAGGCATCCGCTAAGAAAGGATTTTTGGAAATGCCACTTTTAAAGGGGTGAAATAGGGGATGCAAGTCTTACTTCTTGATGCGAGCGAAGCCGCGAGCACCCACTAGTTATATGTATATATATTTTGTAGAAATAAAAACTATAAGCGTGGATACAGTTAATGTTAAATTCGTGACTACGAAAGTAGCATAGCATAGTATAGGGAATTCCTCTCATGACATTTCATGATGTTATTCTATTCGTGAAAATCTCGAGAGAAAGGTGATGTGCTTAGACCTTCGACTTTTGGCTAACCTGACATACAAACATAATTTACATACATACATATATACATGTAGATATATATTTAAGTCACGAATTAGAAAGAAGCCTGTAGGTAGACCTTGATATCTCACTTTTATTAGCTTCAGATAGGTAGTGTATCGTGACTTTAGGTACTGATAAAAGCTATATACTTAAATCATATGGAAATTCAGCCAAACCTTTTATTTAATAATTTCTGCAGAATTTTCAGGCCATACTTAAAATTAAATCAGTTCTAGATATTTAGAATCTTGGAGAAGAGAGATAGTTAATAAGAAAAAATATGATTTTATAAATTTAATTTGGTTACCAAAAACGATAGTCTCATTTTTTTAAACACAATATTTATATAGTCATAGTCATAGTCATATCATTTATTTGCAAATTGTAAAGATATAAACACTTAACAATGACCCAGATAGGGTATGCAAATATGTACATATGTATATGTAAGTCTGAGTGATGAATGATGATTTTGGCGTAATTACAAAACCACAACATTTTTGTACAATAATGACAAAAGGAGACCATATCTTAAAATCATTAAACATAATCACTTTCCCTACAGCATGGCTATCAAATCAAGTGAAATTGTTTGATGAATAGCGCTATCAAAGCTCAGACCACCCGGGTAGATGCTGGACTCATTTGTCATTTGAGAACTGAAACTGTTATACAGAGGTACTAATTATAACAACGCATTATATTTAGATGCCCTTAGATGGATGGATAAAAAGATGACACTTTATTTTAGGCCCCGGATGTTTTTCATAGTATAATAGTTGTTAAGCCATCTCAGAGGCCCTTACGGCGGTTTGTAAACTGATACCAAAATTGGCCAGTCTACTACGACTTACTTTTTTGTCAAGGCAAAAGTGTATAATAACTTGTTTGTTTCTTGGTCTGTTTGTTTTTCTTTCACGAAACAGGACATGGTGACAGATTATAGTTTTTAATTTGGTATGGTACAGACAGTACAGGAACTGAGCAAGAGAATTTGTAATATGTACATTTTACCCTGAATCAAAAGGAATGAATCCGTGACTTTTAACTAGATTTTAATGAGAAAACTTTAATAATTAAAATTATTGACTGGCCTGTTAGCTAAGTTGGTAGTGACTCTGCCTTCTAATCTAGGGTTGTGGGTTCGATTGGTTCGACACAAGTAATTATGAATTTTAAAATGTATAATTACTTGTGTTGAGTTTGGTCGTTTCTATGTATAATAAGTATGTATTTACAAAAAAAAGTATTTAAGTATTATACGTTATCTAGTACCCACGACACAAAAGTTTGCTTAGTGTGGGGTTACATGGCGCTGTGTGCAATGTCCCGGTTTTTTAATTATTTATCTGTAATTTGTCGAGGGTAAATGCACTTTTTGTTGAAAGCTGTTTTTTTATGAAATTTAAGACTAAACTACGACTATAAAATATAACAATAAAATAAATGCACTACTTAAAATTTGCTACGCGTAGGTATGTTAAAGGCTTTTTTTTTACAATAGATAGGCTCACGCTTGACTACAACTTGCCTGATGTTAAGCAACGTTGTAATCTACGATCTAGCACGCTTGCCTAGAAGAAACCGGTACTTAGCTACTTAGCTAGCCCTGTAGTCACAACAAATTATGTTTTAAATTTGGCTATACAAGCCCGTAAGCGTTAAATGGGTTTACCGATTCTGAATGCAAGTAAAACTTACGAACTTAATGATGAAGTTAATTGTCTGGAGTGATATTCTAGCTTAGTTTAGACCTTTATATTTAATTGATGAAAGTAAAAGTTTAATCACAAAACCACATTTTCACATACTTAAATATTTTGAAGTTGTCGCGTTGTTTTGATTTTTTATCTTGAATGTGCTAGTTTGATGAGTACATAGAATTAAATTGGATGGGTGTAATACCGTATCTAAATTTAATATACAGATATTTTTTTTTACATCTTCTTCTTATTGTATGAAAGTAGCCAACTTGTCGAGAGTTAATCAAGCTATCCTAAGGGCCTCTGACATGACTTAACGATTGCCATACAATGACAAACAGCCGGGACCTACAATTTAACGTGTCATCCGACCCACGGAAGCGCCCAAAATGGAATATCACTTTTGGTCACCCATGCAAGGACTGACTGCGTCGACAATTGCTTTACATTAATTACATTATTTTATTTTATTTATTGTCTAGTAGAATTCACAGCGAATGCTATGAAATGTAAGTATGTAAGTATACCTACTTATATATTAAGTCTACGATAATGCTACGTCACACAAAAGACATCAACGCGTGCCTATCTACGGAAAACACTGATAATAATGTATATTTCGTTATTGCAAATTATGCTACAATTAAACGTAAATACGAGTATAATCTATACTAATATTACAAAGCTGAAGAGTTGTTTGTTTGTTTGAACGCGCTAATCTCAGAAACTACTGGTGCGAACTGAAAAATTATTTTTGTGTTGGATAGGCGATTTATCGAGGAAGGCTTTAGGCTATATAACATGACGCTGCAACTAATATGAGCGAAGAAACAATGGAAAATGTAAAAAAGAACGGAGAAAATTATTCATTTTTAGAGCTTCCGTTGCGTGTGCTGCGAAAACGGCTCAAGATATAAAAAAATCATATGAAAAAATTATTCCTCTTGAAATGATCTAGCAAAATGTATGTAACAGTATATGTCTATCTTTTAAGATTAACTCACTAGAACAGTTTTTATGGTAATAACTATTCCATGCGGACGAAGTCGCTGGCACAGCTAGTCTCTGAAATACATGTAGTTGAAACCTACTGAAATATTTTTCCTTATAAGATGTTACAAGTTCAAAAACTTTATTGTAAGACAAACTTCTATCGCTATAAAAACGATTTGTTACGCCTATGAGCATTGTGACTAAAGAAGTAAATATATTATAAACTAGCTGTGCCAGCGACTTCGTCCGCATGGAATAGTTATTACCATAAAAACGGTTCTAGTGAGTTACCTTAAAAGATAGACATATACTGTTGCAGATATTTTGTTAGATCATTTCAAGAGGAATAATTCTTTCATACATATTTTTTTGATATCTTGAACCGTTTTCACAGCACACGCAACGGAATCTCTCAAAGATGAATATTTTTCCCCGTTTTTTTTTCACATTTTCCATTGTTTCTTCGCTCATATTAGTTGCAGCGTGATGTTATATAGCCTAAAGCCTTCCTCGATGAATGGCCTATCCAACACAAAAAGATTTTTTCAGTTCGCACCAGTAGTTTCTAAGATTAGCGCGTTCAAACAAACAAACAAACTCTTCAGCTTTATAATATTAGTATAGATTACACGAAAGAGTTCTTAAGTAACTTTAAATATATATTTAAATGAGCAATTATATTTAATTAATCATCCATTAGTATTATTTATATAAATTTGTAATGAGTCACAACACAAAATATCATTAGTAAACTTAACTAATGGTATCGATCATCAGTCTAAATATGATTGAACTTTTAAAAAGAAAGTGAACTAATCGTGCAAGCATCATAATAATTTGTCTTATTTACTTTCAACTTTATCACTACACTATTTTATTTACAATAATAAAATATAAAAACAAGGGAAGAAAAACTAAACAAACTACTTCTAACTACTACAAAAAGGGGCACTTAGAAAATCTTTAGAAAAGCCTAAAGATAATCTAATCACTACACTAAACAAATAAGTTTAAGTTATAAATGACTTAGTTGCTTAATTATCTGTTACTCATTATACAGTTATGTTAGAAATAATAAATTTCAATAATATTATTTTTTCGTAGTATTGTGTTAAAGATTCTATTAGTTTAAACCCATACATACATGTACAGTACAGTACACACACATCACAGATTATCTTAAATAAACAAAAAACACAAACACAAAATTGACCACTCCAATGACCTAATAAAAAACATTCATTGATCTATACATATAAAAAAGCTGTAACAGGTCGGTGTCTGTACATTGAAGATAATTGAAAAAAAAATAAGTTGAGGGGTATTTATTGATGCAATAGAACACAAAAATCAAGTTTCAATTTGTCAAAAAAAAAACTGTTTGTCTGTGTGTCTGTCGGTATGTATGTTCGTTATAGACTCGAAAACAGCTGAACCGATTTGTCTACGGGTTTCACTAACATATTGGTGCATTTTTAACTTAACATTTAGTGTTTATTTCTTTTATATCGGTTCATAAATAGAAAAGTAATGTGCATTTCCCAAAATAATGCGAGCGAAGCCGCGGGCGTCTACTAGTCTTAAAAGAGTTACAATTTATCACTTCACTACCAGCATCTAATAACTTTTTGTAATGAGATAAAGTTCAACCAACGTCATTTAACAATTGTATTCAACTATCACCATTGCGGTTTCAAACTACACTTTAAGCACAGCATCTGGGAAATAGAAAGCAACGGTTATGCTGTTAAGAGATAGTTCACATTTTTGCTAGTGAAGGGGTAAAGTGGTAATGGGTTACCACTGTCTAGAGGCAGTCTAGTCGACAAGTATACTTTTACAGACGAATTCACATCTTATGTTTTTTGTATCCGTTACAATAACCGGACAAAACGATTGTTAAGGCTCGCCAGCAATTATTCTACGGGTCAATTGACTTGGAAATAATTACGTTTTAGAGAGATTGCTCCCATTTGGTCGGGTGTGGTCTCGTGTGATGAGATGAGATATAGCCAGGGGCTTTTGATCGATTACTTGTAATTTTTAATACAGTAAAAATGTGGTTTTTATTAAGACTGTTGATATATTTTGTAGGCTTTAGTTGAGGTATTTTATTGGTGGTTTATTAATTTATCTGTGCTGTGCTTGATACGAGAAGAACATTAGGTACGTTTGATAAAGTTACCTGAATATAAAGATATACATATGTATGTACAAATAGCAATTTAGTAATAAATAAGCTACTAGAAAGAGAAAAAAAGATTGGATGAGAAAAGAAATCAAAGGATGTTTAAGTTTAGCTTATAGTTCAAACCACGCAAAACTCGACTTACGAGAAAATCAATAACATCGGGTATGATAAAAATTCGGTACAACACTACACTAAAACAGATAAAATAGTATTCAAATTGTCTGCATACATATTATCAGAAAGCTTGTTCTACCTAATCGCCGCAGGCAAATACTATTAGCACAGTTTAAATACTAAACTGTTACATCGTACGATACAAGAACAGATTGATCTCAAGAATTCACCCACTTCCGAGACAACGACCTAAGCTAGATCTGATCTCAAATAGCCAAACAACCAAACTAGTTTTTATTGGGCTAACTTTATAGTACAGTTAAACGTGACGAGTTGGATCGGTAAGTGGAAATCGCACTTTAATGTGATTAAGGTAAAATTATGTGAATATGTTTGTAAATATAAGAGTGTATTTTACTTTTTCTGGTTAAAACGGCTGAACCAATTCAGATGTTTGAGTATACTTAGATTATACGACCGGTTTCTAAAATGATTAACATTTCAATTTCCCATTAAATTAATTTCTGTGCACTGTTATGGGTGGATTAAAATTTTCAATGACAGCGCGTAAAAGTTTATTTTACGGGAGAACTAAACTGATTATTGTTCTAGAAACCGGAAAGAAAGCTTATTTTTTTCCATATTTATCACAGGTAACACCGCGAGGCGTTACTAGTTTACTTCATAACTGTAATTATCATTTATGTTAGAAACGCAATTTCCTTTTTACTCGTCAAACTTGAGGGAGATTTTATATACTTGTTCTAAGACCTGGCTAAGCACCTTACGCTGTTATTTTGAATTTATTACAACCTCTCAATTAAGTTTTATGCGTAAAATAACTCGGTACTTCTATTTAGTCGTTATCATTAAATTACATTATTAGTATTCAGCCATTATTTATGTTTTTAAATGGGAAACGGTTTTGTTGTGGTTGGCTGACATATTCGTAAATAAAACAATTTTTCTTTATAAAAATACGTGGTTTTATATTTTCTTTACTTTGAGCCGCTAATAGTAAATATAAAAGGACCAGTCTATGCTCATCAGTCGGCAATAATTACCTAATATTCGTGATTCCCCTATCACTGACTTGACGCTGTTATATAAGTATATACAGGTAAACAGTTCCTAAAGGAATAAAAATGTACCTAATCACGAGTGATCCCTTCCTCAGCCAAAATAGCGCCTTCCTCTAAATCATGATAACTGTTCCATCCTTGTTGACTGGATGGACGAAACTTCGGAAATATTGCATCAGCAATATTCTTACAGTTGAACGGGTAGACAAAAACAAAATTGTTAGCTAACGTCTGATGTCATTGCATGAGGTATCTCATACTGCTTAAATGTTATTAAATAACTATCATTTGATTACTCACAAATCCTTTCTTTTGTGCTTCCTAAAAAAAGTAACTTCGCTTACTTACTTTTAAGGAAGGTCACGTGCCCCCCCGCGACGGAACCACAGTAATTGTGTCCTGGACAGTCTGCAAGGTCGCCGCTAACTGTAGCAATGCGAAGATTGCCGCTCAGTGTGGGTACCAGGACCGATGGTAAAAAAGGTAACGAATTTTTTTTTATTTTGCAAAATGCGTATTGGTTATGAACACAGAAGCATGATCATGACTATTACTTACAATGTGATTAGGCAGTACTAAAAGTAAAACGCTATAATAGCTGTACTTGTAACATCCTGCAATGCTACCCGCGTTGCACTTGCATACTAATGCATAAAATTATCCTAAATCTATAGCCAGCCAGAACGCTTTTTTTAAAAGGAACATCTGAGTTTTCGCAACATTGTTAAATTTACTCCTGTTTTGCCGTCAGTACCGTAGTCCAAGTTTAGCTCTGTATGAAGATTGATGGCGACCACCCTGGCCCGTCAGTTGTCAACAAAACTGTGAGGTGCAGTACTCGCCGCCTGCCAGGACGTCCGCAATCGGACACAGATACTCACGTGAAGCTTCAACTTCTTCTTATCGAATGAGAGTGGCCCGATCTGGTGTCGAGAGTTTATCAAGCCGGCCTAAGGGCCTCTGACATGGCTTAACGACTTCCGTACTAGACAAACAGCCGGGGCCTGCAATTTAACGTGTCATCCGACCCACGGAAACGCCCAAAATGGAATGCTACTTTTCGGTCACCCATCCAAAGACTGACCGCGTCGACCTTTGCTTAACATTGGTAATCGCATGCGATGCCTATGCTAGCTGAGCTACGGACGCTTCGACTGCAACAGTAACAAAAATATCATACTTATGAGCTTACAGTTCCGTGGAAGGATCTGGGCCTACATTAGCGAGTTTAAGGTGGAAAATAAAAGTACTCGAATGAGGCTGCCGTAACACAGCGTTAATCCAATTTGCTTTAAATTAACTTTTAAAATAAAACTTTTAGGTTGGGAGAAGTATCAAAAGGTCATCAAGATTCATACACATATCTATATGGCATTGCTCTTTAATATACTATAGTATAGTACTATAGTATAGTACTATAGTATAGTACTATAGTATTATTATGACTACTTATTTTATAGATATGAGTAGCTGTCAATACCGTTTTTAATATTTTACCATGTTCTGACCGAAGTCAATAAAGTTTGAAAGAGAGTAAACTTTCATAGTAGTCTACACTCTACACCAAAACACCTACAAAACTAACATACTTAACACTCATTAACGATTTATTTACCCCACAACTCCTGATTTATTACTCATAAAGGAAGGCTTTATAGGCAACCATCTGATGAGTCTGGGAGTTAATTAGTTAGCGCCTTTTTGCCAATAAATCTATTTAATGTCTGTTGGTATCAGCTTCCTTTCAAAGTTGAAGAAAGTGTGAACCAGTTTATAAATGCAGGAAAGCAATTAACTAATGACTTGTTTACTAACTTGCCTTAATTATGTTGCAAAAGTTAATTACTAGCACAGTTATTTAGGCTAAAACACGATAATTTGTGCTTGGGTACTTACGAGATATAACAAGTTACATTTCTACAGGAATATAAACACTAAGCAGTCCTATCAACTTCGATACCGTTCGCAGAAACTTGTCGCAGTATCCTTCTAACCTGTACGTCTGTTGACTACTTTGTATAACTTTGTTATTATAAATTTAGGAGATGCCTGCCGCAAAATTAAACGTATCGCACTGAGGAAATACCCCACTCATTACGAAAGCCTAAACGTCATCGAACATAACATCATTTGGGTTTCTTTAGTGGGTTGCTTTTATTATTTACATATATGTAGATGCATTTTTCATTGCAATACACATACAAAAGTTAACACATTTATTAAAAAAAAACAGACTCATATGTCTAGTGCCAGAGCTGTATTTATTTAATGGCGGATTCTTTTCACAATCACCGGTTTGTATCCCAAAACGCGTTGTTTTTATTTTGACACCTCATAAAAGCAATACACACAGGTTAGCCACAAGCGACACCGCGCAGTCAACGTCCGAAGACAAATCGCTTTCAAATCCTGCACCTTGAGCTATTTCGCCCACGGCATCCGGCCCGATTGCAATTTATAGTCGGCAGAATACAAGTCGCATCGTATGAAGGAGTTTATTGTCAAACCCACGGCCAAGTGGTCATATTGAAAATACGAGTATCTAGTTTGAATACAATAGCTGAAGTTGAAAAGATCTGAAATAGACCCCACGAGGAAGATACTCGACTAAAACTCAAATGACAAACGAGAATGAAAACAATACTTAAAAAATATTACCCCTGACACATTATAAGCATCGATATTATCGTTATAAGTAGAAGCAAAAATGGTCTGGCTAATTTATAAAGCATTTAGGGAAAACATTGAATAGAATAGAATAGAATAGAATAGAATTCCTTTATTGTCCATAATGTCATAATATATCACTGTTATACATAACCAAGTAATACTTAATTTCAAAACAGACTCGTCTTTATCTTACTTCTAGGTAGAATCAACTTTACATTTTTAAATATACTATTTGTGCTATATTATTAAGTATATATATTAGAGAAGAAGATTTATTGATAGTAATTATCAAGATTAAACTACAATGTGTTTGAGTTTGTTACAATTGCTTAAAGTTAGTCACAGATTGCGGAACGAGAATTTTAAATTTAAATTTACCGCGCCATCGCGCTTCACAGATAATATTACATAATTAAGATTGCCATACACATGGTAAAAATTTAAACTAGAATTGGTAGCTTATTCACATTATTTCAGAATTAGGACATATTATTGTAGCGGCTGTAAATGGGCCTTGTCTATATTTGAAGTTTATATAAAGCAAATATTGTCTAAAACTAATAAAATGATGATTGCACACTATTGCGGCTGTAGAAAGGCCTTGTCGATTAATGAACCCATTTTATTTATAATGAACTTTGAGAATGTCAAAAAATACCTACGCTAAATGTTTGGTGTATAAGTACGCCAATAGTTAAGAGTTTATAGATACTTGAATTTGCTTAACTCTGTTCGTGAAATAGACTATTTTTGTGATATGTCCTAAAATATGTATTTATTTGGTTAATTGTGTAGCGACAGTTTAGATTACAACAAATTTTAAATTCTATCAAACCCTTGAAAATCTAGACGTAACCTAAATATCCCGGAAAATCTGCGATGGATCCGTAAAATGCAATTCCCCCACTTAAAAAAAGAAGAATTAAAATAAGGCAAAAATTGTAACAAAAAAAGGAAACTTAAATACCTATGTATATCTATGTATTCGTACAATACTGAATGAATGTGCTGATATTATTTACTACTTATAACCAAAGCCCTCAAAGCCACAGTGTCGCCGAGACACCCACCTCACGACACCAGCATTTCTTGTCGCCGACATCCGTTGATTTACCGCCGTTATTTTAATATCAACCATTTCCCCTCAGAGCGCACTTCGGAATATCTAAGTGAAGGAGAAAGTTGAGGTTTATGTCCTTCGGAGTATTGTTTACGCCAGTGGGTATTGAGTAAATATATGCTGTTTGTCACAGAGCAGTGGTAAAGGTATCTTGTGTGGTTTGAAAACTCTGAGCACCAGTGTTGGTCACTCTCGTGCGATCTTACTTCGAGATTCTTATTATAAATATTTGTATTTTGTAACGCATATACTGACACTTTCTTACAATGCCTAAATAAACGTTTATTCATTTATTTATATTAGATATTCACTTTTAGTGTTTAAATTTGTTAATACGACCATAGTTAATCTCTGTATTGCATAAAACATTGCATTTAATATACCATATTATTATAATATTGATTATTAATATTCATTAAAATGCTAATTATTTATTAATATTCATAGTGGCGTACAAGAAGAGAGGCCTATGCTCAGCAGTGGGCGATAGCAGGCTGATGATGAAGATGATGATTAAAAAGCTCGAGTAGTACCTAATAATATAATAATAACGTCAAATATCAACACGTATAAACTAACTTATTCTAATCTTTCTTTAAAACCGTTCTGTGTGTCACGAAACTATAAATTCCTCTCGAATACAGTCATTAAAATATACATTTCCGACTAGCCCATTCAAACGGGCATATACTCGTATCAACTACGATAATGGTTAAGTAATACTTAGGACGAGCAGTCAAGTTCGTTTACGATTAGATTAAAGTTAAGTGTTTATTGATGTTGCAGAGCTAGCCTTTTTACCAACACAATAGAAAATTAAGGTTAACATTGTACTCACAATGGTTGCGTATCTAGAAACGTATTTAACTTTGGTGAAATAAAAAGGGAGAGTTCGTCTGAGAGTGACCATATCTGGTGGCAAAGTTTTTAAAAAGGACCTTTGACATAAATATGTATCTATATATATAAAAATGAATTGCTGTTCGTTAGTCTCACTAAAACTCGAGAACAGCTGAACGGATTTATCTTATCTTAGTCTTGAAATGTTCGTGGAGGTCTAGGGAAGGTTTAAAAGGGGAAAAAAAATTGTAATTAATTTATACAAAAGTTTAGGTATTTTATTTATCGATTGAGGCAGTACGAAGGCTGCCGGGACAGCTAGTAAGCAACTTAATATTAGGTCCACATCAAACTTTCGCATTTTAAATATTAACGATGAGATGCTATGAATATAGAAAAGCCCTCAGCCCAGTTCCCTCTGATTGTATAGGTCTAGGGCAAGCAATAGCTGTACCATTTATTCATCCTAATTTGGAATCTTGGTCGTGCTTTGGTCTTGTTAAATTTCATCTATAATGAACCGTAGAAAGCTGCATTCATGAGTTGCAGTCTAATTAAACAGCATCGCTTATGGAATAGGAATTGGATGTTATTATCGAAGCTAATATTGAATGCAGACGATTTTAATTATTATTAAAGTACTTAACATATACTTTCAAACAGATGGTATATTTTTATAGCAACACATATATATTAAAAAGAGAAAGATTAAACACTTATAAAAATCTTGTCGAAAGAAAACCAACAGAATAAAGAAAACATTATTGGAAAGAAATAGAGCTTAATCAACTAATCTCTAATTGATAAAGGTTAATGAAAAATACTGCTGCGTACTTTAACAACTTACTAACAAAATAGTTTTTTTTTTAATCTGTGTACCTTCGAATTTCTGTGCTTCAAAGAGTATCACAGAATTCAATTCACTTCAACATAATACAAGATCAATCAAATCATACATCTCAGTCGGTTCTATAGTAACCGTTATTAATTAAAAAGAGATAAGACTATTAATCGTCAGGTGGAACGAATATGTTGTGACTTTCACTCGTATTCAACTAACTACTGGGGCCTTACCCTAAACGCTAGCTGGGTCTAGTAACTGGCTGAAATAACGCTGGCTGGTTAAACTCGTACCGTGACATGTATTCCTGATAGGTTTTGTTTACCATTATGTATGTCAAAAAATGTATGTCAAAAAATGTATGTAACCAAAAGTCGAAGTTGCACTCACTAAAAGATTTTTTTTATTTGACTAAAACAGCTTTTCACTTGACCATAGTTTACCTGATGGTAAGCAATATCTAAGTCTAAGATGGACCGTGCTTACCCAATAAGTACCGGTTCGCTCTCGCTTTGAAGATCCACAGATAAGACAGATTTATTTATTTAATCGGTTTCGTAAGACATGAGGACTGACAAATTTTGTTCGTTCTAATGATTCAAAGACCAAACAAGCTATAGTCAAGTCAAGTGATGGTACCATTTCAAGCGATTTTGTTACGAGCCATCAAATTGAATTGCATGAAACTTGAAGAGTAAAGTGACACCTCACGGTAAGGCACCTGGGCACATGCATGTGCAGTTAATCTGGATTGTAACTAGGTATTTACCTTTTCACTTTAAAGTGTTTTATCGTGTCACTACTCATTACGTGGTCGATATTTTTGTAGGCAAGTATGAATATTTGATTTTGTGGTTTGATTTAAGCGTGATAGTTTTTCAAAATCTGTTACCGGTCTCAGGGGCGTTCATCATATACTTACATATTAGGCAATTAGATTATTTTCACTATCCCACGAATTAAATTTCTTGTGATTGTGTGAATTTGTAAATCTGTTCCTCCTTCTTGGCTTAACAAATTTAGATGAAATTTGATGTGTGCAAGAGCTCATTATTATAAGGTTACAGTTAAGGTCTGTAATCTTATCACATATAAAATCTTCAATTTTTAGCGTCTAATAGCCACTTTCTTGATAGCTTACACTACTATAAGTGACTTGTTAGCAAAATGCATTAAAACTGCATTAGTTAAGTAACATGGGCGTGACACCGCTAACGAACTGCAAGTTAGGTATAAGTAAGATATAAGTAAATGGAAGGTACAAATGCATTTGCTTCCTGAAATGTATGTACGATCAGGAAACAGTCATTTGATTTATGAGAAAATTATAAATAGAATTGTCCGTTTGTGATCTGTCTGGTTCGAGATCATGTATGATATCTATACTAATATCATAAAGCTGAAGAGTTTGTTTGTTTGAACGCGCTAATCACAGGAAGTACTGATGCGAATTGAAAAATTATTTTTGTGTTGAATAGACCATTTATCGAGGAAGGCTTTAGGGTATATATAACATCACGCTGCAACTAATAAGGGGGAAAAAATGGGGAAAATTATTCATTTTTGAGGGCTTCCGTTGCGTGCGCTGCGAAAACGGTTCAAGTCGTTGGAAACAGCTATAATTTATAACGCTGAAGAGGTTGTTTGCAAAAATAAATATGATGCCCAAAAAACTATTCCACGCGGATGAAATCGCGGCCACAGCTAGTATATGATATGGTTATTGACTGAATGGTTATTATAAATCTACACAATTACTGGTCGGAAATCGATTTGATATTCTCTATTATTCTAATTATGAGGTTACTTCACTATCACACAGTAAAGCCTTGTTACAAATTATTTATAAAACCTCTATCTATTAAGACTAACTACTCCATCGTAATTACATAGTAATCACATTCCGTGTATTTAATAAAATAAATAATAAAAAAACATAATTGTCATTATTTTCATCTCATTTTATCCCACCGCTAAATATGTCAGGTCATCTTTTAATTAATTTACCTATTACCCTAAAATAAACTTTACATATCTATATTTACAATTTTATATTTACTTTACTATAATTTCTATCAATCATTTTATTAACCCGGTTCCATTTCGATGGGTCGGAGAGACATTTAGGGGACATTTAATTTATGGGTCGTGTTGACCACCATTTCACTAATTTGTATCCAACAATAAAGGGAAGAGATATTTGATAGGAGGGGGATATAGACTTTTATCTACTCGTGTAGGTGTTTAGCACTCTGTATCCTTCACGCAATAAGACACATCGGGCGAGGGTGCAAACGAATCCGTATGCAACTGCATGGTTTTTGACTGAGCAAAGCAATCTAAAAGATTGTATGAAACGCGAAATTAAAGGCATAAGCAAATGTTCTGTTGTTTTTATTTCTTTTATTAGAAAAGTATATAAGTATTATATCCGTTATCTAGTACCCACGACACAAGCGTTTGCTTAGTGTGGGGCTAGATGGCGCTGTGTGGAATGTCCTGGAATATTTATTTATTTATTTATTTGTATGTACAGTGTACACATGCAAGTTTATTTGGCAAACAATAAATTAAGGACTTACTGTGTTAATTATTTTATTTGCAGTTTTTTATTGGATGATCGCATTGATATAATCATATAGTTGAAGGTATAAGTATGTGGTTGAAGCCAATAGGAACGTTATTCGTGTAAAAGACAACATTGGAGTTTCGTGATGTCTAGTTTGAGCATAAACAATGATGTTTAATCAGTAACATGCATACCAATCAAGCGGTTACAGTAAAAAAATAAAAAGTGACCTATTACCTACCTACTTTACTGATGTGCATTATATATATTACGGCTAATACCCGAAGTGCGGCTACACCTAGTTTTAGCCGGTTAGAACTAGGTGTAGCCACTTAGTCTTGGTTAAACCCCGAATCGAGACATGTTTTGAAAGAAGTTGGCTCCTCCTCGCTTCGCTCGTCGTCGCATGTGCGTGGTAGAAAGCAACCTAACGAACCTAATCTACCTTCTGTCACAGACAAGTGACTTCGAGTCCAACACTTGCACTACAACAGGACTTGAGACCTAGTTTTACCCGAAAACAATCGGCTAGTACTAGGTTTAACCAAGACTAAGTGGCTACACCTAGTTCTAACCGGCTAAAACTAGGTGTAGCCGCACTTCGGGTATTAGCCGTAACATATATACTATGTACTTCTTATTTTTTTATCTATCCATCTTGTTTTTCCCGTGGTACCTACTCGAGGTTGGCCCCCCTCGGCCAATTTTCATTTAGCACCTATGAACAGGCCGATGACATTTGACATTGAGCCCGGAGCCAAATTGTCTGCCGTTGTGACCGAATGTTGCTGAACTCACTTTATTCGAGTTTTAATGGTCTGTTTGTGTGTTTATGTGACAGTTGTTTGCTAATTTGCACTTTGTTGTGTTACGTTGATTATATTTTTTTATATTTCATAATTTCTGATTGAAATTCAATCATATTGGGATAACTAAATCATACATATAGTTACGAGTAAGAATATGAGACAGAAAAAAAGGATTTACTGAAGCAGTTCATATACCAATGATGATGCAATACCAGCTTATAATACTATTGTATATTTCCAGACCTTGGTATGTATGAGCCTACATATAAAATTATAAAAGATAAATTTAGTGCACAAACAAAAAATATTATTACGATTATTTTAGTTTTTATGTCACTCTCATCCATCACTGGCTCTTTATAACTTTCGAAATCATTACCGAGGATGTATTAGATTAACCTGTACCTCTTTAGTGGTAGAGAGACGACCGGGGTCTTTACTAACCAGCCTTTCCGATTTTATGATCGAAAGTCTTGACTTCTTTAGGGTTATATTACTCCAACATTAACATTAATGTTACGAGTGAGCCACAGTAAAGTTATCAGTCTTTCTTATGCCTGTCGTAAATATCGGAAATCCTTCTATTTTGGTCGTAAAATTTGTCTGGCATACTCTGACAATGTATGCTTGTATAATTCACATTGACGTAATTATTATGTGGTTTATGGTATACCTCGTAACATTACGTAAAACAGGCGTCTTATAAAGTGCTCTTTATGAAAGTTTTTTTTTTCATTTTTTAATAAAACAAAGCATGCTTGTGAAATCTTCATACCCAGGTTACTATGAATAAATATGTATACGTACCAAAACGTTACTTTTAAGCAAAACCAGCATGCATTAGGATACCTATTAGACTGGTATACCTAACTTCAAATACCAGAATGGAGGGTACATCGTGGCAGGTACCTACTATCAAAGGCTGTTATCGGTCGTTGACCCCGCCAGAACGAGCACAGGTGTAAGACATTGAATGCAAATGTGAGCAGATGTACCTTAGTGTTCATTGGTAAGAAGAAATACCGGAATCGAATTGTACAATAAAATTTCGTCTGAAGTGAAGATTACAAAATTATCATATTATGTATAAATAAAATTGATGTTTGATTTGTTTGTAAGCAACGCCTTTTAAAGTATCGAATCGAAACACTAACTAACGGCCGTGACTTCGCTCGCGTTGTATCTAAATAAATAGGTACCCGTGTCTGTTCAAAATTACGATAATTTGCCTAATTTAATATTTAAGCAGTTGATTGAAGTTGGTGTAATATTTATGACTAAAGTAATTACGAAAGCATTAACAAATTGCAGATATAAGATAAGAGTTTTAATTGATTGGGATTAATTAGAATTTTATCTTTGTGTAAGTATATTTTATGTATGTTATGTAGGCAAATAAATTATTAACACGTCACTAACAAATCTGGTTGACCCAATTTTGCAGATGTTTTGGATCTTTAAGGATTCACAAATTATTCTTATGTGTATCAAAGCTTATTCAGTTTTCTGAGTTAATATAAGTACTCATACGTATGTACCTATAGAGAAAATACAACTATTAACTATAATTTTATCATCTTAAGAACAAAATTACATTTAAGATATTTGGCACTAAATTTAAATCTGTAACTGTAAATATTAACCACAATTGGACATAAAAACATGATGTAACAATATAATCTACATTTTGCCATTTATGTTCATTACTGTTTAAGTATGTTATACTTACTGGAATTGAACTTTTTTGTACAATATGCAATTTGATATCTCAAAAAACATAATGACATCAATTACATTATTTCGTATATCAACGCGGACTGCGACACAACTTAATAACACCGCTGTAACTTGTAACAATCAAAGAAGGACGTTGAAATTAATGTGCATAAAAAGTTGTATAAAGCGGTTTTGAATAGAGGTGGTGTGATAGTCATACGATCTTTAACTCAACAGTATAAATATAGCCTGGCCTGTTAGCTTAGTTGGTAGTGGCTCTGCCTTCTAATCTAGGGGTTGCGGGTTCGATTCCCGCCTGATACAAGTATTTATGCATTTTAAAAATGTATAATTTCTTGTGTTGATTCTGGTTGTTTGTATGTATAATAAGTATGTATTTACAAAAGAAAAGTATATAAGTATTATATCCGTTATCTAGTACCCACGACACAAGCGTTTGCTTAGTGTGGGGCTAGATGGCGCTGTGTGCAATGTCCCGGAATATTTATTTATTTTATATCGATAACACATAGTTTTTTATACTTTATTTAACTTAAAGGCATTTGGCAATGTTGAACTTGCTTGTACTTTATAATTTTGGAACTGACTCTCAAACTAAGCAGCTTCACACTGTTATGACTAATTTTACTTATAGTTGCTGACACTTACCTACCATTCTATGTATGTTATCACTGAACAAACCAACTTCTTTCAGTGTTAATATTAGATAACGCATCTATTTACTTAAATAGAAAATTCAAGGTCGCATTCGTAATTAACACCACTACACAGTAGATTGTAAAAACAGTACTTTCTGTGTATAAATCATTGGAATTGCTGCTTTATTTTGGTTAGAATTTCCGTTCCTAATTTCGATATTTTTAGCTATTTTGTTTTGACTTATAAGCACCGACAATGCCACGTGTTTTGTTTTAGAAATATTGCATTTTTAGCAAGCGTATCAAATACTAATATAAAGTACTCAGGGACATTACATTGTGATTATGTACAAAATATAGTCCGTAATTAATTCGATTTAAAAAGTAAATTAGGCCTAACGTTCTTATACCTACTAATTCTAAACAACAACAAGTTCCTCGACCTTTCCTTGTCGATTTCTTCGAAAATCGGCATGTAAAGAAACCAATATCGCCAGCTGCGAGACGTTTCTACTACACTGCTTGCAACTGACAGCTGTGCGAGTGTTGTTTAGAGTCACATTTGATTAGAATCTTACTGGTAGCAGCACTTTTACTGCTCCTTCAGTAAACCTAGTAAAAATTTGTAAATAAATAAATATTCCGGGACAATGCACACAGTGCCATCTAGCCCCACACTAAGCAAACACTTGTCTCGTGGGTACCTACTAGATAACGCATATAATTCTTATATACATTTTTTTTGTAAATACATACTTATTATAGGTACTTAAAAATATTTATAGTTACATTTAAATCCGAGCGTAAATCGCTGTACTCTCGCAGACACAAGTCACTGTCGGGTCGGGACAGTCAGCTCGACAGCAGCGTACGCGTATTCCAGCGAGTGTGGCGTTTGGACGCGGACGCACCGCAGTGGGCAGGCACGGACGGGCAGGCAGTGAGCGAGCGCGCTCCGCTCAGTCCGCCTCGGCTTCTCGACTCGAACTCACGCTTCCCCATCGCACAAACCGCGTCAACTTTTAAAAAAAAGCCGGTCGTGCAGTGACAGTGCGACAGTGAACGCTAGTGTGATACGGAATTTGACAGACATTTACACGAAACGACACCTCTCTGAACGACTCACTCCGTTTGCACATTTAATTCGGTAAGTCTACAGAAGTTTTGGTGAATATTTTATTTGTACACGACAATGCTCACCTGCCGATTTAAATCGGTAACCTTGGTTAGTTTGCATGTGTTAGGTAAAAGTGTCAGCGTCGTGAATTTTATCAGTCGTGTTATTGATGTTAAATGAATTTAGCACATTTTATGAGTCTCGCAAATATAATGTCCGGCTGTAATTTGTTTTTGCTTATTTTTTGTCGATCAGTTAAATTGAATATTAACGTAATAACACGTCTGCTGACGAATTTTGACTAGTATTATCTGATGTGATGACAAAACAGGTTTTCAAGGTTTTAATAGCGTCATCTTCTATGAGCGTCATTATGTTTTACGAATTTATGGCGTTTGCGTAAATCTAGAAAAACTACCTACCCAGTTGTTTTAATTTTGGGGAACCTGAAATTATTTTGTTTAATTAATTACTTTACTATGTCATTGCTAGTATGTCCTACTGTGTCTCTGTTTCATGGGATTAAAAAATCCATAGTCTCCCGATCCTGAGTGAATAACTTTCTACATTTTCATACAGAAACTTTGACTACAGTTATCGTGGCACTATGATTTCTGTATCACATATACATAACTGTGATACAATCTGTTAATTTTATTATTTGTTTTGCAAAATTTAAAGACCCTCATGATTTCTTTTGAATGAAGGATGTTAACTAATTCTACCCGCATTTTGGCAATTGATTGACATTTCTATAACATTTTGCAAGGGGACACAATATTATCGGAATTTGGGCCAAAAGAATGCAGTTTTTGTGAGAGTGGCATTAACGATAAGTTCTCAATTCGAGAAGTTATTTTAATTGAGAAAAGTTAAATTGGCAATGCACGTAAAATAAATACCGGCTTAACACGGGAAGTTAATGATGACCGAGTAATTTTACGTAAGTTATTATTTCACCAACTGTTTGCAGTGGGTTGGGAAACTTTATTACTGTGTTTAATTACTTTGTGGTAATTTGTTATAGGTACTTATCGCACTGGGATTAAAGTAGTGTTTGAGTGTAATTCTATAATAAGAAAATTGTTTTTTCTTGACACTTTTTTATAATTACACCTACATCACGGATCCTATTCAGTTAGGTCACAGCCGTCTAAGAATTATTGTCTTGAATTCTTCTCTTATTCAAAACACTCAATTACCCTTCCAGAAACCAGAAATCTAAAAACACACACTAACCGATGTACATTTCCATTCATGCATATTAATTAATCCAATAATCCCAACAAACATGTTATGTACATGCATCATTACAAATATTCAATCCTTAGCCTAATGTACCTACATCAGCTAAGCAGTCACTGATAGAATCTTAACACCCTTATTACCATCAACAATCAACATGTATGTTAACGACAGCGAAAGATCTCAAAACATTCTCAAGCTAATCGACTTTAAGTATGTTCCTGAGCCAACATCCAGTGAAATGAGCGTCAATTATTCAGTTCAACTCTATGTGATTCAGTAGGTAATTTGCTTGGCCCCAGACTGGTCTGAGGTTGTACGGCTACAGGTTGCCATCCCGCTATTAGCGTAATAGTCGTGCGATTACAGTCTCGGTTCTCTATTAACCTCGCGACCACCACGGGGCAACCTGTATGCACTGTTATACATAGACGCCTAACTACTTAATACATATGATGTTCTCAAATCACTGTCACTTTAACAATTTGACTCGTACGTCGTATATGACCTTTATGGATTTGTTACCAATCAGAGTGAGAGTGATTCTCTCGACAGAATAACTTCACTCAACACTTAAACCGCCAATCATAGAACGCTAAGAACGACTAACAGTTTTATAAACTATGGTTACAGTTACTGATCAAATTAAATAAATAAATATAAATATTTCAGGACATTGCACACAGCGCCATCTAGCCCCACACTAAGCAAACGCTTGTGTCGTAAAAAAAAATACAAATAATAATATATAAATTGTATCAATACAATAACAGATTCGTTTATAGAAATTGCTCTGACACATAGGAAATTACGTACCCTGGATACACCCCCTATGACTATGACCCCTATGTCGGGAAAATCATATCTGACCCACTGTACTTACGTAGATTCGTTAGGCGCTTGTTTTTTATAATTTACTGGATTTTTCATTAGTTGTTTGTTCAGTACAATGTCGATGGTGTAACCCAAAAGGCCCATTTCCTACCACTACTGGCATTAAACGACTTCACGACTAGAATTCTATTAGTTGTAACACGCTTGTTAGGTCTTCGAACTGTGATATTTTATAGATAACTATATACCAATAAATTGTCGCTGTAACGCACGAAAATGTTTTATACTGTAAATCTATATATATAAAACTCAAAGGTGAGTGACTGACTGATTGACTGATATAGTGATTTATCAACGCACAGCCCAAACCACTGGACGGATTGGGCTGAAATTTAGAATGAAGGTAGATGTTATGACGTAGGCATCCGCTAAGAAAGGATTTGTGGAAATGCCACTTTTAAAGGGGTGAAATAGGGGATGCAAGTTTTACTTCTTAATGCGAGCGAAGCCCTGAGTACCCACTAGTCAGTAATATAAGTAATCAAGTGATGTTTTGTAATAAGTTGAAAACTTATTATTTTACAGTAATCATTTCATTTACTTAAAAAAATAATTTACAAAGAGCCACCGCACACAAGTGATACTGTTGTCGAAGATGACAATTGACATAAGAGTATGTACATTGTCCTTTGTCAAAAATGTTCTTCATTGTAATGATTTTGATCTTGTAAAACAAAAGTATTTGAAAAATGAGTCAAGGTTTTTCATCTGAAAAATCATCCAAGACAAAGAGGTCACGCATAAGAGAAAGATATGTTATTCAGTTAGTAAAAAAAAAGATATGTTATTCCCTCTGGTAGTGGGCTGGAGCACTTAGATTATCTTTAGGCTTTTCTAAAGATTTTCTAAGTGCCCCTTTTTGTAGTAGTTAGAAGTAGTATGTTTAGTTTTTCTTCCCTTGTTTTTATATTTTTTTTAATCAGTTAGTTATTTATTTGTTAGAAAATATTTGAGAAAAACTGCTATTGTTTTATGGACTAATGTAATTCGTATCAAAGTTTGTGAGTCAGATGTTTTACTTACAAATAATATATTGACTTTGAGAAAATTTTCATAGATAAACATAAAAACCTAATACATAAAAATTTGCACATACATACTTTTGGAGTTGGTATGGTACAAACGTATAGATTTATTTGTCGAAGATTTTCAATGCACTATTTTTTTATCCAAGTTTTATCTTTTAAAACCCTCCAGTAACACCTTGTTCATACTGTGAGAATAAATCCAGTTCATTGGTCAGAATATTATTTTTTGATCAGCCAATCGGAACGGAAAGTCCAATTATGGGCAATAACATAAAATTTTAGATGGCAAAGCCAATAGGTTGTTTTTACGAGTATTGTAAGTTTTTGCTTACCAATTACCTTGTTCTTTAGTTTTTTTTTTCGAAAATCCTTTTTTTTATCTTGCTGAAGATTTGATCACATCGATGAAAAGGCAATGATTCTAATGATTCTCTATCCCTAACGATATCTATTTTAAGAACAAATCGTTTATTAGTAGATTTTTTTATTTTCATGTAAAATCTAATGTTATGTAAGATTTTTGGGTCACATGGTGATTTCCGTCGTGTTTAATTCAATGTCACGATACAGACGTGATAACAAGTGATTACAAATTAATCCGTTGATAAGTTCTCACATTTTTGGTGATGTCACTTCTGGCAAGGACGAATTTTAAGAACCACTCGAATATTTTAGTTACTTAATGTTAAGAAGAAAACAAACAGTACTTTTTTTTGATGAAAAAACTACAAGTAAAGATTTAGAAAAAATACACTTGTCTTTTGTAATTAGATGCTGATGTAATGAAAGACACAATGTTATAACGTAGTGAAGGAAATCGAATAATATGGTCCCACTGCAAAATATTATTGCAAACATTTTAGCATTCGCTACCTATTTCTTTCACGGAAGCAATAAGTCCTTGACACTCTGAATATTCAATTTTAATATTTGTACATTTATTTTGATAAAATCTTATTTGTACAGTGACGTAGTTTGGACGTGATCGATGGTTTATTTTATTATATTAGACGGTCACGACCCGAACTGTGTCTAATTTTTCACATTTTATTGTAAGAAATACAATACATTAAAAGTAGGTATAAAAAAACTACTTTTGATTTTTGTATCGTCAATAGCAATTAATATTAATCAATTTGTTGACTGCTCTGTTAGCTTAGTTGGTAGTGCCTCTGCCTTCTAATCTCCCCTAGATTAGTTTGCGGGTTCGATTCCCGCATGAGACAAGTAATTATGAATACTAAAATTTGTAATTACTTGTGTCGAGTCTGGCCGTTTCTATGTATAATAATTATGTATTTACAAAAAAAAGTATTTAAGTATTATATCCGTTATCTAGTACCCACGACACAAGCGTTAGCTTAGTGTGGGGCTAGATGGCGTTGTGTGCAATGTCCCGGAATATTTATTTATTATTTATTATTAATTGATTCCTCATATCGGTTATTTTGACATGATTGTTGGATGCAAGTTTATTTTTCCACCGTAAACTTACTTACCAGTTACCATCATACAAATATTAAAGCTTACACACAAGATGCTTATCAAACAATCAGATAAGTATGTGAAATATACCAAAACCATCCCAAAACCAGTAAAGCACGAACGTTTGGCCTTTATCCATTTTTGGTAATTGCCCGAAGCTCAAGTTCCTTTTGCTATCTGTTAAATCTGTAAGATTGCAACCCAAATGTCATGAGTTTCATGACTTAAAGTATCTTTTGAATGCAGTGAAAGCCCACCTACTTTCACCCCTCCAGTCCAAAAAGATTTTGTCTGAGAATTGTATCAACACTTGCGCATGAAATTGCGAAAAAAATGGGGCCAATAGGTCTTTAACCGAAGATGTCGGGTCTTGTAATATTAGCCAGCCATGTTACTCGCAGATAAAGTCCAAGTTTATAATATTAAACAATAGATAGCAACTGTTCAATGAACTTACAGAATATAAGGAAAAATCGCTTACAAGCTTGTAGTAAAACGGCAAAATAAGGGAATAGATCTCATATATGTATAGCATGGAAAATCTACTAACTATGTGCGTATAAGTAATTACTTACATAATGTCGAACTGTCCCCTTATCGCTAACAGGGGGACAGCTCGAACTTTTTTGTTCGATCTGTCACCCCATGGGGACAGAGCAGGGTGACAGATCGGAATATTTCTCTGACAAACGTTATGTGATAGATGACACACATTTGGTTATATTATAACACAGGTAAAGATTAATATATTCTGCCAAACATTTACCCAACAATAACTAATACGAGTATCACTATTATATCTGTGGTTTCGAAACAACAGTAAACTGTATCTATTTTCTAAGATAACACTATCTGTTGGCATAGTTACTAGTAAGTAGTGAATTCCTAGTTCTGTGGTTGCAAGAAAGCCTCGTGGTTGCGATTTACTTGTGCATTATCAGTATTAAATTTATTAGGGTACTAGATACCAGTTACTAGGTTATTATGAGTAGTGACTTGACCCGGAGTGACTTTCGTTTGTGAACCTACTAGCATTGCTCTGCAGCGTTACCCGGATTAATCTAGAGTAAAAAATATATGTATGTGTTTATCTATGATCTAATTTACCTGCATAGATATCAGATTTTATTGAAATCGGTGCAGTCGTTTGATTGTGAAGAAGTGATAAACATACATGCACACACTGACAATGTTTTGCCCTAATTATACGTATAATTGGGATATATTATACTCGTAGCATATGCCCGTGTTGTTTTGGGGCAAAATATTACCAATGCCAATTATTTTGACTAAGTGTATTTATTAATGATACGTACCTATTGATACGCAATTATACATTACACAATCATATGTTTTATGATTTGGGCACAAAATCTGTATTTAAATAACTTAATTTTTTTTGCCTCAATTAGGGACGGGCCTATACTAACTGAAATCTAAATATTAGATTTCAGTTAGTATAGGCCCGTCCCTAATTAAATTTAGAATAGAATTAAATTTATCTTTATATGTAATGTCATTCAAATAAGATACATCGTCGATTTGCGATTTTGAAGGTCGTTATGTCAAAGACCTTTGCTGAATCTAAAGACAAACAAATTTTGCTACCAAACTAGATAAAATTTACATACGGAATTAATTAGTATGCATATGCTGGCCGATATCATAGTTCGTATGTATACTGTAGACTATGTTACATGTTCAGTGGAAAAGTGATACATCAATATAATATTATTATGTGGCGTAGATTAACTCGGTGAAATTCGAATTTGCCCACATTTTTGAGGGCCACAAAATCCAAACACATTTCTGAAGAGCTCGTCACGCTCTCGATGTATTTGCGCAAGAGAACTTTCCCAATTTATTATAGGAAGAGGAGATTTCAAGGGAATCACAACTAAGAAGGTCACTCCTAGTCTAGTCTTTTAGTCTTTTGAACGCAAATCATTTTTAATAAAAGAACACGTCATACTTATAACATCCGATTTATGTCATTGTGAAAAACAAGCTCAAAACGATTAAAAGAAACCCAATTAGGTATTGTCTAGGTTTGCGTAATAGATGCAGTTACTATAAGTACTAAGTAGCTTCTATATATATTAAGTTGTTATATATGAGTCTATTGTTACGAGTTTCGTCTGATTGTTAGTTCTGATGACATCAATACTTTTGAATAATGTAATTTAACTACCTATGTGGCACACAGTGTTCTTGCATACAAATAACTAGCTGTGCCAGCGACTTCATCCGCATGGAATAGTTATTACCATAAAAACGGTTCTAGTGAGTTAATCTTAAAAGATAGACATATTTTGTTAGATTATTTCAAGAGGAATAATTCTTTCATACATATTTTTTTGATATCTTGAACCGTTTTCGCAGCACACGCAACGGAAGCTCTCAAAGATGAATAATGTTCCCCGTTTTTTTTACATTTTCCATTGTTTCTTCGCTCATATTAGTTGCAGCGTGATGTTATATAGCCTAAAGCCTTCCTCGAAAAATGGTCTATCCAACACAAAAATTATTTTTTCAATTCGCACCAGTAGTTCCTAAGATTAACGCGTTCAAACAAACAAACAAACAAACAAACTCTTCAGCTTTATAATATTAGCATAGATATAGATTTTAAACTTAGTACCTATGCTGATCCTAGAAAAAAATACTCATAGACAAATCAAATTTTCAAAGGAATTTATTTATTACTAAAAACGATTTTATATCATCGAATAAAGGTTGTATTTAAAGAAACGGTGGCATAAGGAAGCTTACCGTTTAATCGTTGGATTGATAAAAACACATTATATTGTTGTAGGCAAGTCATTCTATGTCACTCAAATTCATTGGGTATAGTGTTACAGAATTTAAGATCTTATATAACCTATGAAAATGAAGTTCTAATTATATATTATTACACTTCAACATTATGAAACCTATGAACTCGGTTAACACTAAGTAAATATAATTTCCTTTGACATAAAACATGGATTCTTTTACATATGTAGTTATTCTTATCAAGCATTCATCAATGTTTCACGGACGGGTGGCTAAACTTTGGTTGGTCACTTACACTTTAACTAGTTATATCTTACGAAATTGCTTGAGCAAAATTATTTTTGAAACTTGGCTATGCTTTGTCTGTTAATCCTTGCATTGTAATTAAATAGAACAATAAAAGAAGAATAAAACCATTCTCCCTTAGATAAACTGAACCTTACGGTATGCTCATATGAGCTAAATCCGTAGGTATCAAGTGTTGCTTAATTTCGCCCCAAGTTAGTAAGTAGCGTGTAAGCAATGTTGAGTAATATTCGCCACATAATTAAAGTGACACTGTAATGCTTACTGAACTGTAATTATAGGGCTGCTCAGTGTGAAATTGTACTGACACTTATGACACTTTAATGAATTGGACACTTTTGGAGATAAAAAATGCTTGTAGGTATGTTTAATTTGTGTAAGTGATTTTACATGAAAATCGATACTCTGCCTTATCGTGTGAATTTGGCGATTATTAATCTAAACGCAGCAATATTGGTCAAAGAACCACTTTCTTTTATAAACGAGTGGCTCGTGATTGCTCACAGATTCTGTGATATGATTGGAGATATATACGAGTAACTGCAGACATTAATATATGTTGAAATCGCTAATAGCGATAAGGCCGCCGCTATTAGCGATTTCTTCCAGGCATAAAGAGTTTTATCTATCTATCTAATATTTTTATATTTTGGTACTAAAATACCGTAAACAAATTATACACGACATCTTTTGTTACAATACCAGCCAAACTATATAATAAATAATCTGTACTCAGCAAGGCAATGCATCGAAATATGTATTCTAGGAGTCAACCCTAAAGTTCAGGTACGCATGACTGAGATCGTATGACGTTATTCATCAGTTCGCTTAAATAGGGCATCTCTAGTTGATAAAGGTGTGGTCACACTGTGGACCGTTGACACGAAATGTACAGGGCTAGTCAAATGACAGTAAAAACTTTAAGAACGCCATTACTTCCATTTAATTTTTATAATATTAATCACCATCTCATTTATACTTTTTATTTTCTAGAATTTGAATTCTCTAATTTATTTTTTCTAACAGTTTTTGTTTACGTGTATCCAAGAAAAGTTTGTTCTTAATCTATCTTATTGCCACATACAATAAGAATCTGTAAAGATTTTGAATACGAAAGTAATTGAAAAACATCTACATTTTCACAAACTATCGCCTTAGAAATTGATATTCAACTATCACCTTAATCTCCATAACAATCAAATTAAAACTTCTTAGAAAAATGTCTTAAATACCTGCTAATTACCTCGTTTTTTTAACAAACATGTTAATTATTCCCAGTTACCCGGTACAGCTATTCTGTGTCATAAACACTGGCTATTATGTCACGAATCGTCGAACTAAAGGCGCATACGTATTGTGCGTCCATCCATTGTGTCAGAACAATGTACGCTACCATATATTTACGGTTATAACATCATTTGTATCGGCCTAAAATTGTTTAGAATTAGTGTGGTCTATAGTTGAGATGATAATTAAAATAAGGCTTTAGACGGCTTATAAATTGCTTTAGTAAGCAGCCTAAGTTGTAATTCATCATATTACCTACATACACCCATCTATACTAATATTATAAAGCTGAAGAGTTTGTTTGTTTGTATGTTTGTTTGTTTGTTTGAACGCGCTAATCTCAGGAACTACTGGTCCGAATTGAAAAATTCTTTTTGTGTTGAATAGACCATTTATCGAGGAAGGCTTTAGGCTATATAACATCACACTGCAACTAATAGGAGCGAAGTAACAATGGAAAATGTGTAAAAAACGGGGAAAATTATTCACCTTTGATGATTTCCGTTGCGTGCGCTGCGAAAACGGTTCAAGTCGTGGGTAACAGCTATAATTTATAAAGCTGAAGAGGTTGCTTGCAAAAATATGCCCAAAATAACTATTCCACGCGGACGAAGTCGCGAGCACAGCTAGTTATTATATATAAATTCATAATTACGCTGCCCTCAGTGCGTATATGCGAATTGTCATATCTGCTATACTTCACCATTTACTTTATACTAGTGGGTGCTCGCGGCTTCGCTCGCATTAAGGAGTAAAATTTGTATCCCCTATTTCACCACTTTAAAAGTGACATTTCCAAAAACCGAAGCAGCCCGATCCGTCTAGTGGTTTGGGCTGTGCGTTGATAGATCACTATGTCAGTCAGTCACCTTTTAGTTTTATATTATATTTAGATTTATAGGGTTACAAAACTGCTTTAATTTTGGAGCTCCAGGAATGAAGTAGCATTTTCTCTTAATTTAAAACAAAAAATCTTTAGTACTCGTTTCCATTGTATGTAAATAACTAAAACTTACCTTTCACAGCTGGCGCCACTGTCATGTATTTAAAATGTAAAATTTAGTCAAAAATCTATTTAATATAGCATTGTTCAAACAGCCTGGACCACACGTATTTTTTTATTGAATATTGAAGGAAATTATTAATTATAGTTTTCCCCTGAATAAATAAATAATAACAACTGAACCTAAGTAAAAGCAGATCTAACTAAGGACTAACTTATTTAACCTTTTTCAAGTGATCATAATGTTTTTTTTGTTATTTTTGTATGATACATATTTATATATACCAAGATACAGGCTAACGCCTAGTTTGGTGTCTAGATCCGCCACTTCATATATGTACATTTTTTTACATCAATTTTGAATAATTTTGAATTTTGAATATACCGATTCCTGTTCTAATATCATCTAGCTATATATAGCTATGCATGACGAATATACGCATGAACTAATTTCATACTCGAAATAAGTCCTCTAGATAATACTGATAACATTTTATCACCAAATCGATAACTAGCACACGCTCAATAAACTGGGAATCGAGAAATCTCGATTCGAATTAATCACACACATATCACAGACAAACTCGTTAAGACGGTTTGTTTGTCAGTTCATAGATGACTATTTATTAATTTTTTTTTTGTATACCTACCTGACTGTCAAATGTAAAAAGTGGGTCAATACTAAGGGGAAAAAAAAACTTTCAGAAGACTTAATAACCTCCTTTTTTTGGAAGTCGGTTAAAAATAAGACAATATCTTGTGATCCATGGTAAAGACTGGCCACACAATAGTCAACTGTTATAAAGGTAGCCTAATTCTAACTTATTCTAATCTATATGTTCCGCACCTAAAGGTCTGGAATGTGTTTGGAACATATCCAAACACATTCCAAACCTTCTAAAAATCGAATTAACGCAAGTAACACCGCGGGCTTTGCTAGTCAAATATACATGAGGCATCGATTAAACCAAAAGGCGACTTGTTCCCAGTAAAGCTGTTATCTGCTTCGTAAACTTTCTCATGCTCTTAACAACGAACTCTTTGAAGTAACAAACATACAGCTACTTGTAACCACTAACTTAATATTATTCTGTGCAAGGCCTGACGAAATCAATGTTATGTACCGATTGATGACTGCATTATATTGATTAATTAAATAGTTAGTGAGAAGTACATAGTAGTAATTAACAAATCTTTTTTTTTTTTAATTTGATTTATTTTTCGGAAACTTTTACAATTTGTTTTCAAATAGATTATCTAATTACATTCACCTAAAGCAAGAAACTTCGATGTAAATAAATATGGTTTTGCATATATTATGATACATAAAGTGATGCATGAGTAGGTATGTATGTCTGGTCAAACGCCAACCTTCCTTAAAATCTATACTAATATTATAAAGCTGAAGAGTTTGTTTGTTTGTTTGAACGCGCTAATCTCAGGAACTGCTGGTCCGAATTGAAAAATTCTTTTTGTGTTGGATAGACCATTTATCGAGGAAGGCTTTAGGCTATATAACATCACGCTTCAAATAATAGGAGCGAAGAAACAATAAAAAATGTGGGAAAAACGGGGAAAATTATTCATCTTTGAAGGCTTCCGTTGCGTGCGCTGCGAAAACGGTTCAAGATATCAAAAAAATGTGTATGAAAGAATTATTCCTCTTAAAATGATCTAACAAAATGTCCCAAACAGTACATGTCTTTCTTTTAGGGTTAACTCACTAAACCATAAACCAACACTAATAACTATTCCACGCGGACGAAGTCGCGCGCACCAGCTAGTATATGATAAAATGTATTACAATGTTCAGATTTTTGCAAAATTGCCCTAAAATAAGTTATTATTTGGCACAACAATCAAATTCTTTCGTTTTTCGATAATCATTTTTAATACAATTCATATGAGTTTCTCACAACATAATATAATTGATGATACTTAACTGCTCCTTATACTATAATAGGAATAGTAAAAGATTAGATAAGTTAGACCAAAGTCTAAGTTGCACGTGTATGGAGTTGTTTTCATACACATAATCAATTAAAGTTATTAAAGTTGTGACCCCGAAGTTGATCTATCTGTTTACACCCAGGTAACCTTTGTCTAGAACTCATTGAGAACAAAGTTCTAATAAGGAAATATAAATCTATACTAATATTATATAGCTGAAGAGTTTGTTTGTTTGTTTGAACGCGCTAATCTCAGGAACCACTGGTGCGAATTGAAAAATTCTTTTTGTGTTGAATAGACTATTTATCGAGGAAGGCTTAGGCTATATAACATCACGCTGCAACTAATAGGAGCGAAGAAACAATGGAAAATGTGGAAAAAAGGAGGAAAATTATTCATCTTTGAGGGCTTTCGTTAAGTGCGCTGCGAAAACGGTTCAAGTCCTGGGTAACAGCTATAATTTTTAAAGCTGAAGAGGTTGTTTGCAAAAATAAGTATGATGTCCAAAATTATATACTATTCCACGCGGACGAAGTCGCTGGCACAGCTAGTCTTCTTATAATAATATGTATAATGTATAATTTGTTGTCATCTATATGAAATTGATTGAGCTGTAGCAGATTTTATGTGACTCTATAAGTGCTAATCGGATTTCTGAGTCGCCATGTGTGAAAATATAGAAACTATAGCATGTGTTTAATAAGAAAATAGCTTATTAGGAAAAAAGTGACATATCTATGTATTATGAAGATTGGTTCAGTTTTTTCTTACTGATTAGATGCTAAGCAAACTATTATTCCTTATGATTTCCTCTCCATCCTACGGTTGCCTGGAAGAGATTGCTTTTAGCGATAAGGCCGCCATTTGTGGCATAAGATTTAAATTTTCTGTTGTTTGGGTTGTGTTCTATTTTATTTGTGTGTCCAATAAAGCGTTAATCTATCTATCTATCTATCAAACAAGATTAGTTACTAACTGTTACTTTCATCGCATTACAAAAGATAAAATTTTATTTCGTATAACACATGGAAATTTTCTTCATTATATTTTGAGAAATACATAATGTTCCTTCCTATAATCAATGTAGAGACGTACATATATTAGTATTTTATTACGTGTTATATATTTGGTACCAAAATAAATATAATATAATATACACTTAACAGTTGTCTAATTGTAAAAATAATTACATTGACATGTACTTGAGCTAGTATGTGCCCAAGTTACATTAGCGCCACTTTGGCTTGTTTATCAAGTTTTTGCCTCCGTCATCGGTTTATGTAAGTTAGTAGTAAAACATGTTTACCCTGTAAAAACTGCAAAAAATAATCACGTCACTAACCACGGACCAGTATTTTTGCAAGCTAAGATTTGTATCTCTTCGCCAAAACCGCAAAAGGACATTACACAATTTAATACCTACTTTACTTGACATTATAGAGCAAGGAGAGTAAAGAGTAAATCTATATTTCAAATACTGCGTAACACTGTTACAGTATATGAAATTTGAAACTGTATAAGTGAATTTGTATGTTAATGTTACACTTTCGATAAGCTGCTTAGCTTGCTATCCGATAAAGTTTAACTTGAAAACTTTCGATATAAATAGGATATAAATAAATAAAATAAATATTTCGGGACATTGCACACAGCGCCATCTAGCCCCACACATCTTTTTTATTAGAGCCATGTCGCAATATTTCCATTACTTCTATCATCAAGAGGCGCCTGGTAACGGCGAGAATGCACGTATACCCACATTACTCACCAATTACTTGGTATTCTTTACTAACAAGCACTATCTATTAGCAGATACTAGACATTATTCAAATACTACTACATTTTCTAGATCTTTACATTCTTTACTAGTCGCGGGGGCCTACAATAGAATGATCAAATTAACGGAACCATCATCGCCTTCAAGTTTAAACTCAAGGATGGATGCGAAAATTATGAAGCTGCCAAAACTTAAAATAAAAAATGAAATAAACAAAATTTTAAATTCAGTATCACGAAATTGATACTTGTACGATTTTGTATATGCATACTAATTTTTCATTCCTTAAAAATAATGAATAGATTTCAGCAAGACAACCGCGTAGAATTCACTTTAAACAAAAAATCAGGACCTAAACCGTAATCATTGTTTCAACCTTGCCTTATTCCTTGTATCACCGCAGTTGGTACCACACTGAGAGAATCCTGAACACGGAAGAAGGCTCGTCCTGCTATATAAGGAGGCTTGTAGTCCTATAACCGGGAGCTAGTTCGAACTAGTCCCATGATTAGGTAGGCCCTGAGGCGAAAATAACAGTGAGCGCAGTAAAAACAGCCTCTTAAGGCATGATGCTAGGTTATGCTAAACGAGCGCTAGGTTCTGAGTAATCCGCCGCGACTTGCAAATTGTACGGTTGATATTTAGAAGGAGACGACGATTTGAGAAGATGTGTTCTGGGTTTAATGTCAATGATTTTTTCCAAATATCTTCTTACGTCTCTGAAGGTGTGAAAAGCTCTAGTTATTGATCAATAATACCGAATAAAGCTTGAACATTCAGACCTTTTCTTTACACAATACTTTTTTTTACCTTCATCATAATCATAAGAAAATATTAAATACTTTTGGATTCCTTAATAATTTGAGGAAAAGTTTTAAGAAAGTTTCCTGGTTTTGGCTAACCTTGTATACCTGTCAGACTACGTCTGTAGATTCGCTGCAAAAAACCCATAGTTTATGAAGCAAACAATTCTCAAATATTTTCCATGATTCGATGAATGAGTAGTCGATAAAAACCAACTTGACGTATTGCCATTAACGGATAACGATGTTTACATGGGGTTAGATGGTGCTTACAATTCTATGGGATTCCGAGAAGGGTTGTCTAAATTGGGCTCTTCCCTGGGGGATATACTAGCGTTGCCAGATATTTAAACAGTTACACAGCTTCCAGTTTCGAGATTGAGTTCTTGATTGATTCGAGTTATCGAGATTCGTCAAATTAGTCTTGTTTTCGATACAAACTTTATTTACAATAATAAAATATAAAAACAAGGGAAGAAAAACTAAACATACTACTTCTAACTACTACAAAAAGGGGCACTTAGAAAATCTTTAGAAAAGCCTAAAGATAATCTAAGTGCTTCAGCCCACTACCAGAGGGCAGCGTGCCCAGCCTACTGGCCGCATTACCACGCTGGATGGCAATGCTGATATGTTGAGCCAGAAAAAGGCCAGCATTTTGGTCATGCGTCGCGTCAACCAAGCGCTCCGAGAGGTTTTGGAAAATAGTATAATATTGTCTTGTTTGTATCTGAATTTGTGAATGTAGCTTTTGAATTTCGCTTTATGGACTTGGAAATCAAAACCCTGACTGTAAGATATAGACCTTTTTCATCAAAACCTTTGATGTTTTTTTATTGGGAGTTGTTGGGTAAATTCAATGAATTATTCTGTGTCCAATCATACATAGGAAATTATACTCAGGATTTCACAAAGCTTCTTCAGTGTTAAAAGAGGATATTTGTTTCATTTATAAAATAAGTACGCAACAAAAATTACTCTGTGATGTAAGCATTCACTTTTTTCGGAAAATATAGAAATTTTAACCAAAACTGTTGATAATTACATTGTTGAAATATATTTGTATAAGAACTTCACAACATATCCCTAGAATTTACTCGTGTTCTCCCGAACGTAAACAAATACATAATTGTAGAAAATACGTAGGTTTACCTACATCTACATCCTTTCTTAGTAATTAGTTAATCATCTCAACCTTGGCTGTTTAATAACAAATTTACACATGTGTAACAAACCTAAGTACATGTACATTAAAATAAATACAAAAGCAGTACCATGCTAACCTCGGCCGAGGTTACATATTTGAGCCTTTAGGAGTCGAGACTGGGGCCGTGGGGTCCGGGAGCCCATACTATTTTACAAAACCTCTCGGAGCGCTTGGTTGACGCGACGCATGACCAAAATGCTGGCCTTTTTCTGGCTCAACGTATTAGCATTGCCATCCAGCGTGGTAATGCGGCCAGTATGCTGGGCACGCTACCATCTGGTAATGGGCTGGAGCACTTAGATTATCTTTAGGCTTTTCTAAAGATATTCTAAGCGCCCCTTTTTTGCAGTAGTTAGAAGTAGTTTGTTAAGTTTATCTTCCCTTGTTTTTATATTTTATTATAGTACCACGTATTTACTTATTTTAATATGCAATGCAAGATATGCATTTTAAAGATAATGTTCACTTACAACAACTTGCATAAATAACAAAAAATGGTAGGTAGATTTGATACTTTAGCTTTGTATTCCAATACAAGTAAAATTACTTGGCACAACGCGTTTCCATCGCTATTCAGCGTGGAAACGCTGCCAGTGTACTGGGGACATTCAGCTCCGCGCGCGGGAAGCAGTGTTTTCTTCGTTGATCTGTTTGTTTGTTTGTGTATTTTATTTTTATTTTGACTCATAAGTAAAATTTAAATAAGAATTGAAATGTCTTGATTTATGACGATTTATTTATATAGAATCATTCACAGAGGCTTCAAAGTTAAACTAAAAAGCTGAAACATAATATTTTAATACACAGTAATATTGTAGTTCTATTCTTGCCTAAAATATTTTGTTTACATCAAACATGCGTAATCTACGCACCTGAATATTAACGAAGTGTTGAAAGCATTGTTTACATTATTTTCGTATAAATATAAGTAATGTTACTATTTTGAGTTAAACTTCAACTTTTTTCTGTTTATGTTACGTAACGTAGTAAATTCGTAACGGATCTTGCGCGTACGCAGTTAAGTTAAAATAGAAGGTCAAGGTGTGCTTAGATTCTCGAGATTGTGTTTGTTTTGTCTTTGATTGATGCAAAAAGTTTTTATGATAATATTTTTTACAATTGTATATCGCCAGTTAGACGCGCAATATAAGGAGAATGGTTTACTCAAGTACAATCTTAAAATGTTTTCAAAAAGACAAAACCTATTAAGTGATATTATATAAATAATATAATAATAATAAAAATCCTTTATTTATGTACTACAGAGTGTATACGTACCACTAAAATAACTAAAACATGATGTAGAACTAGTAACTTACAAAGGTACGTTGGTGAGGTAAACAGAGCTCTGCACTATAATCTCGTGATACGTACCAAGTATTTATTTTTTGTCCAATTAACAAAAACTTAAATACTTATGTCCTTATCTTTACGTAATTTTTTACACAGCCTACTGATAAACATAAAATAATTTTATTATTATAGGTAATCGTACTAACGTGCTTAGAATTAATTTCCGTTAGGGAATAGTTTACATCCTTTTAATGTGTGGCTATTTTATTTTATTACAACTAAGGCCGGGAAGAGTCTCTATAAAGCCTTGCAAATAATGAGATATATTTCTTGTTAGTCGGGTAGGCTGTATTGTAGGTTCTAACGCCTTAGAAACTAAAGCCCTTGCACCTAGGTCACGCATAATCTTCTTATCGCGATTAAATTCTATTGATACCGGTAAGTGAAAGATAAAACATATATGTTAAGTATATAAATATAGTTTTATATTTTTTTCTGAACGAGTTAAAATATACTTTATTATATAATGTGAAGAAGTTTTACAAAATATACACATAATATTATACTGTCCAAGCATACAGTAAATATGTAATCTATTTTAAAATCACTTCCAATAAAAACGGTTCAGAATTTATTTTTAACATCATTGTATAGCTTGCAGTTTCATGCTTCCCATGGGTTGACACCGCCAGGTCACCGAACCTACCATTCTAAGCCCTAGAACTTCAGGTCTGACAATACAGGTCCTCGCCCACGACAACAACTCTCCACCATTTGCTATTCCGACTTTCCAATAAACAGGAATCGGACAGCAGTAACCCATTCGATAATCGAATCGAACCTCATTCGATTAACTGAAGTTTAGAGTTTGCGTTTCGACATTAACGTCCGAGTCTAGTTCATTTTATTATCCGAGTGTGAATTTTACGCGAGTGGTGCGTGAATTAATCGATATCAGTTAACGGTGAAAGCACAATCGATTGAATACAACTCGAATATATATTTCTAGCATCTAGTAGCTTTTATTGCAGTTCATTGGTCCGGTTGATCGGTTATCTGTTACTTAAACATGGTTACGTCAATTTTCCAACTTTAATTGACTTCGAGGTTCATTGAGTTTTATCTATAGAGTAACCATTATGTGACAGTGAAAAATTATGACTCTTAATAGTGTTGTGCACTCAACGCAGTACATATGTAGGGTTAGCATCATTTTAAAAGATAAACAAATATCCGGAAAAAAATCAAATATACGATGTTAGAATCACTCGAACAATGTTTAATTAAATTTTATGCACATTGCATAAAAAACTTCTTCAAATTTTAACATAACTAAAGTTGTACAAAAAATAATCGCAACTACGAGTACGTCTAACATAAGAACAACTAATACACTTAACTAAAGTAACCTCGTACTTCAGAATAATTATGCTAATTTATAGAAGTCAGAATGGTAATTAAAATGATTCTTACCACACATCGAGGGGACCATAAAAACCACATAACTTGAAATCTCGGACAAGAAGACGACCTTTGTCGGTCACAGTCACAGCTTCTTACTAATTACTCGCCAGGCGGATGTAATCTTTATACAATTGTAATACAGACTATAATTACGGAGATAATTTGTAGCCTTTTGGGCATTCCTCACTGCAAGTTGTCACCAAAAAAACTTCGGGAGTTTTTCGCTCTTTAGCCAATTAGGAGAATAAACGCACCGCGCGACGTAGATCGATTTTCAACATTAATTCTTGGGCGCGTTTTCCGCTGAAGCTCATTATAAGTAGGCTTCTCTTACGTGGCTTGCAGGGACCATAAATAGTTATTACCTTAGATTGCGCTTCTGATGGAATTATGTTTTATGGATTGGCTAGAGGAGCAATGACTGATGCTTTCGCCGTTTTAGATTCAAATAAATAAATAAATAAATATTCCGGGACATTGCACACAGCGCCATCTAGCCCCACACTAAGCAAACGCTTGTGATATATTTGATATATATATATATATATATATACTTTGCTTTATTCTATTGATTATATTGACAAAGGAGCCGACGTTCATGTTTACTCGTATGAGAGTGCTGTTCTTAACGTTGACATGACGTTAAATGATTCACTATCTTGTTATATGCGAATAGAAATCAGCTGTTCTGGGAAAATATGGTAGAGTCTCGACTACATCATTGGAAGACGTTATTTACCAGAAATTCGAAAGTCCTTAGCTGTTGTTTTTATGTATTCTAAAGCAGACTATGTAATGCAATATAAAATAGGCTTACATACACCTAAATTATCAAGTTACTCTCATATATCAATAGTGTCTAATAGTATAAATACGAAAAATTTAATTTACATTTATATAAATTATTTTATGAGTATACTTACCTACTTAAAGAATACACCATATGATTGCAATGTACTACTAGGATTTTATAATATACACTTGTAATTGTACATTAGAATAAGTATTTATGCAAATAAAGATAATTTGAAAAAAAAAAAGCAGACTAACTGAATTAGTTCATCATCATCATCCACAGCCCTTTCAATCCCAATGTGTGTGTGCCATTAGCGTTAATTCATTGTTATTTTTTTGTTGCCAGTAATTCTGTACAATTATCTAGGTTAGTACCATAGACATTTAGGTATCATGACCACATAAAACACACACGTAACTCACGTCAGTAACACGCATAGACAAACTATGCCACTAGGTTTGGCAGGTCAGTATGAGATCAGTGTGTGAAGGAAGTTGGTTTAGTCTAGATCTGTCAGTGGATGACGATATAGTAACAATCAGGTTGTGATAATTATTATTATTGATACTGGGTCGACTCATTTCACTTTCGTAATGGCATTTACTTATGGATGTTTCTTGAGTTGGTTGACGGGTAAGTATTTCTTTGGTTTCGGTGGTTCGTCGGGATACTACAGTCGTTAAGACTTGCCAAAAGCCCCCAGAGCAGGCTAAAAAACTCTAGACATCAGAGTCGGTCACGATTCGATGTCTAGAATCTTTAATCGATCGGTGAGGAATTAATCTACTGTACACCATTTATTCATTTTATTGAATAATGTAGTTTCTTTTTTATCGACAGTGAGGTCTTTGACATTTACGAGGTTACTACCAAATGTCAATAATCTCATTTACGATAAAAATGTATTTTAAATATGGCTCGTAAAGATTTTGTCCAAAATATAATTTGCCTATTAATTTTAGCACGATAAAAATATTAAATATATGCTCAAAACAGATGATATTTATAATAATAATAAGCTAACAGCAACTAACTGTATCGTCTAAACGGTTTATTGATATCTCATATTAAAAATATTTTGAAGCCTAAATATCGATGGAATTTGCATAATATTTCGCATCCTTTACAAAGTTAATCGTATTATGATTCACTATGTCAACAGTCCATCTAAGCTGCAAAAAGTTCATAATTTATTCGTCACATGATTCACAAGCAGATTTGGCAATCATTAGTCAGTATTGCTTCCGTGGCATTTCATTAAAGGCATTGTGTTTTAATGGTTCACAAATGTGTTACAACACTTTTTTGATTAACAGTTATCAAAAACTTTTTAGCAAGTCCCTTTTTATTTTTTATACTAACCTGAATAATAATTAAACACTAACACTTAAAAATAAGGTTTTCTGAGAGATGGTTCGTTGGTCAATTGTTTTCCTTATCAATTGATACGTCATTTACGTTGTTTCGATACCTATTAATGTCTATCGGTATGAGTCATGTAAAAATATCAAATGTTGCACTTTGTACCATGTTACTCCTATATTGTTTTATTTGCAATGCGTACATATTTTATTGAAAAAGTCCCCAAAAAGGTAGATCGAAAAAGGCATAACAGCTGACAAAATATAAATAAAAATATATATAAATCTATTCCAAAATATATATAAATCTATTCCAGGAATTGTGCCATTTTCAAAACCAAAACAGTTAACCCAGATTGATGACAAAAACATGAAAACAAATAGTAGAAAAGTTCAAATGAACAAATCGAAGGCACACAAGCATGAATGCGCGTGCGTTTGAATGCAAGTATTGTTTGCATCGCAGTGCATAGTCTATATGCACGTGATTGGCATAATTGCTAGCTAGTAGGGACCAATTGTTTCAATATCAATATGGCTTCATCTGATTGTCATGTCGACGCACAGGGCTGAATGATGATTAACTTGGCCGATTTGACGCATGTTAGGTAGTAGTAGGCCTAAATAGTTTAAATTAACTGCAAAACTATCAAATGACTAAGATAGAAAGCACAGAGCTTGGAAAACCACAGTTAAAATCCCTGATAAAAGTATTATTCTGAGAATAAACTGGTATTCACAGAGACTACAAATTAAACTCACATAACATTTTATTACTTTTTATCATTTTGTTGTATTTTACCCGTAGGTATATTGCATGTATTAATTGTGTATCGATACCAAGGACAGGCTGTTTGAGCAACAAGAATCTCACAATTTCAAGGTCTAAACTCAAAGAATACACCGTACCCTAGATGCACGGTAATAATAAATTATAGGGTGGTATTGTGTGGGGATGGGCTCGGATAATACACTCACATTCTCTACTCTGACCTCCGGCCAAGGACGACCACTGACAAAACTGGCTACTCCAAGATGCGGTAAAAATCTTCTGTTATACATCCGGCATGGATGCTCACAAATTAGGAACGGTTTAAACTGTGACCAAATACCCAAACGGGTTCGAGTTCAGTCTAGACGGTTAAAATTTTCGTATACGCGTGAAAATAATAAAAGACATTTAAACGACTGTAAATGTTATTCAATTTAAAAGTGACGAAGCATGACTCGGGGTCAATAATCATACGATATTGCTACGATAAAACTTACGCTTCTCGTTTGCGATCGAGCTGGGATTCAAGTTTTATAGATAGCGCAGCATTCCGACTATAAATGGACAGGCCGTGTACCGGAATCAGACAAACAGGGTTCCAGTAAATCGTACCACTGATTCCGCAGAATAAAAACGGAAAAATTCACTAGCTAATGTTAGTGTAACGCAGTCACGTATGCAGCGGGGCCGGCCATGTTTGTGCAAACACAGATAGCAGAGTTTGTACTCGCAAGTAACGCAGATAATATCGGAACGTACGGCAATTGCGGAGAAATTCGTTCCTACCTGAGGCAGACGCCACAAAAAAAGTTTGGATGTACAAAAAGTCTCTCAGTGAAAAAACCGTTTCCTTTACATTTTGTTTACAAGACCTCCGACACCGAGGTCCTTTGGAACCGCCCTTCGATCGCTCTTACCTACTTTAGATCCCTTTTTTGTCCGCATGTTTGTGGATAATGCATAGCAAACTTGCACTCATATTGACATACAGATTATAATAAAACTCTTTAAAAGCAGCACGTTTTTGGTTTTATGATTTTATGTCAGTTAATTTCGCACTTCTTACTAACTTTTATTCGAGCGAGCGCTTACTTTCTTTTGGCCAAAATTGTTTATGTTCCATTAATTTAGTATTTCCATTAGAATTTAATTAGGTTGGTGTGATTGCATTATAACGTTAGTCATGAGTTGTTGAACCTGATTCAAGATCCAGTTACAAATTAGCGGCTGCTGTTGCTAATATTTCATTAATGGCTTCTAAATAATGTCCGGATATTGAGGTTATTTCTCTTGATGAATACAACTTGTGTTTGTGTGTTTATTAGCATATTGATTAATAATATTTATGTTTCTCTAAAATACGCACCATCAGCTACAAACAACCAGAAATTTGATATGTATGTACATATATGCTTACTTGTACTAATTATTTTCATGGTTGTCACTTGTCACATTTTAATTGGAATATCATTGACCCAGTAGGTATTAAACAAAGGTATTAAATAATCGAAAGTGATACACGTCATTGAGTGCGTGACAAGCTCATTTGCATGGATGATATCATTGTGGACTATCCACTCAGTGAGTTTATCGAAAATCTGTTGCTATACTTTTAACGTTATGGTTCTCTTAGCAGCCTATAAAAACTTGTTGCTTCTATAATATCACATTTATGATATACTAGAATGTTTGTTCAGTTTTCACGCTCTGAAAGGAACTAATATTTATAATTTTTAGCATTTATTTAAAATCGATCCGGCAGCACGCCGTTAGATTTATCATGATACCTACCCGAAGTTATAAATACTATAGAACGATAAAAACAATGGAAAATGGCCAAAATCCAAATGGACAAAGTGATTGTGACAAATGCAATGACTCAAATTTCACCCACTGTCACGCCTCCATATTTTCGTTGCAACAATTCTGTGAAAACTGAGTAATCATTACTGAGATAAAAGCTTCTGAAATTTATAGGATAAACGATTAGAAAACAAGATATAGTCATCACCATCGGGTGCCATCTTCATATTGAAGTTCGGAGGTCAGTTGGCAAAATTTCTTGCGATCCCATGCTGCTTCTTTTAGATGCGGGTAGCTTAGCTTCGTCCATTTCTTGATGTCATCTAGCCTTTTCATCCTTTGACGGCCAGGGCTTCTTTTTCCCGGAATCTATATCTAAGATATAATATGAACACTATTTAGCATACAGTCAGTCACTTCATCAAACATGCAAAAATCATGTGGAAAAATAAAAATACCTACTTTGAATAAAATGTGTATTGCATGCGTACAATGTCACTGCAATGTGACATTCTGATGTAACATATAAAAGAATTACTTTGACTGCAACATCTGGGGATATTTAAATATATACATAGTTTTTTTTTTTTTTTCATAACAAAATATACTTTATTTACAATAATAAAATATAAAAACAAGGGAAGAAAAACTAAACATACTATTTCTAACTACTACAAAAAGGGGCACTTAGAAAATCTTTAGAAAAGCCTAAAGATAATCTAAGTGCTCCAGCCCACTACCAGAGGGCAGCGTGCCCAGCATAGAACATTAATATCGCTACCGCGTTATTTACTTTCACTCTCACTAATTTAATTATGGGCGCTCTGTAATGATTTTTCTTGAAATCATTGTCTTTATAATGTATGTTCATATGTACAATTGTGGTTATATTATGTACGACTTTGAAGGTACATTACCTATTTATTATATCATTTATGCAGATTTTTTTATAATGTAACATTAACCTACACTACGTACATAATTCTTATCTCTGCATACTGATAAAAGTTTGCTTAGACTGCCCCTTAGTTTCTTATCACTCCTATGACAATATTTAATATTTAAAGAAACTGTTTACATACGTATCTACGAACGTTAGCAGGGCCAAAACTATTCACGTTCCTTTTACGATCACAAAATAGAACGTCAACAAAAATAGTCTCCGTGTCATTAATAAACTCCGAATTCCATTTTGTTCCGCGTCTATCTCCAAAATATTCCTAAGCCAAATTGAGACCATCACCGCCCGACAGCTTAACGTGATCCTTCGAACAAAAAATAAAGCTTGGTCTTTGAATCAAATGGACCGTTCAAAATAGACGCTTCAACTCCGCCAGATGAGGTTACTTAGAACAGTTCCCACGAAACTGCAGCTAAAGTTGCACGCTAATAAGCCAAATGAGATTATACAGGGGTACGTGCAGGCAATTTACGCACTAGTGCACTACTACAAGCAACCGCAAATGTGTCTGATTTAGCAAATTGACAACCCTAGAATAAGCAATCTTCTGGGATAACGAGTTTTTATGCAACACTTCATGCTAACACGCAAGCGACGGCGACGTCCGTTTTTATAATCATCAAGTGTTTCTGTCATCTTTATTTTTGCTATTTGCTGAGCTTTCTTGCGAGGTTATAGTCAAGTTAAAGTATAAGTCTCATTATTCTTATTATAATAACTTATCAGTAATGCAAACATGTTTTGAGTTCCTTTAAATGGTAAAATGCATGTCTACATACACATTACCTACGGTTGCCTGGAAGAAATCGCTATTAGCGATAAGGCCGCCAGTTGTGGCACTATTTTTAAGTCATTTGTGTTTCTGTTTGTCTTTATTTTTTTCAATGTGTGTTACAATAAAGAGTTTTATCTATCTATCTATCTATCTAATATATAATTGCATCTTAATCTATTTTTTGCTGTCAAGAACAGACACTGAAATGCATTAATCATTCAGTGCCTCCATAAGTTAAGTAGTGATTGACATCTGTATGATCTATTTTGCAAATAACACCCACGTATCTATTATTTGCAAACCAGACTTTCTCTTCGCCTCCGTGAGATATTGGCTAGTCTCGCCACTCGTTTGATGGAATGTTTGATAGTAAATACTAATACATACATATATCACTTTGTCAAATGGTTGAATTAATTAAACGCGCAAAAGAGAAAGCGAAATACAAACATTAGTTTATTTTAAACTAGCTGTCCCGGCAGGCTTCGTACTGCAACCTAAACTTTTTTTTGTTTTTTTTTTTCCTTTTAAACCTTTCTTAGACCTCCACGAACATTTCAAGACTAAGATAAGATAAATCCGTTCAGCCGTTCTCGAGTTTTAATCAGAACAACAATTCATTTTTATTTATAAAGAAGAAGATTAAAAGGAACTAAATGTCATTTTTATTTTTTAATAACAACTTAAGGTTCTTTTACATGAGTACTTTATGTTTTTTTGAAAGCATTTAAAAACAGTTTAGCACTACCCTTGACACGTTTGCCATTGACATTTTCAACGCCTCTGAATTTCGTATTCATGCTCACCTGCACATTTCAGACAGTCGTAATATTTAGTAGGTATTAATTTCAGTATATTCGCTACAGACACTAGTTAGCCAATTTGTTACAGCCTTGCATTATAACGGTAATGTAAAACGGGAAATACTGGTGGTCACGAAACGGATGGTGCCATTTTTGTCATTGTCATTTTGGTGTTATCACAATGTGACAGCGAGGCTGTGCATAGAAATTATTCAACGCCTTATATGAAATATCTTTGTGACTGCAGTACAATCTCAGAAATTGGGACGCAGCTGTGTTAATGTACCTATCGTTGTTATCATTACACGAGCATTGTAGAATTTGCACAAAGACTTAAAATTTATCTACCATAAAATATATAGATAAAAACTACTGCATCTCAAAATTTCGTCTACCTATCGCGTACGGTATTTGCAGCGGTTTGCTTACCGCTATTTTAACTACCGAAGCCAGTGTTTGTGCATTGCCGTGTAATATTTTCATTGAGCTTTATGAGCCTTAGTTTATCATTACGGCGATTGTTCTCGGCTGGTACGACGTTAATTTCATCCATGTTCTTATTTAGCGTCAGCCTTGATTATAACTATTATGATGTCAGAGTTAGTCAGTTACCTTATTCTCGGCAAGTAGAGCTGTGTGAACCCACCTGAAATTCATTTGCAACTGGAGGCGGCTATGTAGGTGTAACATTCGTTTTCTCAGTATTGAATCGCATCGTGTGATGTACACTTGTTACAAACACTGAACACAATGCAGTGTAACAGTAAATAGACGCCAGGACCACTATGAGCGATGTTATATCATAATAGCAAATCGTACGAATGCAGTAACTGTTGCTATCTGCATATCGAGTCAAACAAAGTCGAATCTTATCGACAAAATACGTTGTATACTTTTCATGATTACCTACTTCAGCGGTAACCTTGTCACAGCAAACAGGTCTCGGTTCTATGACGTGTTTCTGCAGTGTTTATTCACGTCAGTGGGCTTAGTTCTTAGTATTTAATTTAGCAATGATGGTGCGATACAAGTTTTGAGAAAAACCACCAGGTTTGCCTTAACTTACATCAGTGTTACGAGACAGGTAAACCTGAAGGTTGTGTTATATTTATTAGTTGAGTTAGTGAGTCATGTCTGACAAAATCGGATTGTACTAAGTGAGGCAAAAATGCTAATCTATTATGTAAACTAAAACGGCCATTTCCGTAAGAAATATTCATAAACTAAGTCGTTGATGCTCATAGCTTGTACTAGTAAGATTTGTTTTTAAAACGGTAGTAAAATCGTATAATGTTAGAACTCTCTCTATCTCTCCATATCGCCGCAGCTATATTCTGTAAAATACCCGATAACCTTTGAACCATTAACGAGATTTAATTGCAGAAAGCTATAGCCATAGCTCTATCTCTATTTTGCAATATTAAATACCATATTGCACTTCTACTTTGCGACTGCCATGTTAGTTTAGTTGGCAGTGGCTCTGCCTTCTAATCTAGGGGGCGGGTTCGACTCCCGCACTACACGAGTAATTATGAATTTTAAAATGTGTAAGTAATTACTTGTGTTGAGTCTCGAGGTCGTTTCTATGTACAATAAGTATGTATTTACGATAGAAAAGTATATACCTATATGTATTATATCCGTTATGTAGTACCCATGATACAAGCGTAAGCGTAAGGGGCTAGATGGCGTTGTATGTTATGTCCTGAAATATTTATTTATTTACTTTAAAACTCCCCGTGGTGTGTATTCACGAGACCGGTGCCCCCATAACTTGATATAAAACATGTGCGATCGTATGATATTTTACCTGCTACGTAATAATAGTAGCCTTCGGGCCCCGATACAGCTGTTTGCTTCAAATAATAGATTGAATGAACGCCGTCTCGGTGTATTTCAAGTATTTTTTATAACAATGCTCAACTGATTTAAGTTTCCAGCTGTTCCTTACAATTTTATTTTGTTACAGAAGTGCATAAGTGGAATGTCCCCAATCTTCTGATGACGTCTTTATAATAAAGGTAAGAAAATGTTTATTCAATAAAATTCTTTTCAATTAAAAAGTAATCGTTAACAATAACTCTATATTCTTGTCAGCTATAAAATAAATAAATAAATACATGTCAAATCGAAATACAATTGATGAAAGTTCGGATAAAAAATATTAACATTGAAAAGTTTTCCGCAAGTCACACCTAGTATATCGTCTTCTATTTACGATAATATTTCTTCTATTGCCTCTATATTTTGACGATATGACTATTTATACAAAAACTGTGTCAATCTTTTCACGTCATGTTATTCAACTGTATTTTTTGCGTGCGTAAGTGTAGGTATAGGTAGGTATATCTATCACCCGTAGAGGTCGCGTTTGATTGATTATTGCTGAGAGAACTATGCCGTCTGTTTGATGAAACCGCTACTGACCCGGATAGATTAATCAACTTGACCCAATTAACTAATTATCTACGTCGTTAATTGTTTAGCCATCCGTCCATATTTTACCTGATTCGATCTATGCAAATTATGCAAATAGAATATCTGTAGTTTCTTGAAATTCAATATATGCTATTTTGTCTCGTTTTGTATTCCATGTCGAATATTGAATAAAGACGCTGATGACAATGCTGACTAAACTATTATCTACTACTTCTGTTTCCGGTAGCATTTTTTATGTAGCTACATTTTACAACTGATAACACTGACTTTTGACCGCTGACCACAATGATTCACTAAACCGACCGACCGCTATGTCCTTTTTGAGACATTTTATCTTCTACACAGGATATGCAAACTATTTAAATGACGGCATAGAGCTTAGCAGGATCTTATTTATAAAGATAACGGTAGTATATTGTGACAATTAGTATTTAGTAACATGAAACTTTACCCGGAATCCATGTAAAAACTAACTATAATAATAAATAAATAAATAAAAACTCTTTATTTATATACTACAGAGTGTATACGTACCACTAAAATAACTAAAACATGACGTAAAACTAGTAACTTACAAAGGTACGTTGGTGAGGTAAACTGAGCTCTGCACTAAGTGTCACAGGGACCTTGTGTTGCAGGGCTGCAGTATTTCTCATCAATATTACACCAAGGTTCAATGACATGGTCTAAGTTTAATGTTAATAAAACTGATAAAACTGATAAAAAAACAATCACGAAGCCCTATACTAACAAAAACATAATATTTACAAAATGTTACTTTGACAGATAGAGTGTTAAGTACCTGTTCTAAAACCTAAAATATGTACAATAAGATTCCGTATGTGTTTCAGTGTAAGGTACATCGTAAGATACTTAGCCTACGCAATTCTACCATAATTAGGATAGAATTGATTGAACTACATATTTATACAGTATATTTTTCAAGTAGATACTTACTGGGAGAATACATTTTTTGCATCTTTTGCAAAGTTTACTAGATAAAATGTATGTCAAGAGGTGGCAAGATTGCAAAAAATGCGAGTTTTTGTCGATGCTAATATATATTTGGGTCAGTAGTCTGTGCTGTAGGAAATAGCAGTTTAGCACGAGCGAGGAAACGCGAACTGAACTAAACTGAAACTTCCTTCACGCGTAGATGGTTACTATAACACATGTAATAGGCACACATATGAAACCAAGGCGATAGTATGCGTAATTTCGTCTTTGAAACATGCTTTTCGATAGCTTCGTCGTTTGGTGAGAATGGTCTACTTTAGTGTCGAGTTTGTTAAAAATAATATTCAAGTAAATAGGTAATGATATTTTTAGTGGAATGGTTCTCTTAAGATTAAAAATATTCTTTTGTGGTGATATTAATACAAAAGTAGATTATAAAAATAAACAGACAGAGTTACGGTTAGTTTCAAAGTTATAAATTTAAAACAATCTAAGTGAATAAATAATTATAAAGGAAGTTTGCAGTCGATACTTTCAGTCAACTTTCAGAAGACTTGATAACCTCCTCTTTTTAAGTCTGTTATAAATACTACAATAACATTTTACAAACGGTTAAATAATATTATATAATTTAGCTCACTGCAAGCAGCATAATAATCTTAACTTTTATAGCTATTATATCAGCTTCCATTATTATACTAATAACGATAACGTGGCTATGATTTTTTAATAATATTTTATAGTTATAGTCTGTGAGATATTATATTTATAGCTTATCTGGTTAATGACAAGGTTGACAGAGTTCAATTGGAGCTGATAACTGACCTCGGAGTGGCAATGTGATAACGTCTTAACTTCATAAATATGGTTTAATCTAGTGGTACATATTTATAATTTATTTTCAGTCTATGCTATCTGGATAAATATTAAATAGAATCAACTGAACCTGAACTACTTTTATAACAAGTTTATCTTTAAATTCACAAGTTTGGTAATTTTGTTGTTAAGAAATACATATAATATCTTCTTCTTATCGAATGAGAGTGGCTAACTCTGGTGTCGAGAGTTTATCAAGCCGCCCTAAGGGCCTCTGACATGAAAATAATACATACATATACAAGATGAAAAGTAATACTCAATTTTTTTTCCGAAAAAAGATTTTCTGCTAAAATATATTTTGTTATCTTTACATTGTAAATTTAACGTTCTTACGTTAAAATGTACATAGTTTTGCTTAGTTTTCTCTTTAGCTGAGTTTTCTTAACAAATACTTTATATCATTTTTTAACGCTCGGATGAATTATACGATATATTGTGTGTACGAATATATCGTAGAATGTATCTATCGTTTTACTCATTCATCAAACTTCAACGTCATCGAACTATGTAACAGGTTTATTGAGTGTGATAAATTAAAAACTTGTTTATATCGTGAGTAAAAACGCAATTAAAGTTATAGCCGCTTTGACGTACGTAACTCCTAGGGACGTTCGAAGTTAATGCTTTTTATTTCTTGGTAATTTAATGTTACTTGCTACAATGTAATTATTGAATATGATCATAAAATTTTATAGGTATATTATAATTGAGATAAAAAAGTTTTCTTGACATACAGAGACAGACATAGCCGTTAACACAGATATTAATTATGTGGAATAGGGAGATAAATAAACCTCACGGTTTCATAGACAAAACTAAATAAAAAACCCTATCAGACACGGTCAGAGTTTCATTTATTTTTACTTTTTTGGTGAGAAATTGAATTTACAAGAATATACATTTGTATAGATCAGTTTCGATGGTTGTGTGCATAAGATAATATGATGGCATTCATAAAGTTGACAAGATATCTATTGTGTTCTACTAATAAAGCTCAAAATATAGTAGACTCATCATGTCGTCAACGGTTTTTACACTGACGCAGATATCCGTTTCACTTAAACCGTGGTTTGGCGATTAGTTTTAATCACACAATTTGTCAAACAACACGATATACGCACGACAACCAAATTGTTTTTTAAACCAAATTATCCTAACTAGACGCACAATTATGTAAAACTATTCTAGCCATGTTTTTGGCTATTATTATAATTGCTCAATGTATGGCAAAAAAATTAAATGACCCATAAAATTATAATCACGGACAATCTCACGCATCCAGTTATTATTCTCAAATTGGTTTCGGAACGCACCTGTAATCTGTAGCTTTAAGAAATAATTTTTGAACGTGTTTTTTCTAGGGTAGGATAGATTAATGTCTTAACGGTATTAGGTTTGGTTATCAACCTCTTAATGTATTTTTTAGGTAAGGTACCTCCCAGATCGCTGTGGTCTCTCGTAAACGGCTGACAGCCACAGGAATTTGCTCCATAGACCCTGATAACTATCAAATATACTGTGTCTGTAACTACTTCCTCATTGGAGGTCGGAGCTCAAAGTGCCTGATGCAACTAAACCTGATGTTTTGACTTTTTTGCTGAAATAACGCAGAGTCACCATGATATATCACATTGATGTAAATAATTATAGTTTTGTGCGATTTACCCTTCAACGATGTAATTTTATACTTAAGCGTATGAATTACCGTTGACAGGCTTGTTATTTGAAGTTGTGTAATAATTGATATAAATTCTCTATATTTTTTGAGAATGCTCAAAACTGTAGCAATAAGGTAATTGTTATTTTTGTGTGTACTTCCAGATATTTTGTGGAGATATATTATGTTACCTCTGTCATTAGAAGTGTGTAGATTTGGATCGATGCCAAAAGTAGGCTCGAGACGTGATGTCGCCTCTAGACTTTTCCTGTGAAGCTGTTTAGTGAGTTTTTGCATTATTTCTCAACCATATGCCTGTTCGGTTTTATACATTTATCGTTATAAGATCGATAAATATGAGGTACTGGGGTGGCTAAATTTGATACCGAGTTTTTTTCTTTATCGATATAAAGTATTAAATACTTATAAAAAATAAGTAGTTTAAAAACATTTCATGCTTCAAAACGTAATCATTTGAATTCCGAAGCTAAAACTGAGTATAAGAACATCATGATATGTTGTGATAACCTGTTTTATATTCCTCTTTTTTATTTAACAATCGTCGTTCGCACATAAATAGGTTCATAGCAACAAAGCAGACTGGAAGGCGCCAAAAAAATATTATTCTTTCCCAAACTATCGTATCACATAAATTCTAATATCCGATAACACTATTTAGGCTGACGATTGCTTGCTTGGTTTGATAAAATCGCGTGTTATTAAAGTCTTGCTTGACTGTAGTTCACAAAGTTGTTTTTTTTTTCCACATAAACAACTTTGGATTGCTAAAAAGACGAATGACGCACATTTACTTCTTGTTATTCAGTTAGGGAAAAGTGTGTGAAATGTAGGTATAAGAGATTTTGTTTTTTGAAAAGGTCAAATTAGCAAGAACAGTTTTACGAATTACAATAAACTGACGATATTGAGACGGATGTGACTATTTTGCATTTTATTTATAAACTAGTGGACGCCCGCGACTTCGCTCGCATTATTTTGAGATAAAAAGTATGACACGTCTAAAACCTCATACAATATAAATAAAAATCATGATAATCCGTTCAGCCGTTTTTGCGTTATGGGCGAGTAAAACAAAAAAAAAAAAAACTGTTTTTAGAAAAACTTTCTAAAAACAGCTGAAACTTATTTTGTTATCGATTTAAAGTAAGTATACCTAAACATTTTTTTTCTAATATCTTTTATGTTGAGATTTTTGACCCTCTTAGGCTTTTTTTACGCGGCATAGGTTTACGTTTGACTACAGCACGCCTGATGTATTATTATATATGTGTAAAAGATTACATAAAATATCGTATAAAAGTAGTTTTGAACGGGTTTTCGATATTTTAATCAATGTTTAGATGTATGTATACGCATTCGTCAACTTACAAAATAAAGCAATCCTTACCTACTAAAACTAAAATATTAATATTTATGTAAACTGTTGGCAACAAAAAAAAAATACATTTTACGTGTCTGACCTCAACCTAAAGCAAAGTCAGGCCAATGATCTGAGCTAGACTTACTAGTAGGTAATCTGTGAGCTAACTGTCATGCTTTAGATATGGTACATTAAAGTTTGTCCATTTTAATGGAATGGTATAAATCTTTTGTCGTATTAATGTGCCTTTTAGCGGTTTATTTTTGTCTATGTATTATAAAGTATAGTATACACCTGGTGAATAGCTTGGTGAGAAGTATTATGTACAGTAATGTACTTACGTGGTACTTCGCGTCCCCGACAATGAAGCATTAGAAGTCTTTTTGATAAAGATAATAGGCAGCATAGCATACATTATAATCAGTGATATTTTAATTAGAAGTGTGTTCCTATGTGGATGTTTTACGCATAGGTACAATTAGTAAATAACTTTTTGCTAAATTAATTAATTAATATAATATACATATAATAATTAATTTAATTTCTTTAGTTAATAAAAACATTTGAATTTGAATTTGTTACATACCGACGTCTAAAATATATATCCCTAAAATAGTTCAGTTTATTTATTTTCGAACAATTCCCTATATGTCAATTTTAACTCATTAGTTCACTGTTCTTTCTAATACAACGACACATAGCAAACAAAAATTACTTACCAACAAAGGTCATCACACTCATATAGACAACTAATCGTAATAAGCTTGTCTAATTGATGTAATACGGGAATTAGGTAATTAGGTTAAGGGGTGATTACACGGTGGGTCAGTCAGTCATCACATGTAGGTATGGTTAGCAATAGTACTGTACCCGTGGTAGAAATTTGTACTAAAATATATTGGTCGAGATTGGCTCTGGAAGTGAGAAAGTGATGTCACTAGCCACGCTCTGTGTTATGTGGTAAGTATTGTAGATAACAATTAAACTCGTTACAATTTTCACATTCTGTGTTCCGTGTATTGGCAGGTCTCCAATAGGCACCCATCACTCAGCCTTGGATAGCAACCACAAATAAATATTCTAGACTAGGCATCGAGATTTTATGTGCGCGCGTAATTTCATTTTGATGTGCACTTGTTTTATCGTGAAAAATAGAAAAATTTGTTAGCTAACAGGTTTCTTAAAAAAATCTGGTTAAAATATGAATATCTTTGTTATCATATTGTATTTTTGAAACACTTAAGGGATATCAGATTTATTTCTCATATGTCGAATCGAACTTTGCTTGCAGTTTTTATAAAATGTTGACAATTAGTTGTATTAAAACCTTTTACGAAAAGCTAACTGTATATGTATTTTCAAGTATGTTATAACGAGCAATTTAGTTATTTAATTTTCTTGTAAGTTGATAAAAATCTCTTGCAAAGAAAATTCAAGGAAGCCCGTTGTTGGTTTTGCAGTATTCAGAGAAATCTCAGATTTCGAACGCACGAGTGAAACGCGAGATTGTTTGAAATAGCCGTTTTTGTTTGGACATGCATGTTTGTGTTGTCACTGCGTGTGTCATATTGTGGTCGGTTTACGATATAGCCGGAGTAACTCTAGGCGCGGACGAAATTGGAACTAAAATATGCCAAATGAGAAAAAAACTCAAATAATGATTTGTATTTTAGGAGGCGTGTTCCAAACTGATAAAAATTGACAGACTGTGTATGTATGGAAAATGAACAAGTTTAATGCAATTTCAGAGCAGATTTTAATATTTAAAGACGATTTATAACACTTTGTGTGACCTATTTTTCATATGTTTTTTAATGAAAGGAAGAGTGATAAACTTAAATAAAAATCCGGTAGATATAATTTTGCTGTATCATAAACTCTTTGTGAGATTTGAATTATATTATGATGATTGAAGTCAGTATGTGTTGTAAGTGCTGCCACCAGTTAGTAATTTAGTACTGAAGCTACGTTTGTCCCTCTAATTGCGTCACCAACTTAATTAGACGCAGTTCCGTGTTCAGTGTGAACATTACCTAATGAAAATGGAAAGGTGAAGACACTTTCTCGTTTTTGCAAACAATAACACTTTAGTTTTACTCTAGGGCTGAAATGTACCTGTGATAATTATAAAATAACTTATTTATACGATAAAATCCACTAAAACTAATAAATCAGTACTTGATAACTTACGAAACATTTAAATTAACCAATTAAATGTTAACAATTAACAGTTCTTGGCCGTTAATCACTTGCTGTAATTGTTAATTTCAGCGGAGCGTTTCTGTCTATTATAAGACACATAATCTACAAACTATTTTTACTTTAAATAGTTATATATATCAATATCAAGATTTAATGTCAATTTATCAGTTAAGATCTATTTAAGTATTCTCTAGGTAATTAGGTAAATAATAAGAAACTAATGTAGGTCTCTTCAGTATATATATAGGTAAACGCTTGCATGCATTCACTAAGTTTCTTGCTTGTAATGGATACTTACAGTAAGACTGTGCTAATGACCGGCTCACGAATTGTACTTGTTATAGTGGTTGCACTGTAGCTGACATAATTGTTATTTTGCATATTAGTTATGTCACTGTATCTATTGACTGTAAAATCACTAGAAGCGGTTGATATAATTATAATATTTTATATTTTATTATAATTTTATTATGTTAAGCCATTCTGATTCTTAGCATTTGTCTCCTCCAAGGATTTGAACGTCATTTATATTTCAATTTTTAACAAAAATATTAGTTAAACTACTATCAATTCCCATATTTAAAAAATAAAACTAGAAAGGTGACATATATTTTTTGTAAACAAATCTATTTTTAATACTTAAATTTATATTATCTTAAAAATCAATACAAAGATATCAATAAAAAAGTGATTTTAATACGTGTAGCAAATTTGATATGTAAAATCGGGTGAAGGTTGGAATAATGAAGTCAAATCATACTTTATTTTAGCCTCGTATCGGTGACACAATCGGCTAAAAAACTGAAACACTAAAAACACGAAATGTTTTTTCACGACCTACACACTTCTCAGTTTAGAATTGTAACATGTGACGTATTTGGATTCACTCGGTTAGTACACATTGCGATTTGCAACCTAGGTGAGAAAAAAAAAATAGATAGAGTATAATAAACTTTGGTCAACGAACATAATCACTGGTCCGGTCTGGTATATTTTCTAACAACCCGAATCTCTTATATGGTTTAACGACAATGGGCATGCTAAGGCCAAATTTATTATGATAAATGTCACTACGATGGAATGAATGCGTCCTTTTGGCAATTGGCATTATAGTTATCTTGTAACGTGAATCTATCACAAATCACATCGGCTCTTCACTCTTGAGACTCAGTGCAAACTTAGATTGCGAGGATTTGAACTTTAGGTGTTAGCATCTAAAGTATGATTCTTAATTAATAAATAACATTTCTAGTAGCTTTTCAATAAAGAAAGAAATAAAGGCAGGCCATCCATGTTGTTTTCGCTAAAAAAATTGTTTAGTAGCAAACTCTATTTAGTGCATACAGGACCGCTAAAAATCAGCAGACATTAATGTAAGGAAAGTGGGTGTGCGTCTGAACTTCTGCATCCAATGTCATTTGGACATTCTGGTATTTGAACGGAAGCAATCTTCTAATGAATGGCAAAATGAAGCTAGTTTTTGAATGACCTTCTGATGAAGAAATGCATTCTTAGATAAATTTGTGCACAAATTAATCGATCATCGTTTGAGACGGTTTTAAATCGATTGATGATCGATTAATAAACATGAGATAAAAAAGTAAGATCAGTTAAAGACGGAAAGTTACATAAGTCACCTGAAACGATTATTGTTAGTCAAAATATATAAGACGTATCTACATTATGATAAAACCTTCCTATTATCACAGTGATTAACAATAACAATTCTTAGTTACACTAGACCTTGGTTTTTGTATTGTTTTCATTTAAGTAATCCGCCATCGAAGTCCTTATAAGTTTCCTACAATCCTCGAAGTGTAAAAAGCGCACTAAGAAAGCGGCCTTTTACGGCGAGAAGCGTCCGCGCATAAAACTGAACAACATTAACCAGGAATAAATTAATCGGTTAGCATACAATAATATATGGGTGCAGAATAATACATGAGATTGACCAGCTAAATCAAATATAATATAAGTTACCTAGTTTATTCGAGTCGGCGAAATAACTGACATTACAACCTACAATTATCTGAATAGCCAGTTAATAATTTAACATGATTAAGTTTTTAAATTAGTGATATAGGTATGTTTGTATCACCCAATATTTTAAAACATGTTTTTTTTTATTTGAATTCAGTATTTATTCATTTACTAAGAAAAATAATCAAATTTCTATCCGTGTAAGCTTTAAATTTTTCTTCTACGAATATAACATCATCATCTATCAATCTGTATTGACTTTGCTCTGTAAATAACTCAGTATTTTAGATGGTCAATCATAACATCAGCTGACCAATAAATGTTGGTCCAGACATTAAACGTGCGAAAGTGGAAGTTGTTGCTATTGGGTGTTTTATGGCTTCGGAGAAATAGAGGCACTTGAGGATACAAGCGCAGTCGCAGGCGCAGCTAAAAGCATTACTGGTTTCATTTTATGCTTACTGCTCATTACGGGAAAGTAACATTAACGCGACTCGGAAATTGTTCTTCGAGTTTTAGTGCATTTGACAGGTTTTGTTATTTGGGCACTGTGAAAGTTTTCTGCATGCAATACAATCATATTTAGTTTACCAAATTTTTTAACAGTTTAGGCAAGATTTCTTTGGCTGGTATTTTAGCTCTAAGCTATTTCAGCCAGAAAAAAACTTAGATGGACATGATACGAAAAAATAGTTTATAATTTTTTTTAAGTCCTTCAAAATTAAGTAGTACAAAAAGTAAGGATGATCGGTGAATCCGTAACATAATTTATTAAAAAAAATGCGGGTACTTTTTTTGTGAGATTGGTTTTTTTTTCACTTTTATAAAATCTTCAGTTTATGATTGTACCTACATTTTGTGTTATTGACGGACGCAATCTCAAGGTTGATCTGGCGTGATATTTCAAAATGTGTGTATACCGGGTGACTGATTCATCATGTTCATAAATTATAGTAATTAGTCATTTACAATATCTAGGTTTAACACCAGCTAGCAGTTACGGGAAAATGTATGTCCTAGTTTATTAAAACCTTACGCGTACTTTAGAAATGTCAGGGATAATAAACTACAGGGTAAGTTAGAAAGGAAATGATTTTTACTCTTCAGTCTGATAAAATAGTGGACAAAATGTTTTTTTTTACATAAAATTGATTTGCTTTTATTATTTTTAACACAGAATAGGCTAACATTTTTCTACAGCCTGCCTGATCTTAAGCACCAGTGTAGTCTAAAATGTTGTACGTTATTTTTTATTTATTATTGTTGTTTACTGTTTAATTTATTATTGAACCTGCCACCTTGTACATTATACCTCCCTTTTTTTTTCACTTGTTGGCCAGACAGACTGCTATTGCGCTGAAAATACATTTAATTACCGATTACAAATTAAAATGCTCCTTAATTTACTTCCTTGTCTCGTTCATCAGGATAAAAAATAAGCTATTGGCTGTTTATAATTTAGATGTAAAAGCGATTGTTGCTGATTCATGTACACGCAAATATTTGTTAGTATGTTATGTTACGTTACTATAATTTGTCGGGCTTCAAGTCGAGAGTAAAACAGTTCTAGGTAAACGCGCTAGATCGTAGATCGTACAACGTTGCTTAACATCAGGCAAGTTGTAGTCAATCGTGAGTCTATCCTATGTAAAAAAGTGATCTATTGATAAAAGAATCGGTAATCCCATGCTGTTTTCTTTTGATAAGTGTGGTACAAGTTCAACAGGCCTCTACTTTAGTTATTAGTTTTTAAATTTCTTCCATTGTGTTAAGTTTTACGTATCTTATCTTACTTTTTTGGATTTATACCGAAACTATAATAAACTACGTAATATGCTTTACTTATTATGTATGTTGCAATAGCGACCAAGTTCTGCGTAGAAACTGTTTTAAAATACAAACTAGCGACTCTCACACGATTTCCATGAAGTTTAAAAACAGTATTGTTGCAGGCGCGTGTTTACAAACCCACTGCAGCGGTGAATGAGAATGGAAATTTACCTCTTCTTTGCAATCAAAATATTTATTGTGTTGCGAAGGGTATACTTAAATATTAATCAAGTGATTAATTTGCCCGTAATGCAATTAATATCAGATTGCATTATACGTAGCTTCTTTATGTGATTAAAAATTAAAAACTAACCTTGCATATTTTTATTTCATCAAAAGGATTCACGGTCATTGTGGGAAAATAAATTGCCCCAGTGGATGCCTGTCTCGTCACTTGCGTGGTTTTGGCATATGTAAGTCAAAGGCAAAAGTAGCTGTTGTTGCTATTAATATCTTATTCTATCACCATACTCGTACCACTATGTTGACCCCTAAATGGAGCGGAAAATATTCATTATTTTTCGTTGTGAATGTATGTACCTAGTTCAAGATCCTAAGTAACATTACTATTGTACTGTGACACCAGAGTTAACCACTCTCATGCGAACATGCTTACTTACTTTAGTTACGTAGTGTTGGAATACCAAAGTGCTATTCTGTGCCGACTGTTCCATAAATACTTCAGTCAACTTTATGATGTCAATGTTTACTTTATGAACCATTGTTTTCCAAGATGAGACTCTTCTACGTAACATAATAAAATTGTGATTTGTTTTCCTCGAAGTGTAAAAATGCTAAGTAAGATACATTACTTATACCTATGTATACCATAAGTAATTCTCTGAGTGATAAGATTATCAGATAGTGTCCAAACTATGTTTTTAGATAACATTACAATGGCAAATGTTTCCTGCGAACTACAATCCAGGGGTTTTCAAATCTAGAGTTAATGGGTATCTTCTAGGCAAATGTGTTACACCCTAGACTGCAGCAATGCTTAACATCAGGCAGGCTGTAGTCAAACGTAAACCTATCCCACGTAAAAAAAAACCTTAATTGGCGAGTTGATTTGCGGCTTGATATGGTTTTGTAATTATAGATCTCAGAAACGTTAATTTTTACCTCAAGTTTTCTACATTTCGTAAATTTTCGCTGGTGCAACGTAAAGGTGCGTGTTGAAAAACTCGTATAAAGTGGCAGTAGGCTAATATAGTCATAGAACAAGCAGTTGTTAGTTTATATCAGAGACGTTTAGGAAAGTTTTAAGAACTTGGAAAAAATGGCAACCTGTAAATGGTTTTTTTTATAATACTAGATTCACTGTATCTAATACGAGTATATGGGATTGAGAGACAACCGATACCGTACAGTCTAATGTTTATTCCTACACTTGAACCTAACAGCAGCCGTAGTTTATAAGAAGCGTAGGCGCGTGGAATAAATTGATAGATAAATATACCGCAGATAGCGTGCGAAACATTTCCCACTGAATATTATGGGAAAAATGCGATATGGTAGGGTTATCAGGAATATTTTCAGAGCGATGACCGAAAGTAGCATTACATACAGTTTTTTTTTTAAGTTTTAAGTTGTCTGTTCTCTGGGGTTATAACACAGTCTAAGGGCTACCGCGCAGTTAGAGGCCTCAAACTTTATTGTTACTATATTACGTCAAAGAAATGAATGTTGTTAATGTATTGTTTTTGGTATTTGCATATTCATCTTTTAATAACACGAAAATTATACCAGAGAGTAAATTTTAGAGTAAATTCTTTATTTAATATTAATTTGTACTCCACCTATATTTTTACATATTTCGGATACTGACGACCCTGGTTCAACACAGCACTTTTCCAAACAGATGTTAGATAACAATGATTTGCGTACGCGCACTGGAGAAATGACGCGGGCGTTTGTATTCGACCTATACTTGCTATTGTACAGGTGTAGGTAAATAATCATGGGAAAAATATCATAGTGCGTGTGTGAGGTAACTTACCTTAACTTTAGGTATTTCTAGTCAACATCTTTTTATTAGTTGACCATATAGATTTTAAGACAACCTCAAAATAATACAGACGATGCTGAAAAATATCAGAAACTTTTTAGGATGAGAATAAAAAGATTTTGATACTTTGGCAAGCAATATTTGTCAAGGCAGTGCCTTTTTGACCTAGAATGAGAAAGGAAATCTAAACGCACACTATTACTAACTCTTATAACTATTACAAGAGACTTTGCATCGAATATAATTATTTTAGTTTTAGAATGGAAAACAAGTACAAAATGAAAGAACTGGTTATACGTTCATAATTACTTTTTCCTAATAAAAACATAAAAAATTGTAAATTATTACAGGTAAACTTTCCTGAATAATGTGATCTTCTCATCACCTAGCCCTACAATCACAAAGTACTGTAGGTCTGCAAAGGCTATGTGGGTAATAACCCAGATCTAGTTTTTGCATTACGGTCGAGTGATTAGCTCGGAGTATCAGGTTCGGTTCCCGGCCACTGCACAACCCGCTTTACATACCAGTGGAAGGTGGAAGTAGAAACTTGGTGCTGTATCCAATATCAATAGATTTATTAATGGAATGTATACTTAATACTAATTAAAGAAGTCTGTCAAGTAGATTTGAAGGGTCAAATTAGAACAAAAAGTACTTACACAAAGTACAAACCAACACAAAGATAAAGTTATAAGTGTTCAAAACCATACATAAATTGTTCCTTACTTCGATAATAATAGTACAATAAGGATAGCATTTTTTTCTACACTTGACATTTTAGTGAAAATTTAGAAATAAGTACTGAAACTATTTCATTTTCGTTTGACGTTGTTTGTTTGTTGTAGGCGAAAAAAAATCAACTGTTTCTTCTTTAGATCGATGCCATATACAATGTTATCCTAACCATATTAAAAGAAAGAAACCGTGTTAACAGACTTGTAATTAATTAGATTTTTGTCTATATTGTTTGATTACCCTCACTTTATAGTGGTAGTCACGATCAGTATAAAAATGAAGTATAAAATAAAACCGCAAGAAAGTTTTTAGAAATTATTTTCGTTTTTATAGACGTCATCAAAGCGTTTCAAAGTAAATTATAGCCACTTTGATGGTGCATCGTCAAATATATAACACGCCATAATAATATGAAATGTTTCTTGTATAATTTTCTGAGTCAACTTTTTACTTATGACATCCTTAAATTTAAACGGTAAGATATAAATTCATAACTAAACTGAAATGTACATAATATTGTTTCAAATAAATTTGTCAATATTAATTGAAGGCACGTGACATTATGTAGGTAGTCGTAATGTTTTATTGCATTTTTAATAAGGATTTATGTAAACACATAGATTTAAAACCTCAGCACTAGGTACAATCATATTAATCTATTTTGTGTAAGCTATTTCTATAAGTATCACAAACCGACATCAATGAAGTCTTCATTTCAATAAAATCTGATCTCGTGTCAGAATAATCAGATGAATTCTATTTACGATAATTTACAAAGCGATGCTTGTCATGCCAGTTTAGGTATCATATCATTAGTAACTGTAACAAGCCTGAACGCATAAGTGTTCTGAAACATATGATTGGCAAATTGTAATTAGTACATTTCATACATCAGGCATGTTAGATATTAGGTTAGCCTGTAGGTTAGCAATTAAAGTCACGTATGCACTTCACTTGTTTAATTTAATTCACTTGTTTTTACATGATTGTTAGCAAGGCCACAGAGACGCGTCCAACCCTCGTTCTGTCGCAAACGGAAGAGAGCTTTGACAATGACATTTGAATTTAAGTGACAAAGACATTTGAATTTAAGTAACAAAGACATTTGAATTTAAGTGACAATTTAGTATTGCCAATACTAAACAAGGCATAGGAAATATCAAAGGTGAATATTGCAGGACTTCCTATTGCGTACTATCTACGCATAAAATCATAGCTGAAAAGTGACATTTTATCACATCAATTTGAAACATGATATTTGAAATATTATGTCAGTTGATTTATCGTTTACCGGAAATTAACCTAAAACACCACCTGTTTTTATACCATAAGTTTGTAAGGTAAGATTTTTCAACATTTCAGCGGTTAAAACAGTATTCGTTTGCAACAACAATTACTTATTGCATGCCCACGATAAAGAGATCTGACTTATTACCTTATATTTACTTTATCGAAATTAATCGGTAAGCTCATAAAAAGTCGATTTATTTATGTTAGAGATCTGTTGTAAAGAGATAAATCTGTTTGCCATTTAGAGTCCATGGCCATCAGGTGAACTGTTCATGACTGCAACCTCGCTCTTCTGACGCACAGCTTTGCATACGAGTAATGTCGCTACCCTTTCATTATATTAATTATAATAATATATATTACGATCGGTGAAATCCACTAGTTGTTCTCTTTTCAGTTTCTGAGTCTTGAGAGTTTATGCCCGTGACTTCAAAATGTTTGTCCTAAATTCAAAAGAGTGTGTGTATTTGGCTGTTCATAACGATAAGATTTTCTAACCATAACCAAAAGTTACCTTGCAAGTACTTTGCTACATAACAACTGACACTGAAAAACGTAATATGGTGGCGATCATTACTATTATAATTAATGTGTAAATATTAAAAAAAAATTAAGACTATGTCCAAAAGCAAAAGATAAAGATTTCAACGAATTTATGTCTCAGTTTGTATTCATGTGAATTGCTTGCACCGATAACTATTTTCTGACACAAATCACAGATAAATTACATCATATATGTACATACATATGTACATAGAAAATATAGCATGCTGTATCAAGCATTCTCTATGTATGGTCTTGCTTACTGCATCTGCCCCTTCATGATTCATATTGATCTGGTTTATTGGGTCAGGTCGGGATCACCTTTCAATATTTGCAACGATTTCTCTGATTTCTCTTTAACCATCTATATACTTATGGAAAGGAACTCTTCATAACAAGGCACTTACCATTAAATGTGTTAATTTTATGATCACTTAAATTTAATTGAAACTGTTCACTTTAAAAGTTCATTTTGTCGTAGCCTTGGTAATATACATTCAATGCAAAACCTTGTTCGTTTTTGGCGACTGATAAACAAACAACATTGACAAGTTTCCTGAGATTTTTCTTCGAGGAAGGTAAAGGCGTAAATGCATTGATAATAACGTCATCAAGGTCTTTCAAAAATTACGTCGTACCGAATGATGATTCAATGCATTTTTTATTTGTTTTGAAGGCTATGTATAAATGTACAAGTTTCTGTGAAAACTACCAGTAAGCCGTGATACTAAAATAATGTAACCCTTTATAAGTACAAAAGTACATATATCTTTTACTCAGAACTATCTAAGTACTTGACCTGGCCACTATTAATCATGAAAATAGGCCTGACCTAACCACTAAATGCGCAGAACCTCACCAAAAGAACACAATAAGAGATCAACCGCCTCCGCAGTATCTCATACTACGTAGCACAAGTTAGGTGTGACTGAGTGGTTACATTCGCACAAATGGTTAACTGGCTCCTTCCGGCGGGCGGAGCTAACATTGAACCACTTCTTGGCCGGCCAAGTGCACCGAGGATGTTGTTACTCGACAGAAATAGAACCAAATTCGTGTTACATCACACTAGAACCAGTAGGAAGACATTTGATATAAATGGACCCGGAAAATCGTTGGGAGTTTGTTTATCCTGAACATTTATAGGGGGTCTTTTTATGAAGAAATATATCCCAAGGATGATGTTTGCGTTTGCCCATAAATTTATATCCGACTCTTAACTGTGCAGACGCTCGTTGAATTTAATATTAAAATTGGCACAGATATTTACAATGCTCGAAGCAGATTGAGTTATTAGCCGTTTAGTCGTAGTCGAGATGCCGTTATGAATGAAAGGAAGCGCGTAGATTCAAATTGCAGGCTAACTGCAACCGTAATAATTGAAGTGGCTGGGTTGGTAATAGACCGCAGGGGACCGCTCGCCCATAACTTACTCTGACCTATATTTAGATGGCAGTTTGCAACCAGGGATGTTGTGATTTATCTAATGGTTCGCGATAACTGCTCGTCAAGATACCAAGATTGCTTCCATAAACTCGATATCCGCGAACTGCGTTTGGTCGATTATCATAGAGCTCTTGTGTTGTCATAATTACACCGTGCGTTGTATAAGTGTTTATAAAACACGTCTCGATTACAGTGCATTGCGGCTGAAATATGAGCCCTGATGCGACAGATTAACGATAAATGCAATCAGGCGTGATTTACCTTGGTCATGAATACGCCAGCAACATTCATTCTAGACATTATGAAATAATTCAGCATTTAATTAATTGTAACATTTTCTCTCATTTCAGGTGGAAGGTTCCAGTAACAAGATGAAGCTTCATATCGCTGGCTGCTTGTTAGCAGTGTCAGTGCTCCTGGCGCCGTCGCTAGCCGCAGTCTGTCCAGAAGTGTGCGTGTGCAGCACCACTCGCGATGGTCTCCACCGCGCCACCTGCAGTAACCTCGTGGAACTATACAAGTTCACTCTCCGCCAGAAACATCACAACATCAACATCTTGGATCTTTCACACAACAACATCACGAAGCTGAACCACGAGCTCGACCGGCTTACCGAAGTTGTTACATTAGATCTATCTACTAATGGCATACAATACCTAAATAAGTTCCTCCATAACGCCAAAAAATTGGTGCATTTAAACTTATCAAACAATAGGCTGCAAAATCTAGCGTTGACATATTTGCCGAAGAGCGTCAGTTCATTAGATTTGACCAACAATTTACTGAAAAATGTGCCATCAGATCTTACTCATTTGGCTGGTCTTGAACATTTAGAAATGGAAGGAAATCCTCTTGATTGTTCATGCGAAAACATTAATGCGAGAGACCACCTACTTATAAGCAACGTATTTATTGATAACGTAAAATGTGTTTCACCTAGCAAATATGAAGGGAAATCTTGGTTAGAACTCAAAACTAAAGATGTGTGCAAGTCTCAAAAAGAAGAAATAAATTATTTAGATATGATGATGGGTGACCAGCCGCTGACTGACGCTCTAAAAGTTGGTGAAGATACTACTGCCTTAAAATCTATGCCATCAGCTGCTCCTAACGATCTTGAAGACGGAAATATTATTGATGGGACAAACAACGTAATCGAAGATGACGACAGTCAGCAATTTCTTAAAGTTAACAAGCATTCCACTTCATCACCAAGTTTAAGTGATATTGAAGGATCTGGAGATACCGAAAGTACGACAATATCAGAAATGTATATTGAACCTAGGGTTGCACCTAAACTACAAGCAGATCTGATGTCCACGGATGAAATGATACCAGTTAACAATTATCAGACCACCGCTGATCCTTTAGAAGGATCCGGTGAAGGGTCTGGATTATTGCCATTTGATTATGATTTAGGTCACGATGTCATTGAAGAGACGACTACTGAAGCGTTTGTAGAAATTAATCCTGGACCAATCGTAAAATTGCTTGATGATGATAATGATAAATCTACAACCGAATTTCCTTTGCCTGAACCTCCATCTGTTTACAAAGGCGGTGCTAATTGGAATAGTGAAAACGCTCCCCCTGTGATATTAACATCTGAAAAACCAGCAACTTCACCTGCTCCTCGTGATACCACCGTTTCAGAACAAATAAGAGTAACACAAGCGTCAGAAGTTCTTGGTCAAATACCAGCATCAAATGAACCTGCCCCGCATAAAACTGGCACATATGTTTGTATTGCTATAATTGTCATCTTGCTGGTTGGTCTTATTGGGTTTGCAATAATCAAAGGTCAAATGAGGAAGCGAAGAGACCGTAGACTTCTACGTCAGCAAAAAAGAGACGTTGAAAAAGCATCAAAAGAAATGGTTGATATGAATAAGTCACTACTAGGCAAACCGGCACCTCTTGAAGAACCTGCTGAGAAAAAAGTGAACGGAAAATATGAACTTGTACCAACACATGAAATTCACCCAAAACGCGGAGAGAACGGAGACGTTGCAAATGGATTAAATCACAATGAACCAAACTCTACAAGAACAGACAGTCCCAGAGATTCTAATCAGAATAAAAGTAGTTCCAGGGACAATAACTTAGCAGAAAATGATCGAGCACCTCAGCAAGATTCTTCGTTTGAATCAGCTGCTTCACCAGATCTAAGAAAAGACTCAAACTCTTTGGCCAGTGAAGAAATTTTCGTGCCTATTGACGAAGATTCAAAATTAAATGGTGCAACACATTCTGACATCTCTCAACCACTCATAAACGGAGATCAAACTACCGATTCCGACTTCTTGTCACCGTCACGAGAATACGTGCCAGTGTACTCTCCAGACATGGGCAGAGTGCGTATAAAAATGTCAGAGACACCTAAACCCAAAACACCAGTACTAGTCACCAGGAGTAGGTCCAATGCTGGAGACATCATTATAATACCTTCAGGAGATGGAATCGCGCGCAACTCAACTACTTGAAATTTAGTCTCAAAGTAATGGACAATGAAAGAAGATAGAAACAGTGTCAATGAACAAACACTTTAATACATTTGGCGAAATTCTGTGATTTATGTGTGTTACGTGTAAGGTTATTTTATTTGAGAATTTGGGATTGGATTTGTATGGAAAAGACTGTGTATCTCAGGAACTTTTGCTGCCAAAGTGTGTTTGTAGTCGACAGTGCCTTGTATTTAGTGTTATATTTAATATATTTATAAAAATATATTGCGCAATAAGTAAAACTATTTTTATACGTGTAAAAAGTGTTGCCATGTTCAGGATACATAGATGTAAATCTCTTGTAAGGATTTCTACATTTTATATGAGTTCTGTTCTTGAAATCGAAACTATTACATAGCAGTCTTGTTATATATTTCTGTTATGTGTTTGATGTTTTATCCCAATAGATGCAAAGTTAATTTTGCATAGGTTGTGTACTTATTATTCCAAATCTTTAGAACCAGATCCATTGCACAGAGTATACTATAATGGCTATGCTTTTGTATTACAATGGTAACTATACCTGTTTAACACATCGAGATTTCATTTCTCTTTCATGGTCTGGCTAAAATAAGTTCCTCTAATTATTTTTATTGAATTTAGAACATAAGGATGTGATACCATTTATTGTAAGTAATTGCTGATGTTTATTGGTTGCGTATGTATGATTCATTAATACATAGATATTTAATTTCCAATCTTGAGTATACATACTATACCTAGATCTTTTTGAAATTATTTTATCAATATATTATTTAGTTAGTCGCTAATGACGTTTATGCTTGCATTGACCTATAAATATTTAGTTTTAATAATATCTTTTCCACACGAAAAATATATTACGAATATGATGTACCTACGTATTTTTACTGTACATTTTGAATTTTATAAAAGTGATCAAACAGAACAATAAATAGTTTATTAGGAAGATTTTATATATGAATAATGTAATTTTTTATCAAGAAATACAAGTATAAATGGTTGATTAAATTTTTTGTTTGATTTACAGACCCTCCGATAAAATGTTTAAGAGATTAAAATAGGAACAAATATAGTGTTTTACTGCAGAATAAGTTAGGAGCAACAAAAAGCTAAGTTTGATAAGCATGGTGTCGTATTTATATGTTCGGTGGCAATATCCAAATCTAGATATAATTGCTCAATAGACCAGGAGTATCTTAGAGGCAAACTGTACCTACTTTGTCAATTAACTTTAAAATAATTTACATTTTGGTACAATGGTTAGTGTGATTATTATTTGAAGTAACTTTTTCCCAAATGTGCCTGTGGCGTGGTTTTAGAAAAATTCACATAGTGTTTCTTGTTAGATACTACCTTAGTTACACTATAGTGTAGTTTGTACAGTAGGTTAATTAATGAGACACGTGGCGCCACCTATCGAAGAAGCATGAACATTTACATTAAAAGCTCGGAGCTCGGAAGTTATGATGTCGAACCGAGGGTTTACTAGATTTGTACAAAATACACACACACAGTTGTACCTTATCTTAGTTGAACCATAGTCAAAGTATACTTTGTCTTTGGTTGAACCTTAATAGTAATGTTAGTTCGAGCTTCCGCGGAAAGATGGCGCTACGTACACAGAATCGTAGCACCAGTGTGTTAATAATAAATTAAGTTATACTAGGTTAAGTTCGTAGGTAGGTCCCTACTTATTTATACGAAAATTAGGTAGGTACATATCGAGAATAAAGATATAATATACTGGTAAGTCATTTATTAGGATTCTACATTTATAAGGTTTACATACTAAAATGAAATGAGAAATACATGATTTTAAAATACGTATGTACAAAACTTAGCCTAGAGTTACGGCGGGACTAAAAGTTACTTTCTCGTGGAGCGTCATTATTATTTCTGGACTGCGCTGGTTCTTCTAAGTCAGCTTGTATTTCGACTACAATACTATCGCCAGTATCGACGCCATACTCCGACATACGTCTCCTACGAACACCAGGTGAAGTTTCAAGCTCAGCTATTTCATGACTACCAAACTTATTACTTCTTCGTCGCCTCCTTCTACGACGGTCATCTTGTATTTCCTCTAACTCGTAATCTTCTAAAACTGGAGCTCCACCGTTTCTCTCGGTTTCTTCCAACAGATCGCCGCTTGACTTAGTTTTCCTCCTTCCCCGTTTTCTTCGAGATTTTCCTGATCCAGTCTCATTTAAAGAGTGGATAGAAGCATTCAGTTTAGGCATTGAGAGAGCTTCATCGTAAGATGGTGGAGCAATTAAATCTCTAGGATCAGGAGTATTTACCAAAGCTTCTTGCTCAGCTTGTATTCTAAGCTGTCGCAGCCTGTCTCTTGCTTCTTCCACCTGTCTCTCTCTTTCAGCCTGTATAGCTTCTAAGCGGCGTTTCATGGATCTACGAATAGCTTGTACGATTATAAAGGTTAAGCATAAACCAACCATCATCACTATTATAAACCAAATTAAACTGTCAGGATTGGCTACTTGTTGAGTCGGATTCCAAATGAAGTAGCAAGCTTCTAACCAACTCTGACCTATCACATTCATAGGACTGTTGCAGATAAGATTATAAGATTCTTCCTTTTTGTTAGGTTCTAATGTTACGTATTCGTAGAAATCGAACATGTTACTATCTCCACAGTCACAACGCCACATATTATCACTAAGATCCAATCTTTCTAGGTATGGATTAGACTCAAAGTATGATTTTCGCCAAATGGTCGTAAATCGGTTACCTATCACTGACAAACCAGTTAAACGAGATAGCATGAAAAATGTAAAGTTATTAATAAAGCTAATTCTGTTGTAGTTTAAGTTCAGATACTTTAACGTGTTAGAAGAAATACTGTCAGGAATATGCGAAAGAAGGTTTCTGGATAAGTCAAGGTCAATCAAAGACTGCAATCCTTCTAAAGAATCCTTACCTATGACGCTAATTTCACAAGAACTCATGTCAAGCACAGTTATAGAGGTTGATTTGAGATGTCCAACACGTGTGAGATAGTTTCTAGCCAATTTGAGCTGTGTCAGTGCAGGCATTTCTAACAATGAGTCTTCAGGAATACTTGAAATTTCATTCCAAGACAAATCTAAATATTTCAATGTACTCAACCCTCGGAATGTGTCAGCTCTTAGCGAACCTATATTATTGTAAGACAAATCCAGATACTCCAACTTGGTGTTATTGATAAACTCGTTGCTTTTTAGATACCTGACCATATTATGATTCAGTAAAACTTTTCTCAAATTTGGAAATCCTTGGAGATTTGGTTGTCCTATATTACAGTATGATATGTCCAGATATTTTAAGGAATCCGAAAATAAATTGTACGATGTTGATGACAATTCCAGACGATTGTTATGTGACATTTTTAGATAGACTAGAGAAGGCAAATACATGAGTTCATTGTGATTGATAATGCTCAATTGACAGTTGCTTACATAGAGGCTTTTGAGCGTTGAAGAGATAAGACTTTGAATGCGTACTAAAGGATTGGAATTTAATTTGAGTACTCTGATGTTTATGAGACCACTTAGTGGAGATCTACCATGTATAGAGTCAATCTCACAGTTATCTAGAATTAGCGTTTCCAGTGTCGGACTTATCAACAACTCCTGGTTCGCAAGGTTGCCCATAGTTTTGAATTTATTATGTGATAGGTCGAGTATTTTAAGACTAGTTGCTGGCTTAAGCACTTCGTTTGGATTTATGTTCAGCCATGATTCGAAATAGTTCTTGGATAAATTCAGCACTTCCAATGCAGTCAAGTTTTGGAGTGCATTTTCTGGCAGGTCGCGAAGTCTGTTACCGCTGGCATCCAAAGTGACTAGATTGTAGAGTCTTTCCAAATTGTTAGGGAAACTCGATATTTCATTGTTAGAGATATTGAGGACTTTGACCTGAAATTAGGAAAAAATAATGACATTTAGTTTTTTTTCATAACTATCTTTTAACAGTTTTATCGTATAAGGAGATCAAATAATTGGTTGAAGACCAGGGAAGATGGCGTAAACTCTACAGAAAATGGCTTTGTCTTTAAATTTATAATGATGATGTTGATAATTTAACAATAAGTATGAAAGAGGTGATGAGAAAAAAAAAATAAAGTATCTACAGTTATTTTGGAGGTTAGTATGGTTATGGTAGTAAGTAAGTTTGTTGTATGGTAAATGTACTAGTGTTCCTCACACTTCCAAGGAACAATTAATTTTCATTATGTTTAGTAAAATGGTAGTATTTAAATATCTGAGAGTGATACGACACTTTATATACCCCCGTATTGCGGGAAAAATCGTATACTTAGTATAAGAAAATGTAAACTAACCTGTGGCCCCAATCCATCGGGAAGGTCTGTGAGACCTCTCCGAGAGCAGTCTACATTGGTATAGTCGACGCTACAAGCACACACATAGCACAGGTCCAGTCCTTTGTCGTCGTCTGACTGTCCTTGGATGTAGCTGACACACAGCATCAACTGGAGGAGGCATATCATGTACAGAAGCATCACGTACGGGTAGCATTACTGTCTGGAATATAAGAACAGTAAATTTATTACCCTTTCATAATGTATTTTTCATTGATTCTCTCTTATAAGTCGTATTCCTCATGACTGAAGATCGTGACTTCCTCTCGGAATTAATTCGTTTAGAGAGTTTTCTTCGGCAGATACATCGTGGTGGGCGCCCAGGTCCTTCCACGCAAGACACATGTCCTCGGATATTGTGCTCCTCAAACATGTCGGTTACCTCACAATGTTTTCCTTCCCCGCTAAGCGAGTGCAAATCCACACATAACTTGAAAATACAAGTCATTGTTGTAGGGCCGGATTCGAACCAGGGTGCGTCTGAATGAAAAGCAGATACTGGAACCGCTAAGCCACACTCACTTTTTCATTGATTGGATTTACCTAATTCAGTTGATAAGATTCTTTTGCCCTAAAATGAGATCTATTTAGCGAATAAGGATTGATTCACTCTGACCTTAATGATCGCCATAGGCATTGACTAGGTCAAGTAAAGTTTTATAAATTTGTGTAATTTGTGTATTGTGCTATTACAATTGTTGAAACTATCATAAAATAGGTCAATTACCTAGTGAGGATTGAACACCTGCGTTATTAGTGGTCTGGTATTTTCTGGTCACGTACATTTTCATAACCATAAATTGAAATGTGAAAATGAATTGAAATTAAGCGTGGAGAGTTACAGTTCAGCTCTAAAAAAGTAATCTACTATGTTTCAATTCTACAGATTTAATTTATCCTTAGGTACCTACTTATTTTTCCATCGTATTCCTTAGTTTGTTAGTATTGTTCCTTGTATTTGTATTATCTGTTTGTAAGTTTCGGCACAGCATAATAACATCTACTACAATATTTATTTTTAGGATTTCCGGGTCATTATCAAAATGTAAACAAATTAAAGCTCAATTATGAAATGAGTCAGTGAATCTTTTTTTCCTAAAACAGTGTCTATTCTACTTAGCAAAGTAAGTCAACATTAGTACACACAACTATTTTATCTTCGTTATCAGCTATTGATAAAACTGTTGGGTGTAGGGCAGCAGAATTTGGGTCGTTTTACGTATGTACTTACCTGTTGCAAAATCTGCTTGGTTTCTCTTTGCTTCGGATATGACACCCTTTAAATAGGTCTTTCTGCCATCTGAAATTTGATAAAAAAAATATCAAGTATATGTAGGTACTCTAGTTTATGCTATTGCTTGCCTTAATTTAAAAATGGCCTCATTTTGTGTAAACCATATCCAAGTCAACCGGTGATATGTACATAGTAACATAAATATTAATGAAATTATTCATTTACCGAGAATGAAATCTGAGTCATCACAACTGACATATAACAATCATTGATATAGGCAATTAAAGAATCATTTAACATAAGATAGTTAATGTGCACTATAATAAACATATGTAGGTAGGTAAGTACCAAGTACCAACATATTATGTAGATTATGTTACAGATGCAGAAACTTTCGTGTTACTAAATATAAATAAGAACGGATAAAATATATAATCCTACGTTAATTAGGCTTACAAATGTCTGCTTATTTTATTTGTTATACGCACCTGTATATTTCTTGTAATTTACGTAATATGTCACTTTGTGATTATCTCCACACTTTGATAGCACTGCACTCGAGATAAAGTCTACATCCAGCTTTATTAATTTTATAATCACTTTTTGAATCGCCGCGCCTTTTTTCAAACGTGCGGTTGCTTCCAGGTGATTACATTGTGTGAGTCAAATAAATGACGCTATCATTGATAAAACGATAAGAATGGCAAAATTGTAAGTGCTAGGTAAAGTTTAGTTGACTCTGAAACAACGCTAGATAGAGAAAGAGGACTAGGTAGGCTATTCAATAACACTAGAATAAAAATGTTTATTTCTGGGGAAAAACTTAAAAAGAATACATTGTCATGTGTCATTAACCGGAGCTCGTCATAAGTTCTAAAATTTTAGTTGGTTCTACAAGAGAAACGTTAAAACGTGCAATGCCCTCCAACGAAGATATTTTAGACTAATATGTCACCCTCAACCAAAAATAGTGTATATCATTCTCCAAAACAGTTTTTATAATATCTAGTCAAAATGTGAACCTAAAATTTCCTTCAATAATCTCTGCGGTTCCACAACTGCTTTTCTTGATTGCTGTCCCAAAATATAGATGGCGCTAGTTGTGTGAATTAACGAAATCTCTGGTTAGGAAAAATAAAAATTACTTCAGGCTCATACAGATTTTTATTAATATTACTCAAAGCATACCTAAAAATGACTCCATTTAATTTATAAAAAATATCGGGCTTAAAGTTAGATAGTTATTAGAATTATTTAAAAATAGACATTATAGGTACGTATTTACATTGGTTGTAGGTATTCATCAATCATTTCTTAATTACGCTTAATTTACTTAAACTAAGTACCTGATTATTTAAATACGGATACAATAAATTACTTAATATCCTAATAAAGGGCACAGTTTATATAATTGCTAATATTTCTTCCCTGAATTAGAATAATATACCTAATCACTTTCAAAGATTAGGTAAATTAGTGGGAAAAACTAAATATCTATTTCCACAGTATATATGCAAATTCGTAGTAGTTAATTAATTAATGTGTATTTCAACTGTGCGTCTCACAGATCGTCTATCACCCGCTCTAGGTCGATATTCTGTTAAGTCTCCGATAGATCTAGACCGCCGATGTCGTCGTGGATTCTCATCATCGTCTATGAAATCAGGTAACGAATGAAAAGAGGAGTTGAGTCGAGGCATCAACAGTGCTTCATCATAGCTGGGAGGCAGGTCGCTCTCCCGTGATGGAGCCCTCAGCACCACTGATTCAGCTCTAGGGACTGTCCCGTTCAAGTTCACGACTGTCGTATCTCTTGCGAGAGGTCTCGGGGGCTCAGGCTTGTTCAAACTCATCAGACCTCGACACACGAACGATGTCAACACAATACCTATGATAATACCGATCATTACGGCTATAGATACGTAAGAATCAGTTGAACTCTCATTGGGATGCCAAGTCTTGATGTAAGCTTGTTGCCAACTCAACTGTGTCACATTCGAAGGAGAGTAGCAAATAAGTGATGCGGGATCAGCAATTTTCGGAGGCTCTTTAGTCAGAAACTCGTAGGTCACTAACAAGTTTACGCTGAACCCTTCACAGCTCCATCGGTTGCCCTTCACGTAGACTTCCCTCAAAAACGGGTTGGAGGCAAAGTGTGAAGTGGACCACACCTCTTTAAATTCGTTACCTCTCAAGTCCAGTACCGCCAGATGCGGTAGAGATGAGAAGGAGTTGTCAGTCAGCCCGCTCAGTTCATTATAACTTAAATCTAAGTCTTGTAGAGTATTCGAGCCTATATTATCAGGAATTTCCTCAATCTGATTTATAGACAAGTCCATTTCCAACAGAGATGTCATTCCTCTGAACGAATCGACATCAAGTTTCAAGATTTGACAGTTGCTCAAGCGTACGCTCCGCAAAGAATGAGATTGGAAATTTGGAACGTCTAGAAAGTAATTTCTGGACAGAATGAGGCTGTCCAAGCTCTTCGCTTCGGCGAATACGGTGGGCGGCAATTCGTAGATTCTGTTTTCTGATAAGTCTAGGTAGTGCAGTTTCGGCATTTTGTTGAAAGCGTCGTGGTCTATGCTGCCTATTTTATTTCTAGACAGGTCCAATGTTTTGATATCGTAGTAGCCGGTGCTGGTCCATGTTTCGTAGTTATTGTTGGACAAGTTGAGAGTGTTGAGTTGATGCAGGCGCTCGAAGTAGGCGGGCAGCGGCCGGCTTATGTGGTTCCCAGATAAGTCCAGCATTGCCATCTCGGGGAAGTTTTCAAGCTCCGCGGGAAATGTCAGGAAGTTGTTGTTGGATAGTTGCACTACTTGTGCCTGTAATCAAATGGTAAGCAAGATTAAGTTATTGTATTTAATAAAATCTAAAACATTGACTTAAATTTAATATGCATATGCGTAGATCACTTTCGTATGGTTTTGATTGATAATAATTTCAACCTTATCCTATTTTGCACAGCTAAACCTAACAAAGGACTGATTGTTTTAGGGTTCCAAATCAAAATTAACCACTGGTTTAAAGGTTTCTAGATTGTAGACCTCATGGCGGAAGATATGTCACGCCTGTGCCTTTCATCATGAAAAAGATTTTCTAATAATGTTTATTACTTATTTATTTAGCTAATTCTCATAACAAGAATTAGCTTAGTATGAGATCATATTGAAGCGTACTGTAAAGTTACAGCTGATATACAAAGTATTTCCGTAATAAAACCTATACATACAGAGTAATCTAATCCAGTAGGCAGCGAGGTGAGTCCCCTGTCCGAGCAGTCCAGGTGTCGCTGCCAGTTGAGAGTGTACGTCCTGCAGGGCGTGTCATCCAGCTCATCTTCGAACTGGCGGAGCACACCCGCGCGCGCCGTCGCTGACAGCAGCCATAACCACAGCGCTGTCTTTACTGCATCTGGAATGATGACCAATAGTAGGTTAGGCTTATGATTTTAATATTACGAAAAAAATACGGAATATAATTTAAAAATATGAATATTTTGATGTAAAAATGTAACATAATAATTGTGCTTTCTTTACTGCATCTGGAATGATGACCAATAGAAAGTGAGGTTTGTGGTTTCAAAACTATGACAAGTTTATGGGTATGTCTTAACGAAAAAATGATAAAAGTTGGTGGATCGTTTTGCATATTTGAGTTGTCTTTGCTGCATTTGGAACATTGGGATTTGGAACAAACGTAGCTCGGGTTTGTGGTTACAAAGCTAAGAGAAATTGATTGAAAAAAAAACGACCAAATATCTCTACTTCATCCTTATTTATGATTCATTTTTGTATAGTCATGACCTCTACCTTGGACTCCACAGTTTATGCTTGTACATGTATCGCTTCAGGTGTCATTGACTGCTAAAAGTTAAAACATATCTGACATTTGGAGAAACGGTGGGAGAGGTTTTTGGTAACAAAACTTAAAACAATCAATTTTGGAATGTTATTCCAAATTTTTTCGCAGTGTCGCTTGCATATCACTTTAGTATACCCAACTGCCAGTGTGTGTATAAGGAATTATTTACTAGTAAGATTAACTTATTTTAATTCCTTTCAATGCTAAGGAATCTAAATAATTGCAGCAGGGCAGTATTTATTAACAGACAAAAATGAGTTGGATAGTTTATCGCACAAAACTATTGATTATGTCCTGGCGGGTAGTGATAAGTCAGGCATATGGAAAAACCATCTCTTTTGCAAGTTTTTCTTATTGATTCGAGCCAAACTTGTCAAACCGGCTAGAAATGTGGCATAAGGCGGCACAGGGTAACCTAGTGTGGGGATCCCAGTCAACATCATTTACCCATTTTTATATACCCTGTCTGATCCTATTTTCTTTAAGTACAAATGAGGTATACTAGTCAAAGGATTTTTATGTGACTAAAGTAAACTATTATTATTATTAAGTCTAATTGCTTTTTATAACTTAAAGATATTAATAACAACAAGTAAATATGTAGCGATACAAATTATAACCAATCATGATTTCAATAAACTATGATATTACTAAATATTTTGGACATAGAATAAAAGAGTACGAGCGTCAAATAATGTCAAATTGTAATCCTCTAAGTATGTATCCAATAAACGTTGCAGGGTTTTGTAGAATAATCAATTTTGTAACACAGCGGTACTCACCCGATCCCATTAGAACGGTCTTATCACATTTTCCAAGTGCTTCGATTCACATGTTCCACGTAGATTGTGAACAACTTTCCTCTCTCCAATTTAGTCAATATTCTAACACAAAAAACAATGTAACGTCAAAAATGTAGCATTTGTAATACCTATTCTCATGACTTGAAATATTTCACTGACGCGTTTGGCAATGAGAGATAGTGTTCACAAATATAAGACAGTATATTCTCTTCTACAAGTGGTCGTTTTGTACAGGGTGTTAATGATGAATTAAAAGGAAAAACTGAAGGCGTTGCCGTCAGTAGCTTTATCAATTTGATAAAAAATATTTGATATGATATAATCAGATTGCGGGAGGTAGGCTATTTAGCTTGCAAGATTATAAGCGAGGCATAGCTCGGTAAATGGTATGTTTTAATTACTTTTATCTACACTAATGTTGTAACATTCTACTTATGTTTCCAATACTTGACTTATAATTACTACTGTTATAGCGCAGTCAACAAAACACTCAATTTAAGCAATTTCACATGATGGTATAATATCCACATCGATATCGTAATATCTCATTATAACATCAATAAAACGCGACCAACCTGATTGCAGGGCCAATCAGGTTGGTCGCGTTTTATTGATGCGCGCAGCTGCGCTCTCATTGGTTAGATTTTAATGGCGGCAAAATCACTGTGACAATACACGTACGCGTGAATTTAATTTAATAAATTAAAAGTTAAAAATAGCTTGTTGTTTGATTAATTGCATTAGTGAAGATAAAGTAGTGTATGCAACTGCATATAACACGAGTATTAAAACACTCGTTACTATTATGAAACTCGCTGCGCTCGTTTCATAAACTCACACTCGTGTTTTAATACCCTTCATTATATGACAGTTGCATAAACTACTATATTAACGATTGCGTTTCAACCACCAACTTTATAAGACATTATTTGTAAAATTAGAATTGTCTTCTCATATAAGCAGTATGATAAAAAAATGTGCTTAATAATGAAATTATTTAAAACCCTTTTTAGAATTGTTGAATTTAATAAATTCCTTTAAAAACAACGGAATATTAAATCTTACCAAAAGCAAGTACGTAGATTTGAGTATTTTTTATACACATTCTAGGATCATGTTTTACTTTAATAATGCGAAGCCAAATGTAAACTTGAAAGATATTTAAATTCAGGAATTGAAAATGTGACTTTTTTTGAGGATAGGTATTACTATCAGAATTTATTTGATCAAAGTTACTGAATCTAATAAAATACAAATTTATTAGATTCAGTAACTAAGTATAAAGAAATAAATACTAAGGTCCGTGGAATAGAAAATACTAGATTACTAAACCCAGAGTAATTTAAACATCCTTTATCTCATTTTGTTATCGACGTTGTCTTATCTCTGATTAGGTATCGACTTATCGTTGCTTAAAGAAATAGTAACACCTCGAAAATATGTGATTCATACTCCTTAACTGTCAGTTGAACTCTGTTTTTATATCTTTCTTGTTCCTGTATATATTTATGCCTTTCCTGTATATATTTATCCCTTTCTTAATCATTATTAATGGTAGGTTATTTAAGGTTTTTTTTATGAAAAGGCTGTAAATGTTTTCATTGTCAGCAGACCAAATCAAATATTATGCTTGCATAATTTAGAAAGCCTCTGTGTTAAAGATAAAATAATAAAGTACGTGGTTGTCATCACCGAAATATTTAGGTAACTCAAAACTCAAACTCAAACTCAAAATGTTTATTAGTTTCATACAATACTTTAAAAATAACTAAGAATAGATATATTTATATCTAGTTACAACTAAGCCATACCTACATATGTAATTCATTTTTAATAAACAATAATTTAGGTAATACTTGTTATTTTCATTCATTTTTTTAAACTAAGTACCTATCTATGTAGCATATCTGAGAGTCTTTGTAGGGAAATTCTGCAGATTTTAAATGAGAAGGTACCCTACGTTCCTTTTTTTACATGGTTTGGCAGTTTCATGAAGAAATTGAAGTATTATCAGAAAAGCTCTTTCGTAGTTAAAATATTGTTATGACACTCAAAATAATATTTTGTGTACGCGCATCGATAAAGATAGCGCCTGATTTTTTTACATAGCACTTCTCTTCCCTCCGTGTTGCGGCGTCAAATCTTACAGCATTTAGAGCACTCAAGATTATCGGGTGGTTCGCGACACGCCTCCACGCCTGTCGGATCGCGTTTATAATCAATAGAAGGTAAGCCATATTGATTCAAGGTGTTTCCGAGGAAAATCAAACCTCATTGAACCGTGAACGTGTTAGGCTGTTGATAGAAAGCGGGGAATGTTGACTTGTTTTAGGAAGTGGTGTCAAATAGGTGCCTACCTACTTTTAGATACTTATAATATTAGTATCTACCTACGTACTAAGTACGGCGTTTTTACTTATTATTACATAAATTTACCGTATTTATCATTTACGAAAGATTTCTTTAATTCAGTAGTAGATTCAAACCATTAATCTGACGATATTATGATACCTAAGTATATGAGATATGAATAAGCATGATGGTTTCATAAAACGTGTGATTTTTGTGTTTCAACATTTTGTTGACATTTATTAAACGGACCTACCTTTGTTTGGCCAAAGCCCCGATAAATAAAATTATGATATAAAAAATAAAATAAAAAAATAATTTGTATTATTAGAAATCCTTCAGAAGAAAATTTATAAACGTTGAACATTCATTAGCTTATCGATCGCTTCTTCTGAGAACTCGGAGCTCTCAAGATTACACTGTTACGGAGGATGTCACGTTCTTCGCACCCGTCTGACTCAGTTTCAGACCTACCTTTCTGTGAGGAACGTAAAATCTGAACCGCCGAGAACCATATCTGATAGCAGATAGGTAATATAATAGTATTTTAGTTACTGGCTTTGGCAATGTTTAGCTCAATTATGGGTTATACAGTTTACTTTGCAGGTAAAAATCTTTCTATATTGTTAAGAATTATTCTTATATGATGACTACAGTATGATAGCACTTAGCAGTGTGTGTCGTCGGCATCATTTAAGTGCATGCCGACCTGTCGTAAACGATAAGATCCAGTAGGTACTAATGTACTAGCGTACTTTATCTTCGTCTAAAATGCAAGAGAGATTTGTCATGTGTAATATTTTCTTATTACAGAGATTCCAAACCAATTCAAATCTGCATCCGTTTCTCAGACAATACTTTACTAGTTCTTTCTAGCCTATGACGAGTACAACATAGCTATAAGCTTAGTACAACTTCCAAAACCACGTTGTTACAGCCCGTAGTAACCTCCATGTATTGAGCAAGTTCCGGAGTTCAATAAATAAGGATAAAGACCATTAGAGACGGTCCAGCAAATCTTCGAGCACCGAACGCCACTTACTTAGACTTAAGTGTTCGCCCAGTGCTATTTTGTTAAAGATTTGGGATCGCCGTCCGTTTTGATGTACAACGTTGGTATTGAGATGCAGGCGGCCATTTTGGAAAATTAAAGCGAAGAAGAGTTTTCTTGTCCAAAATTTATCTAGGCCTTTTTTATAATTCTGAATATTAAGAGGTTTTAATCTTCATTTAGGCCTTATGAGGATAGCTGGAAAAGATATGTTTACTTAAATGAAACAGAGCGATTTTAAAGTTTTTACACACTTAAATAAAAATAAGTAAGTGAAATAAAATAGGGTAAAAAAAAAAAAACCTTATAATAAATTTATTACATTAATTATTAGGTAAGTACATGTAAGAAACCTAAAAAAGGTCCCCTACAACGTAGGGGGATTAATAATTGTGGAGGAGAGAGATAAAAAAAAAAAAAAAAAAGTGTATATAGGTTATAAATCCTAGTTTTTAGTTATCCTCGGTATAATTACACCTAAATAAAAATCTGATATGTTAACGTAGAAAATAACTAATTTACTGTAATAATAGAACACGTTTTGAAACTTAGTAAAAACAATATAGCGCCCCCATAGCGATTTTACCTGTATTGAATATTATTTTATCAACAGTCAATAAAAAAGCAATCTTAATGCCTTATTGCCGAAAACTATCCGCAGATCACGAAGCCAGTATAAATTGCGGTCATCTTATTTCTTCAACAGGGTTGGCAGTGAAACAATTTATTTTTGCTGAGAATTGATTTGGCTGGACTTATAAATAAGGTTCATAGAGAAAGTCTCGTAGCCTGACTCTACGCTTGTAGCATGTTACTAAAGACACATGGCTCAAAAATAAAAAAAAAATAAAAAAGGCTGGATAAATACAACTGTAGATACCTTTTTCATTGTTTAATTACAGCAAGCAGTTTATAAAATTAATAAGCCTTGTTAGGTAAAAGATGACTTTAAGGTAATGAAAAAAATATATGTCTGTTTATTAAGTACCTAGTACATTGCAGTATATCAAGGTCGGAGTTCGCGAATTAGTAGTTGAGTACATAGGGAGTATGGACTGTGTCTGAAATAAGTGGGCAGTGATTTTTTTCATTATCATCCTGATAAAAAAAAATCTTATTTAATCACACTAATTGGAAGTGATGTGATTAGTTTACTATTGAGTGTATTAATTATCTACTCATACAATAGAGTAGAGTCAACCCTAAGTTCGGGTCAACCGGCTTACCATACGAAGGGGTATCCTTACCAGACACAAATAATACGAAGCTCCTTACGAATCATATTTCGCTGATCCTTAATATGGAGGGTCAGATATCGGACATTTGTAATTCATTGTTTTTATCCCGTATTGGACGATTGACTTTAGGATATTGATGTTTTGGCAAAAAGAGGAAAAACTAGCAAAAAGCCAATAGATTATTTTAGAAAAGAATTTAAAAAGTTTACTGAGTAAGATTTTATGTTCAAGAGATTCCTCGTGATGATCAAAGTTTAAATTACAGTCAAACCAGTTATTTCATTGTAATGGTATTTTAAATGGTTATTGAATACGTATTAGAAGCTGGTTTATTAATAGGACCTAAATCTGTTTATAATCACGGTAAAAAACACTGTCGTAGGTATTCATTTTCATCATGTAAATTTAGTATATTTCTTAAATTTAGTAAATGTAAAGAACCTATTGAAATCCTTTGATTACAACTGTCTAATAAAGTCCCAGACAATCCCTAAGTAGGGCTCAATATTTGCCATTATTGAGAAAGTACGTATTCTGGCATTGTCTTTGAATACGCTACTTCGTTCGTTGTTCGTGCTCGGTTTCAAATGTCAATCCTTTTATGGTAGTGAGGGGGAAAATCGAGCTAAGAAATTTATCGATATTAAACTAATACGTAAGAACTTTGTCAAAATCTTCAGTAGGTTATGTCGCTATGAAACCAAAATAAAGGCGAATGTGTGTTTGTTAGTTTCGTAGACTATCTGTTTCTCTTTCACGCAACAACGTATAGCAATTTGATTTGTTAAAAGACAAATTCTATTTTTGCCAATCAAAAGGCAATTACTTTTAATTTAAGTAATTTTCTACAATTTCTATTCACATTTCGTTTTTAAATCATTTGATCTTCAGTAATCCTATCTTTTGCGTCCTTATAACGTGCTAAATTATAGCAGATACTTAAAGTATGGTTCAAGAAAAAACTATCGACACTGCATCCACAGCACAATCGTACCCGACCGTTTCAAGTATTGATGGCAACAGAATAAAACAGCATTGAGTCGATGTCGCATCCCTAAACCGTACCGTTGGAAACAGGCTTATTCCTTCGATGAGTGCTATCGCTCAAACTCAGGGACGTATCAAGAGTAATATACGGTGCTAAATGGTTGAGAACCAGCTAGAATTTGTTTTTTTTTTATCGAAATGCTTAGTATTAGTTACATTTCCAATAATAAAAGCTATCAGATAACATTATGTATCAAATTTGATATTAACTGCGTATGAGGTATAAAATATAATCTTACACATGATAAAATTACAATTATACATCTCATTGATTTCGCAGTTTCGACACTGATGTCCAATGTCTTTTTTCTCACCCTTACATATCACACTACTATTTGTATTTCTATGGTAAGTTAGGACAGAATACAATACCTATATGTATTTTGTTCTAACTTACCATAGAACAAATGTAATGTATATATATTTTCATGTAATGTCTATAGAATTTATGCTGTTTATGGCGCCAAGTAAAAGCAAACTGGGAAGTTCGTCTAAAAACTGCCCTCCACCGTTTGACATTTCATTATTCTGTCAAAGTCCGATAAGGTATATGCCCCTTGAACCCCCGTTCTTAAGCCGTGCATGCATTCGCGGCCTTTTAGCGCTCGTCTCCCGGGAGCTCAGCCTTTTACAGTATGTACTCGGCTTTATACGATCGACTTTCAATATGAATTTCAGATGGGTTATAAGATTGGTAAGCTCTGTGTTTCGAAAACGTATTTTGATAAATGGCTTTCCGATTCGACGTTTTGATGTATCGGTGTATTGGGTTGTCTCGACTTAGGGCGGTAGGGTTGTTGGTTGTTCTAAATGTCTTGAGAGGTGGAGTTGATGAATGTATTTGTTCAGTTTATGTGAAATGAAGTATCAAACTTTCAACTCGTCACTATGAGTGAGTCGTTATGATTAGTTAAATCGAAACGCAGCGTGAAAGAAAATTATATTGAAATGAATGATTCTCCATACACAATTACATGATTACCTGCTTTTTTTCGTCATGGAAGTCATATTATGAACGAAATCTGAAACAAACATATAAATAATGACGTACGTACATACGTGTTCACTGAAACTCTCAAGTGAGTATAAAACCAAGTTGCTCACATAATTAAGTGCGTCCGCAGTAAAACTTGTCCACAGGAAGCGGAGAAGTCATAACGAAAATTAAATATAAATAGGTACGCTTTGATAAATTTTTGCTGGAAGCCACGTCTTACTTGAGAGCCGCTGTATAAGTTTTCATAAAGTTATAGTTTCTCAAAGCCCGTCGCGAAACTGCGGAACATTCCGGAAAATGAAGAAGCAAAGCATCGGAGTGAAATAGACGCCGGCTGAGGCGGAATAAAGTTGACATTTTTGCAAAGCTACGTTGGAATTTCAGCAAAATTAAATGTGGCAGTACACGGAACTGGTATAGTGTGAACCCCCCTCTCCTCCCCTCCTCTCTCCCCCTGTGGGGGGTGTGCGCCCTATTTTTGTCGGTAGTTTGAATTTCGTTCGCGAGCTGTAACTAGTCAAATTAGTTGTAGTTACATGAGTTATGCTGGAATGGAATACATCTGAAATGTATATTTTTAATAAACATTTTAAGCCCGAAGTTTTTTTTACATGAAATTGTATTCATTTCTACATATTTTGGAATCACAAACCAAAAATCGTAGTTTTATAGTCTTTATTACAATATGAATGAATAATAAATAATCAGACTTGTTTTTTTAGCATCATTTTGTCTTCGACCACCTCTCTTCACAATCATCGCAATTTGTGTCAAATTAAAAACTAAGTAATAACCTTGCAAATGAACCCACCAATATATTTGAATATCGACCAATACAGACTAATTTTAAAATAATCGTCAAATTGCCAACAAAAATTTAAAAGATATATCGTTCAGAAAACACAATAACAAAACTTTTGAATTCATGTAACCTGAAATAAAGATATTTGATTAATTAAGGTTTACAATACCTAATATACCTCAAAATCAGCGCTCCACGAAGCCCGTCCAAACTGCACGATGCAAACGATGCGGCGTACATTAGTGCTACGAATAACCTCTGCCGCGACTATCTCGCCAGACATAAACTACCCAACACATTACGGGAATATACACAAGGAACTATCATTTGGGAATTTTGATAAATATTTTTAGTACTTAATAGACAAACATATTGATATAAACTCATTTCACAAAAAAAAACAAAGAGATATTTAATTGATATTAAATTGTTTGAGATGATTCAATTTCTCGTCCAGATCGCACGTTCGTTTTTTTTTAAACTAATACACATTATCGTGTATCGTAAATTGCGTCCTTACTTGTAGCAACTGTCCTAGAAAACATACACCGCTAATAGATAGATAGATAAATACTTTATCAAAACACCACATAAAAAAACAATACAAAAAAACATAGAAATTATAATTAGCGTCTTAATTGGCGGCCTTATCGAGCGATCTCTTCCAGGCAACCAATCTGGCAGGGATATAATATTCAAATATAGGGTATAAATCAAACTTTGTTTGATGTGCATATATTCTTTCACAAAAACTACATAATACTGATGTTAATCAGAAAACTTAACAAACTATTAGGTACTCGTTAAAACATACCTGAATTACTTAACACAAATGTCCTCCATCAAATTGAAAAGAATCAAATATTTATAGGTCACCATTAAAATTAAATATTTATGATTGACCAAACATAACAACATTTTCTTTGATCTGCATATCAATGAGATTATCGTAGAATTCGTTGAGGTTCTACATTAGTGCTACGCGCGAACAAATCGTTTTCACGCAAAGTTAAAACCAAATTCCTTCCCAAAACTTATTCATTGAAAGAGATTTTTTGAGTATGTAATTATTGTACATCGTAGTGGGTAAACAGATTCTTCCACGGAAAGTCAGTCAGTGTAGGGCCAGATTGTAAGCAGGGTGCGTCAGACTCTTAGGCAGTCGTTTCATCTACCTAGCGGTGACCTGGCGAATTCAATTCAATAAAACCAATATAACTAGCATCAAATTTCTAAGCATGTTGTTTACCAAACTTCTGTTCCGTGTGTAAGATGGTAGAAGCATCACCAGCGCACTATCATTTGGCTAATGTTCCTTGATCGAGCTTACGAGTTTCACTGCGCTTTTACTGCCAAGTATTAAATATTTCATTTTAGCTGTGAGTTTGGGAATACTGCTTGATGCGAAATGTATTTTTGGTTAGAGCAGATAGTATAAAGAATAAGAAAGAGAAGTATTTTTTAATAAAGCTAGTAAGTAAAAAAAAAACCGATTTGAAACAATATCGGATCGGTATTAGTATCATAGTCTTGTTATCAAACCAATAAAATGCAGTAATCAGGGACAATATCATAATTATCGTATTAGCTCCGTTAAATATGCTTTAACAATATGTGATGTGCTATTAAAAAATACCAAAAAATTCTAAATAAATAAAAAACAAATTTCAATAGCCGCAGGTACCTACCATTTAGTTATTAGTCATCGTAGCCTACTGGGAATGTGTTTTCTTAATGTCTGAGGGTGATCTAACACTTTTCGCCAATACTTTTTTTTTTTTTTTTTTTTTGTTGTTCCGTCTATACTTCCTCCGACAATGAATGTCAGAGACATTGTTAGACTAAACATATTGCTTACGCAGTTTGCTTTGTTTATTCATCTGATCGGTAAATAATTTCACCTTTTTTATTGTTCGTTTTAATAATGTAAATAATAAATAAATAGCATTACAGGTTCCTACATCCTACATACATACATACATTCCGATACTAAAACAATCACAAACAAAGAACCTCTTTCGCCAATACTCCCTTGGAGACTCTAGTACCTACTTATGTAAGTTTAAGTTTTCTTCTTCTTTCTCTTTACCTTATTCCACTATGTGGGGTCGTCCCAGCATGTTCCCCTCTTCTTACTCGTCATCTCCGCATTCACTCGTCTCGCGCACATACCCTCATTCACAAAATTTATCCATGTTTTTCTAGGGCATCCTCTAGTCTTGAGTTGAAACAACTAATATAACTAGCCGAATCAAGTCATTACTCAGCGTAGACGTCCATATCTCACTGGAGTTACACTAATAGCATGTACCATCAAAGTCCATCAAAGTTCTCAAATCCGTAGTATAGCCAGTTAACAATTGAAAATCCTATGTATAAGTAGTAAGTAAATAAACAACTAAGATAACTAGCCGAGTCATTAGTCAGCCACCATCGCGGGTATCAGCACCATTTATCGGAGGAGTTCAACTCGTGCTTAATGTCGGTCGCTGACTGTAATTGGCTCGCCTCCATCTGCAGCCACTAGAGGCAATTAGGAGACGGTCGTTTTAAAAGATCCATATTTATTCGCCAAGTAACGCCTCTTGCTTCCAAATGTGCTCGCAGCGCGCTGATTACTGTGATTAGGAAATGGTCGACGGTTTATGGTGTTTAGATGTTTGTTATATTTTTGAGGTCTTCAGTGGTGGTTTGGTGTCGGGTACGTCTGGTTGTTTATGAACTTTTAGTATTTAAAGTAAAGCAGTATCAGGAAAGCTTAGGTTTTCTTTTAAATGTATTTCTCTTGTCCTTTTTCTAATACATACAGTTATTAACGCGTTTATTGAAAAAAATGCTGTAATCTGAAAGATCTGAAAATACATTTTTCCTAAAAAAAACTAACACCATAATTATGCAATACTTTGTTCAAAACCTAAATGAGTTCGGAATATAATCCTCAGTATTTTATCAAAATCTGTAATCACAGTATAAAATAATGTTATTTAAATTGCAAGTCTTACTAAAACCTAGTTTAAAACCAACCTGTTCCTAATACAAGTAGCTCTAATGCACAACTCGATGCCAGCATATTGAATTATTAAGCCCCAACGTTCCACATTCAAAAGCTTCCAGGCCACTTTCTGGATGATAATGACCCCTTGCATGGCCAGTAACTTAGACAAACTTGTCTATAACTTAACCAACTTTACCTTTCACTCGTCAAAAAATCCCTACAACCTTATCACATACATATAAGGTTCAAATTTGATTGTCGCTGGCGTGTTTCGCGTGCATGTGTGATTTTGTAGGTTTGTAGGACGTTAGAGGTACAATGCACTAATTATATCAGTATCTGAGAAAGCCTCCAACCAGCCCCTTAACAGTTTTCCTCGGTATCGGGAGCATTAGTGCATTTCCCCGTAATGCTTCTAAAGACGGTCGCCCACCGATGACCAGAGAGGAGGCCGGTTTCACTATATTTGGTTAGTTTATGGTAGTGTATTTTGTATTACTATTGTATTTTGTTATTTGCCTATGTACATTGCATGGACATTACGTATCATGGCAAGTATAACTGAACGTGGTTCTTATTCATCAAATTTTAGTTTTGTGTTTTCCTATGTAAGTGCTGATAAAAAAATTAAAGATGTATGTAGGTAAGTCATGTGATAATTTAGATCATATTTTTATATTCACTTACTCACGCCTTTTTTAAAAAGGTACATATAATGCAAATAACTTTAAACGATGAAGTTAATATAATAGTTTTTAAGCAATCAGGTAAATTTCTATGACTACATACATTTTTCCAATACAAAATCTTCAGAGAGGGTTAGGATTGTTGTTTACTAGATAAATTATTGTGTATCAATGGATATTTCACAAAAAATCTCATGCCATTAACCGTTGGTTTAGGTATCAGAGCAAGCAGCCCTCGGTTAATTTGGAACTATGGTCCAGTAAAGTGGGCGAGCGTCTTGCGGCAGCGGCGACCAGCGGCCAGTCAACTTGATAACTACCTAGTTATTTTACTGGATGGACACCCATCACATTTACACGTGGTGTTTAGCAAGACGTCGATGTTCAAACGATTATTGCGTGAAAGCTAGGAGTCATAAATATCATAAATTTAAACTAATGAGGTTATCTTTTATATGAAATAAAAACATTTTTAAAATGTATTTTTTTAATGTATATTTCTTTAAACAAAAGCAATGAGTTATTTTCAAGATTTGTCAGCCACTTGATGATCTCGTCTTTAGAGACCGTTTTTAACATAGGTACACAAATACCTACTTTGAAATGTAATGCAAAAAGTGCAGAAACTCAATACCTTCTGTTGGTAGTATAAAAAGCTTAGGTATCGCACAACTCAATCTACTTACACACACTATTAATCGAAGTACTTAATACACCTATGAGTTCCAGCACATGCTATCAGACGATCCCTTTATAAGGATAGTCTAAAATCTCACAAAGGGCCAAATGGACGGCCACTAAGTAACATCAAGTTGGTCTTACCTTTAAGACGTAGTTCGACGACAACTAACTCCTAATTGGTAGAATTGAGTTACAAAACGGGGAATCGAACCCCGATCCTTCACTTAGCTGCATAGACAATAGTAGAGATAACTGGCTACTTCTCTATTTCATGTTTAAACCTTTGCTTTAACCACTATGTCTTCTTTTCATAATTCGCAGAATCAATCAGTTACTTGCTGTTGCATATATGTATTTAATTATCATAAATAACTTATCACACGGAACTACTTGACATACTGTTGCCCGAGGCTGCACTCACGTTACCGCTACACTCAAATAATGCTTAGCGTATATCAATGTCAGGATCTTGTAATTATATGTACATACATAAGTATTATATCCGTTATCTAGTACCCACGACACAAGCGTTTGCTTAGTGTGGGGCTAGCATGGCGCTGTGTGCAATGTCCCGAAATATTTATTTATTTATTTATTTACATGCACATATTGTACTTCCAAAAAAACAAATATTCCGTGCCACATAATTATATTTTTATAAATCTTTGCTAACGTGGTTTACGCTAAGTGAATATGCGATACAAGTTTCATAACTTGAAACATAAAGAAACTTTCAGAAGACTTGATTACCTTTTTTCTTTGAAGTCGTTTAAAAATGAACTATCATGCAAATAATCAACCTCTGTTTGTTTATTTTTTAATTCCTAATGAGGAGTCAATACGGTATAATGTCGTTACTTAGTTGTCACGGATCCATTTAACGGTTTAGTGGAGACGGATCCCTTTTGCGAGACGATATTGGCCAATTAAGGGATAGTGATTTTGTTGATTGTAGTTAGATCGTCTGACGGTACCGTAGTTTGAAATACTATTCACCTTTTAATGATTGATTGTACGTCAGTAAAATAACTAAAAAGCCTTTTATTATTACTGCAGATCAAATCAATGAACTGAATCGTGTTCGGAAATAAGTTTAATGAGTATCTAGTAATTAATAATACCTACTATTTTATACAACGTATGTACATACGTATAAGATATATGCGAATCAATCACCTACTTAAAATATCAATTTGAGTATTGGGAACGTGCGCGACGGTGGCGACGCGCAGCTTTGGCAACTTTTTCGGCGACTGTCAAATAATGACTTGTAAACATTGTTAGTATTTTGCAATTAAAAACCAAAATAAATAGTAAATGGTCTACTTGTTGACTTTATTTGAGTGAAATTTATTGAATAGTGTATGTGTAAAATGGATATAATCATAAAAAAAACCGGGTTCAAAAGTATTACACACAATATTAGTTTCCAACCACAAACAGTGATAAAAAAGGCAATACATTAGTATTAGCCCAGCATGAAAGTAATGTTGAAGAATTACGACGTAACGGCAAGAGTTACTTATTACGAGCCCAAGTGATTCGCCAGACTTCTGTGACACTAACACCCTACAAAACCAGTTTAAATGTAAGCAATTTTTATGTGATGTAAGATCGATCGATCGATCTATTTTGTGTGAGTAACTTTTCATTTCCTTTTTTTTTTACATGAGATAGGCTTACGCTTGACTACAACTGGCCTGATGTAGAGCATCGTTATAATTTACGATCTAACGCGCTTGCCTAGAAGAAGCCAGTTTACTCTGAACTTGAAGACCGACAAATTATAGTTCAAGGGGAATATAGATTCGGGCAAGGAGTACTACTTGTATGTATATTATCCTGCTTTTTTTTACAGATAAATGATGCTCGTGTCGTCACTAGTGTAAAATGTGACTGCGTGTATAATCAGAGCGGCAAGTGCAAACATGCTGGTGCTTTGATAGCATACACCATCAGTTTGTCAAAAACAAGTAATGAACAAGAGTGGGGCAGGCCTAGTATTCGTCAGTTTGTTAAAAATAAATATTGTAAAGGAAGATACTTAGCAGATATGTTCCCGCCTGTTGCAAAAAAGAAATGTAATCTAGTGCATCCAGTAACTAGTTTTTGAACAACGCAACAATAGACGTGACCCATTTTTTAGCTTTGATATTTACTGAAATATTTCTATTTTGACAGCCAGTCAGCTGAAGTAGCTTCCATTTTTTGTCACCTTGTGCGCTGCGATCGTTTTGGTACACCTAACACCCGCTTCGCACATAGCGAATAGGGAAAATGTGTTCTCAAAGTCTTTGACGTTTAATAAACGAACGCAATCTAGGCTTTAAAATCTATCGGTGTTGCTGCACGCCATCTAACATCAATTCAAGGAAACTATAAATTACAAACACTGCAACTTCTTCTTATCGAATGAGAGTGGCCTACTCTAGTATCGAGAGATTATCAAACCACCCACCCACCTTCTTACATGGCTTAACGACTGCCATACTAGAAAAACAGCAGGGACCTACAATATACCTTCCTAAAACCTAAAATACATCTATGGATTCTGAATGTTTATAGAAAATACATCAGACTTTCCATTTTAATTATTTATCCATACTCCTAAAAATTCTGATTTTGTGCTGAACTGAATCTGAATAAAAATGTTAATAATTAAATTACTATTGTACTTGCGCAAAAATACTTGATTTCGTGTAATCAACAATGTAAAGCAAACTACTTAGAAAAAGAAATAAAGAACTGCTTACAACATACCATTTTTAGTCGAATCTCGACAAAGGTCTATAAAAAATAAAGATTTAAAAAAATAAAAAAAAACATACCATTTTTTAGTTACATACCTACATAGTAATTCACATAGCACACACAAACAAAAAAAAATCACCTAAATGCACCTAACCGCGTGGATGTGGGCGGCGCGAGGCGTGTCTATCCGGATATCTGGGCGGCTTACCCGGCTATATCCGGAGGGGCGGATCAGCCGGATCACAACAGGTGGGGGATGAGCCGCCCAAGATCCGCCCACTGACACGTGGCTTTTTTGTGGAAAGGGTTTTAGGCGGGATGTTTTGTTTGTGTTTAGAGTTAGTGCTTGGGTTTGTATTTAGTTTAGAAGATTGTAATAGATTTAGTTAAAACTATGAGTATGATTGTGCTGAAAGTAGTAAAACGTTTTAAATAGTTTAATAGGTAATTACATTAATTGGATTTTCACATGACAATATTTTTGTGACATGTTTTTGAAACCTGCTTTGTTTAATATCGCAGTAACACCGCTAAAGTTAACACAATTACAAAGAAGCTTTTGTCTCCAAATAGACACATAAAATAAATCTACAACTGTTTTAATATTGCTAAGTTGTGAGCCAAAATAATCACCGTCGCCAAATTTATTAGATCATTTGCGTAGTTAATGCGTAAAATTGTAGAAATTAGCCGTTTGGCGACCAAAAGTGTGGAGTTTGGAGCACAAAAGTAATACTTTGAGGCACAAAAGTAGTACTTTGGGACACAAAAGTTTGTTGGAGTGTCATTATTGTCGAATCAATCAGCTTGTAATGGCGGTCTCTATGCGCAGGGGATCTGAATGGGTGTTGGTGAGATACATATATACTTTATTTATATGTTTATAGTAATCACTTGAATGGACAATTTTTTCTGTAAATCATGTAGGTAATAGTATTTTGACTAAAAATGATTTTACTAAGCTGGACAAAGTAGAATAACATTACAAACTAGTCAACATTTGCTACATCAACACAAAACATCCGAACTATATTTTTAAACAAGCCAAACCTATCTAGCCGTATTAAGCGGAATCTCCTACGGCAATATTTTACTGAAATTAATAACAATCAAACACACACCCACTCGGGTTATTTGTCCCCTCCTCGTATAATACCCAAATTAATAGTCTAAACTTGAGATCCCGCACGCTCGTCTTAGAACGCTTAAACTTAGTCGCCAATTAATTTATTGGGCCAACTTTACTTTACTTTCCATTCTTTACTTTAACACTTATGTGTATGAGATGGTGTTGCAAGGACGTCGAAAATAATTGGAAATAAGGCAATTTGGGACCCTAAACCTATCACACATTTCTTGAGGTATTTTAATAAAAAAAAAACGTGCTAAGCCTAACTAGTGTCCGATAATTAGGGTCGTAATAGTATAATGAGCTAGTGCCAACTGTATTTATAGTGACATAAATAGCACGCTCCAAAGTATGGCGTTGGTTATTAAGACTAAAAAAATATGACAATGTTTTTTCATTAATTTGAATTCATTTTTTTTTCTACAATGTGACCAATCGTGATTTTTTACGATTTATTTTTAAATTTCTAACTAAATAACCAGCATACGTGTAAATGGCAGCCCCACCCAGCCTACTCGTCCGATAACCACCGTCAAGAGATTTATTTCGCGAACTTGTTAAAACTTCATCATTCCACGTATTATCTGATATGTGAGCGCCACCTCCTTTGGATAACTTTATAATTAATTTTCAGTCACACACTTTGTTACTTACGCGATTTGTCTCGCGTTTTAACTCTGAAATAGGCCAGATGAGAATTTGTTGTTGAGATGTTGTTTGATCATCGCGAATCTTTTAATAAAATCATTCTCTCTCTCTTGAGTCGTATTCCTCATGACTGAGGGTCGTGACTCCCCCGCAGAATTAATCCGCTAGGGGAGTTTTCTTGGGCAGATACATCGTGGTGGGCGCCCAGGTCCTTCCACGGAAGACACATGTCCTCGGATATTGTAGTCCTCAAACATGTCGGTTTCCTCACGATGTTTTTCCTTCACCGTTAAGCGAGTGCAAATCCACACATAACTTGAAAATACAAGCCATTGATGTAGGGCCGGATTCGAACCCGGGTGCGTCTGAATGAAAAGCACACACTGGAACCGCTACGCCACACTAGCTTATATATCGCAATAAAATCATTAGATTTGGTAATTTTGAATATCCTGGGAAAAATGTAATTGAAGGATGCTAAATCTCACCCTAAATAGAAGATCTTACTTATGTTACTTTTAAGAGTTGATGAGTAATTGTACATATTAGTTTAGTTGACCAACTTCCGTTGCACGCAAAGGACTTTTTTTTAGCTAGATAAGCTCACGCTTGACTACAACTCGCCTGAGAAGAGAGGATTCTCCAAATATCTTAAATAACAATGTTTTTTTTGATGATATGAAGCTTGTTTATCTGTTATTCGAAGCTTTACTACACACAGTACGTATGTTACGTACAATACCTATTAAAAATACTCGTCGGCATATCAACTGATTTCCCGACAACGCCCCAATAAATCTTTAAAGATAACGCTTCATTAACTTCCATCGCCGTTAAGAAAACCTGAGCGCCTATTTCGTAGTCGAGAAGCAATTCTAATTAGCCGTCCTTATTTATGATTCATAAGCCAAAGTACAATAAATTCCGGAATCTTTCCGACCCACATGTGTGAGTAAGCCGCGGTATTAGCAAATGTTGAATGTAGCTCCTCGACTAATATGAGATGGGATGTAAGGAATCGCACTGATTACTATATTATTTATTACGCTACGTGCCGCCCGTGTAAACGCTTCCTAATACTCCTAGCCATGCCCGCGTCTTGGAACCTTCTCGAAATAATATTTTTACATTTTCTCTTTATAAATGTATGGTCGCTCCTAAACGGTATACAGTGACAAGGTCCTATCAGCAGTGTAAGTGTAATGCCATCTATCAAATGGGGTAACGATTAAGTGAGTTGCAGCGCGCGCCACCTATGAGATTTTTAATTATTGCCAGTATTAAATCGTGATTAATGTGAACCATGCTTTATGGCCGCGGCTTTGAGGCTGTGTTGCCATGCTACGTTTATGAGAATCGATTTGTTTCTTAGAAAGCTGTTGGTGATTTTCTTGCTCGTAAGCAACTTGAAAAAATATGTGTTTTCGTTTCTTTGAATTAATCAAGTGTTTTTGTGTTTATTCTTTTTATTGTTTTGATATTTTATTTACACGTTTTTGTTTATATAATTTTTTTTTAATTTGACCCAGTTAAAGCTATGTAGCAAAAACCATTACAAACGCAGTCACACACACATGCATAGATACCGTAAATTATGTAGCCGAAAGTAACAAAGATGCATTTTCAACTACGAGTTACTGAATTGAAATGAACTTGTGCTGCAGATAGACTATTGTACGTACTCTGATGTGCGGCATTGTGCGAAAGTCAAAGAAAAGTATGTTGATTAATTGAATTAGGTTGAAGACAATATTTTTTTATAAATAATCCTATAAAGTACAAAGTTACAACAAGTACAAAAAGAATATTTTACATCGGTTCATAAATAACAGAGTAATCGCGTAATACACCCACAAAAACCACTGACTAAAGACTTGATAACCTCCTTTTTTTAAAGTCGGTTAAAAATACATAAAAAACGAAGCATAAAAGATATCCCAAGCTACAGGTATATCAGGTATAACCTCCACATATTCGCTAGTAAGGCATATCTTGCTAGTACTAAAAACATCCCCAGGTGCGAGGGTACTCTCCATCATCCTTACGCGTAATCTTCGTCTCGAAATTATTATTTATATGGTAATTACAATACACGCTATCTCAGCCAGCTAATGTTATTTATGTGGGGTTAGAAACTGCCAGTTTTTGCATAATGCCCTCTTCTTATAATGGCGGAATTGAATGATAACGCACGATACCGGATTTATATTTATTTTGTGAGGGCGAGATTATAGATAAAGTGGGTTTGTCAATAATTTAGTTGTAGTGTGATGTTTACTTCTTTGCTTATAATTTTAGATTTAAAACCTATGTTTAGGTAATGGAACATAAAATGGAGCTTAAAAAATTAACCATAGTGCTAATTCAGTATGCCTTAGAATGTTATTAAAAAAACCGTTGATTGGTAGTTTTTGTAAAAAGCTTGAAATTTTAAGGCAAATAATAACGAAAATTCGTTATCAATAATTATTTATGGTTTTATTTATGTTCGTACGAGAGAAACAGTGATGGCGTGTTATGCATTATGACTTTATAAAAGCAAAATAATATTAATGCTACGACAATATTGTACAGCGAGCGAACCAAACTTTATTATCGGTTTCCGCTAACCAACATACTATGTGCCAACCTATCCGACACATATACAGTGTTACAACGAAAAGTAGTTTTTTTTACATGTGATAAGCCTACGCTTGACTACAACTCACCTGATGTTAAACAACGTTGTAATTTACGATCTCGCGCGCTTATTTACAAGAAACCGGTTTACTCTCAGCTTGAAGTCGTTCTTTTCTCTTGACTAGTTACACATTTACCTTCATATATAATTTCTTAAGCCATGTACTTGTTAAAGCCAAGTAAAATTTGAAGACACTTGAGTTGAGAAGAACGTGGATCGAAAATCTTAAATACAGTGAATAGGTACTGTACAAAAAAAATATCTAAACAAAAGATTTTGGCACGATTCTAGATTTTATGCTTTTACTTGTGGGTGCTTGCGGCTTCGCTCGCATTAAGAAGTAAAACTTGCATCCCCCTCACCCCTTAAAAAGTGGCATTTCTAAAAATCCTTTCTAAGCGGATGCCTACGTCATAACATCTAGCATGCCAAATTTCAGCCCAATATGTCCAGTGATTTGGGCTATGCGTTGATATCAGTCAGTCACCTTTGAGTTTCATATATTTAGATTAAGTGTGGGTAGTATAGGAAGAAAAACTAAAAATTCATCAAGTAATGCTTGTAAACAAATCCATAGCTCTTGTGCAACCCTGTAGAAGCGATACCAACGTATCCGGAACTTATTTTGCATGTTAGCCGCGATATGGCGCCAGTGTTGCACTTCCGAAAGAAAGTTATGAGTTATGGGACGCGGTGGAAGTGTTACCTTATTATATCTGCTTCGAACGAACAAAGATTAAGTGGAGTCTCTTATTGGCAGGTTTGCCGCTGCTGGCGTTTTAGGTTTCCGTTGTTACGTGTTTGCTTTTCAAACAGACAATATCCTCCATGAATGCAATGAGAGGAAAAAGAGCAGTTAAGCTTTTCCTACGATTTTTGCTTACTAGTTGTGTGTACATATTTATAAAGTGGCCAAATTAAAAAAAATTACCTGCTTTTTAATTGGATAAAAGCTATTTTCACTCATTTAATCGTGTTTGTAATTTAAGCGTGAAGTACCAAACATTGAACTGATTTATTAATAAAAACTTATAACGTTTTACATTGAAACAATACTTGTGGATACAAATACGTTTAGAATATATAGGTAACTTACATTACCGCCTCTTACAGAGTTATATCCACTACTTAAAGCAAATCATATTCATAGAGGCGATAAATTCTCAAACCCGCGCACCTCTTTAACTGTATTATTTTAACGTAAACCACCTATTTACCTCCCGCTCTTTCTTCAATATTTTAGTATAGGTGTGTCCCGCTCTGTTTTCGGAGGATATCTTAATAAGATTCATGAAAGGACGCCATATTTTATATCCGACTCTGTCCTCTATCTCCTTATATTATCCGAGCAAGAAGAGGTTTTGAAATATGTGCTTGCTGGGAATTTCCGATCTTTCAATTACAGCGGTGTTTCGGAACTTTGGAAGCGGAAAACTGCGATGTTTTTGTCGCAAGTATTTATTACTACTCAGTGTTAAGTAAGCTGGTTTGTGGCATGTATGGGTACTTATACAAATACATAATATGTGAAAGATTATGGAATGTAAATAAGTAGGCAGCATTATACAAAACTCAAGACCCAAGCAGCTGCCATGAGTACTAATCTACCTACTTATAAATGTTTGTGCAAAATAATGGTTAAATAAATAGGTGAATCTCCGGTTTTTCATTATGATATTTTAATGTCAACTCTACAACATTTTTGTATATTAGTGCTACAACATGGCGATCCGTACTGTACAACCATAACTTTGAGTTCGTTTTATCATCTATACAGCTATGTAATACATTATGTAATTGTATAGATAATATTATAAATTAATTATTGTAAAATGACGATATATAATGTAATTACCTTTTCTGTAACATTTAGTTCTTAAGTTGGAGTTTCAATGTGTCAATAAATTATTATCTATCCATGTATTATTTTATGTAGATAGGTTAAACCAGTATAAAATTTGACGTAGCAGCTTAAAAGTTTACCAAGGGGGTGTGGATGAACACCGATATTAAATAAAGTTGGCGCTATAAATATTCCTTCGCTAACTCCGAGACAGGTAAAAAGGCTCTAGATCTTCATTCGGCTTATGAAGTAAATAGATTTATGGCAAAACGTTGGATGTGAAATGTAATTAAAAATTATTAAGCTACAGACAGCACTGAATATAGAAAATCTAAAAAATTACATGATTGTGAACAAGTAAACATTGAACAATAATAAATATACTGTACGCACAATCGCTAGAAATGCAGAATCCTTGTGAAACATGCTGCCCAGATAATCATAGATTGCGAAGCTCTGAACTCTGCCGATCATCAACTACATATTACAATCACCTTGACTAAAATGTTTAATAAAGGCTGTTAGTATCTTATATGTTTATAAAAATAAATTTACCATACGATATCATACCGACCATATAGGTAAGTAATTCTAATAGCGTTTTCATCTATGCCATTTTGATTGCATATTTTATATGGGTAGCACTAATACTTATTAAAATGAGTAGAATATGTAATTTTATACATCAAAACCATACCTATCTCAACTATATGACAAAGTCACACCATTACAACCACGTTTTTCCAGCACCTCATATCGCTTATTTCGCGAGACGTTATAATAATTCGCGGCCGTAAATCTTAACTTTAAGCGCAACCGGGAGGGGGATTAAAGATCAGTAATCTTAGGCACAGATGAGTTATGGCCCTCCCCAAGATCCTCTTTATTGTGACTTTAAGAAACTAAGAGGAGATTTTCTTAAAGGTTCGAAATTAATTTAGATAATGATTAATGGTATCTATGGTAAGCAGGAACTGGGGAAGGTATTTGCATAATTGAGATTCTGCGGTGAATATTTGCGGTTGTATTGTTTTAAACGTAGTTTGTGGCGAGTTTGATAGTTTATTGGATGGCGTTTTGATGGGCTCGGAGGAATTGGCAGGAAGCAATGATATAATCATTATCTCATTATCTCAAGTTGTAAGTTATTAGTAAGTCATTTTGGTGTTATTTTATTTGACAAAACGTTAAAAAACATTAACATAACTGTTAGGTACATCTAGTCTAATAAATAAAAATAGCCTAATCCCAACCTAATCTAGATTTAGACTCAGACTAGTTAATCTCTGATTAACGCCGCATTAACTTTGTAATTTCGTTGTTATTAATAAATATCGATTAACCTCGGATTAACAATACATTCCTTGAACCATGGCTTAGGCCAGCAATATGGCAACCTACTCATTTTAAAAGTAAAAAAGAACGAGTCGGAGAATGCTAAGCGTGTGGTTTTGACATTTACGAGAGCGACCGTTCATATTTTGTTCAAAAAGTTGTCAAAAGTGGTCGGTGTCGGGCGTTTATTTAATTTTAAGATATAACGATTCCGAAATATAATCTCAAAATGAACCAAAAACGTAACCGTGCCATCACGAGAAAAATGAACATAAGTATTGGAATCATTAACTTACTTATGTAGGCCCAGTATGGATAAACAAGTGATATCAAGATGCTTACTTTTTGTGCACATTTTCCCAAGCTTTGCTTTTTGCTTTATTGGTGTTCGTGTTTTTCTATAGTTAATCCTTCTTAAAACCACATGGCTCCCAGGATAAACTTTTAATCAGAGATCAGACTCGGATTAGCTTACTCTCTCCTTAAACCGCGTTTATTAATACATTTTTTTGCTAGTCCAAACTTAAGTCTCGGAGTAAAGTTAATCTTGCATTAATCAGAGTTTATTAATAAGACTGAACTGTGTCTGCATTTTTTTCTATACTTTCTTTAAGAATCTCAGAAATTTTAATATGTGTGATGTTTTGATTATTACGACTATCTAGAACGCCTTAAAAACTATTTTAATGACTTTGTTTTACATTATTTATGCACCGGGAAATTTTATTCAAAAATCTTTAATGAGTATAACCATAGAGTAATATAATATACTGGAGTATAACTCTATGCTATTTACCCCTTTATCTGAAAAAGTTTTCCAAAAACACATTTTCCAGCAATACCCCGTAACTGGGGCACAAAGCGTGAAAATGAAGGAGCGCAGAAATTAGTCAAACCTGTTTATCGTGGATCGCCCCACCGCGAGCTTATTCATAAATCTACGAAGGCATTATTCGAGGAAGGTGAAACAACAAACATTCTACACATAAATCTGCAACCTATCTCAACGAGAGTTATTTTTGTGACTCACGGCGAAAAATAATTAGAAACTTGGTTGTATTTTAACATCGTTTTGTATTTTTATGAGAGAACTAAAAATCTAATATATAAAGTCAATTAGTTATATGACAGAGAGCTAATAAGTGTTTTTATTTTCAATTCAACAGGTTAAATTCAATGTATTATTTAATATATATATGTTTATGTGTATACTACTTACAGGTAAATAATCTGATATGTGATGTATGACGCTCTTTTATATAATAATAAATAATAATAATAATAATAAATATTCCGGGACATAGCACACAGCGCCATCTAGCCCCACACTAAGCAAACGCTTGTGTCATGGGTACTAAATAACGGATATAATACTTATATACTTTTCTTTTGTAAATACATACTTATTATAAAATATATAAAATGTATTTCTTCGTGTCTGGTGTAGACGAATTTTATGAGCAAGAACTACCTTTCAGTATTTTTCATAAGATATTGAAATTATTAAAGCAGGCGTTACTTTGCGGTAATCCATTGTAAATGAAACTCTGGGAAAACACTACATATTTTTCCAGAGTTTCGTTTAATAATTTTCATGTAAATGGCTAACTTTTACTTTTTTTAACATTAGATTTCAGGCAATTCACAATTATCAATGCATAGTAAAATTTAATTAGAATCAAATGATTGCATTTGAATAATAAATAAAAGTTTTATATTTCTAATCTTCTAATGTTAAGCAACTAAGCTTCAAAAGCTCACAAAGCTCCACGTCCGTATGTCTCCGTGCTATCTGGCAAAGTCGCGCCATAAGACAATAGTAACGCAATAATAAAAATGTTGAATAGCCTCCGTAATGATACCAAATAACGCATTGCTCGCGATAACGGATAAACTGTACCCTGAAGTATAATACTAGTATAATTCCTACGGTTTGCTTGACTTATAGCACCTTATCTAGAAAGGAAGAGATTTAAGGTCGTGGTAAACTTTGGCATTGTAGTGATTTTTAATATTAGTGTTATATTTTTATGAAAACGTACTTCATTAAACTGGTGTTAGGAAATTTAAAATTAACATTAATCTAGATTAGATAGATAATTAATATACAAATTATAATATAATTATAATAATATAATGCAATTCGACATAAAATATGTACTAAGACTTTATTCCTATGAATTAATCAAAATAGGCTTAGGCTTTTCTAAAGATTTTCTAAGTGCCCCTATTTGTAGTAGTTAGAAGTAGTATGTTTAGTTTTTCTTCCCTTGTTTTTATATTTTATCAAAATATGAATTAGTTTGTATAAAATCATTATTATTACCATATCATATGTTTGCGCCACATTAATGAATCTGGTATAATAATAAGTTACAAACACAGGCATGCGGTAAACAAAATTCATTCCGAACCAAATATTACTTCCGTACTTTACCAACTTACCTAAAAACCTCCCAAATACTCGTTATTTACTTTTCAATTTACCCCAATATCCAAACGCGCAAAAAAAAAACAATATAGCAACAGCAAACTTCTCGGCTTATTTACGGCAGCCATCAAGATTTTCTTTCAAATTTCCCTGAACGAGCGCGCATATTTCTACCGTTTATTATCCGCGCGTCGACCTCCTTACTTATCTTCATATTGTTAAAAACATGATGACTTAGGAACTGAAAGTCCCATTAAGTAGACGTCTCTATTCATGTGGTAACTCGGGGAAGGGGATGCGGAGGGCGGAGGGGGGAATAAATACAAATAAAGAAGTGAGTTGTTTAAAAATGGAACAAGCGCGGGTATGGAGAGATAAGGCTGCGTTTCCGGCGGACCCCTCGTCGCTGTGTCGGTGTGACACTGGAATTATTTCAGCGGTTCGACGAGGAACCGGTGTCGGCCGCATTCAACACTCTATCTTTAAAAATGGTAGGGAGGGGGCGGGATTAATGAGGAGGGTATTTGTGTCGATAAATGTAATAGAGACTTTGTGAAGTATTCATTGATTCTACGCATGTTCTAACAATTATTGATACACAATGTAAAATTATTACTTGAAATTAACAAAAAAATTATAACTCATTTTGGATCTCAGTTTCTTGTTACGAAAAAATCACAAAGAAAATATACATATAAAAGTTTATTATTCTATGAAAAAACAATCATATAAAATTATTACTTAAAACTTACACTGACTCGTAATGATTATATTTGACTTGAAAAATATATATTTTATATGCAAAGAGTACCTATGTTTTTTTTCGATAACGCACACAAAGATCTAATTCTTTCTCCACTAAAGTTTAGGTATTAGTTTTATCTTGTCTGTTTCATAAACATAACCTTATAAAATATAAACTTCGCTTATACCATAAAAAATATCTGCATAAATTATAAAAGTATTACATAACTTTTTACTAAAATATTATCGAGAAACTCACAAAGAGCGTTCCCCGCCCTACAGATCTGTAAAGAGCCAGCGTGTCAGATGCTCGCCGCTGTTTCTTAATTTCCTCTTGCAGAGATAAGATTGGCTTTTAGCTTTTTATTGAATTTTCTCTGTTAGACGTCGCATTTTACAAGTTACGCCTTGAAAGCTTCGTAAAGATACAAGCACTTACTAAATGGAGTTGATTTGGTTTATTATGAAGCAAGGTTCGATATTTCATCATAATAAAGTGAAGGTATTATGAAAGAAGTTTAAATGTATTGCTAGTTTTGGTATTTATAGACTAGTACTAAAATTATACAATAAAGTGCGGGCTGAGCACTTGACAAAATAACTCATAATAAAATAAAAAGGTAGTACTGCTTAGCAATGTTCGGTTGCTACAAATAGTTCTAACTCAGGTTAGGTAGGGTACTCGTAGATTGCAATCATGACAAACTTTACTGAATTAATAAATAGGTAAGTGGAGAAATCACAGTTTAAATCTGTAATTGGAAATAAAACATGAACAAATAAATGAATAAAATTAAATAAATAAATAAAATATTAAATCAAACAGTAAAAATTAAATCAATTAACCAACAACACAATAATTAATACACCTCAGTTTACAAGCACCTTTGCCGTCCGCTGGGGCCGTTTAAACAAAACAATTTAATTTTTAACGAGCGCTCGTCAAATCCGTTTAATTACGACTTGGGGATAGGACTAATCAACCGTTTAAAGAAAACCGTAACTGTGACGATAAAACGGCCCTTAGGTGGAGATGATTCAGGAAATTAGCTGTTTAAAAAGGCGTGTAAATGACTAGAGTAAATAAGGGGTTCTGTTGGTTTTAATTAATATTTTAGTGAATGTTTCACTTTCATGCTATTTGGGTCGCAACAATTAGTAGTTACGTAACCAAATGTTAGATAGACTTTCATATATTTTGACAGATAGCTTTACAGATGAAAAAACACTGAAGTACCTCCGTGACTAAAACAAATATTTTTTTTTTTATGATATAGGAGGTATATCAATATGTCACTATTAAGGTCTTTACTCAACGGCTGCGCGTAATCGCGGCCTCAGAACGTACGTTCTGAAGATGGGTATCATTACGCCCGAAAAGCGTAACAACATACGCGAAATTAGACGTGAGTAGAAACCGTAATAGTTACATATTGATTTAGGATGTTTAAAATATTATTCAGTAATTATCGTTGAAGTAAGTATCTTAAATTATAGGCCGGCAGTCTGGTCAAGGATCCCTAATCACACACCCCATTTTTGACGGCCCCCATTTCCACTGCACTTCAAAATCTGCTACTTCGTCGCGTCGCGTCGTCTCAAACAATTGCGCTGATAAATAATTTTATTTCAACGTATTTTTAACTTCGCAGATAATTCAAATTAAAAATTCATCGTCTTTTGTTTTTATAAGAAAGACACTTCCGATGAAAATGTTTTGTACACGTTTTTCATTGTTTGAAACTTCTATTTATCACTTTTTTAGTTCTTTAAGGAGGATTTTATACTTGAAATGTTGAATGAAATATACAATGTGATAAAATATTTAAATTTATAGTTTTAGCCAAATACATTACAATATTTTATATCATCATTACGTATTTTTTTATTCGATACATTCAAATTTTCTGTAAATTTTTATATGCCATCGTTAGAAGCACCTAAACCAAACATTAACTGATTTCTTAGTTTAACTTCAAGCCTATTCAGACTCCACTATAATATAAACTGGCTCAAAGTCTATCTCCGATTGGCAAGCACCTTATATACCTAAGATTGTGCATCAGAATACATTTACTCGCGTTATCTGTCGCATAAACCGCGCGTTAGCAAACGCTGCACATTTCCTCCTTTCCAGCGAATATTTTATTCATTCTGTTTCCGCTTAAATGCGCTATTAGATGGTTGATGGTGATGGTATGTCATTGCCTTATACAAGATATGAATCTTGCGTAATCTAAGCCTCGGTTTGAGTGCTGAAAAATGATGATGTTTTATACGGAATAAAAAGTAGGTTCATAATATTGTTTAGAGCGTCAGTGATTAGTTTGGTTCTGCTAGCTGGTTTATGTTAAAATTAATCAGTAATAATAATAATAATCAATACAGTTTTGAAATAAAAAGAACTGTAGCTCAAATTGAAGTCAGTAGTAATTATATTGACCGCGTGATCTCTAATACAATTATAACATACATGTATAAATAGCCCGGAGCAGTAACCGCCAAGAAAACTTGGGATCAAAATAGCAGTAATCTCTATCTTTAAAACAAATATCCTACCTTTACAAAGACACCTTTATCTCTAAAGTCATTATCATTATTGGTTATTTTAAAAGGTTTTCTCTTACAATGAAATAGCATTAAATCCCGAAATAATAGTCTTGAAATATTTTCCTTGCTACACTTTTTAATTCCACCTATAAAAAAAAAAAAATGTCTTTATTTTGACTCGAAAAGCATTGTTAGAGTAGCATAATTCCCGTTATAATAGCAGTTGGTATCTGTTGTTGAGGACAGACAGGTAAGCTACAGACGATGGGTGAGCGTGGGATCTTTTCACCTGAGGTCGCGGCAAACATCGCGGTGTGCTGGAGATGGCTACAGAGCTGTTATTAATATAATAATGATTTAATTGGTGAAATTGGTATATATATATATATATATATATATATTAATTTTTAGTATATAAGTTTTTTAGTTTACGAATTTTTAGTATATATATATATATATATATATATACTAAAAATTCGACTGAACTATATATAAGTATATATAGTTCAGTCGAATTTTTAGTTTGCCATAGAAATGATGATGATGTGGGCGCATGCGATACAAGTGTGATTATTAGTGCAGGGCTCACAAACTAACCTCTAAAAACGTATTTTTAGTAACTAAACAGCAATGTATTAATATAAGATTTCATGTAATTGTTTATGTAAATGGCTCTAGTTTCTTTTTAGTTTGGTGCTCAAAATTTTTGTCTGTTCAATTTTTTCTGTGAGTATTCGTAATGTTATTAAAACGGTTTCACATAGATACACTTTTATGTTTTATAGAGTTCTAGATGAAAATCAACATGGTTAGTATTTTGTAAATAAATAAATAATCAGCTGAATATGTGAATAAGCCACAATCACATCCAATATTCGTTACAAAAAATTGTGTGTGAAATTGTGTAAGCACTAATTCCATCGAACATAAGCTTTTTATACAAATTTACAAATAATTTCAGTACAAACCTCTCTATACCCATATAACAAACGAGTTGCATGCAAGTGCGATTTAGCGAGATGTCAGAGTGTGCGGTAACTCATGCGTTAATTTTGTTGAGACGCGACAAATTAATTCCAGCACAGATTTAGATGCGAGAGAAATTTACAACAGACGCTATTATTTTGAAAGCTTAGAATTTTCAGTATGGGGTTTGTGTGTCCTGTAGTGCTTTAGTTCTCAAAATTAATAACTAACAATACTAACATATACTACACGGCTCCACATTCATCGTTATAGTATTTTTTTATCTTGGCTCAGGATTGCCTAAAACAAGCACATGAAATAATAGGGTATGTTGATTTCGTTGCGATTGCAAAGTTCATTAAGAAAATAATAACACTAAGATGATAAAAGTAGATTAAATAATGCCTTATGAGATTTTTAGTTTTAGTTTACCCATTGATAATTTCTATTTCAGAAGCCAAAGTCAATTTCTCTCATCTACACATTTAGGTACCTATGTCCGTAAAGAACTGATTGTAATTTAACTATATTATATTCTATTTCTATTTCGTACTATTCAAAAAAACTAAAAGAACATTGAACACAACACAATCCAAATAACTTCACGTATAAAATAAATAATACAAATACAAGCCCTCTAATATTAAGTCGAGTCGTATCACCATCTTACGTGTATCAACCCATACCCGCTTATAATAAAGAAAATGAGCCTAATCTTAAATATGAGCCAGATTACAGCGATTAGTTGTGTGCTCGTAAACTGAGATAAATGTAATAGCCCTGGCATTATACGAGTACTTCTCTATGTGTATGTGTATATATGTTGAAAGTGGTGTGAGATAGGTTTATCAAGATTTTTCCGTAGGGATAAAAGTAATGGTAATTTTGCGTGTATTTTCCTTTTCATACATACCTAATCTATATCCTAATAATACAATTCAAATAAATTCGTTTATTTTACAAGTGTACGCTTATGAATGTCAAAATATCTAAAATTTAAAACTTGCTATAGGTGACATAGCCGGCAGTAACATAACGTGTTACGGTCATCGACTAAAATAATCTTTAAGCTTTATCTTTGAAACTGTAGTATGGAAAATATAAGTATATAACATGGAAAGCGTTGTTTTTAGTATGCTTAGATTGCTTAGTGTCCTGCCGCTACGAACGTAGCAAGTAGAATTCGTAGCATGTGTGGTGAAATGTTCACGACTGCTACGCGATTTCGTTATGATTTTGTACTTTCATACAATATAACACTAATACAATATATTATAAAATAAAATATACTACTAATAATCATATACACCGAATATTTCAATCATACGAAAATAAATTTCTCACCTATTATATTTTCTTTAAGCAAAACAAAGTAAATTCTAGCTAATTTATTCAAACTCAGTCTCCTAAAGATAAAAACACAAACTGAATTGCAAAATTAATCTAATCATCAGCAGAATGAATTTAAAAAGCGGCTGTCAACTCGATTACACCTCAATCTGGCTCAACAACGGGCGAGTTGAGACGAATATCCATCGCGCAATGAATAAAAAATAAGCCTCGACTCAAAAAAACGGGAGGGAGTAAAAAAATAATATTATCCTGTGGAAATGAATTAAGCAACTCGCAGATATGACTTGGGACACTAGGGGAAGGAAGGTGTGGAGACAGCGTTTTAACCAGTATCATTTACGTTCTCGTACAAATGAATGGCTAACAGACATACGGAGTTTTGTGATGGTAAATACAAAGCCTGAAAAATAAATAAATTCATTAATTCCAACTATTATTAAAATAGAATAACAAATGGTACAATACAATACAATACAATACAATACAATACAATACAATCACTTTACTTGTAGTACCTGCTATACATTTGCCTTGACAGAATCTTGTAAAAATCATTTTTTGTTTGTATTTTATCTATATTTAAACTGAAATTTAATATTTTTCATAGAAAACCGTATAAAGAAAATTGTACAAAGAAAAACCACAACGTTTAGGTTTAAAGCCAAAATAAAATGCCAACCTGAAGCCCTCTCCACATTTCCCAACAAGTGTATACGATCCGAGGGTAAGTAGGGAATAAAATTAACCGCGGATGATCGCTAATGAAAATAAATTGGCGGCGGGAGATTTGCGATTACAGCGACCTCTGTCGGGAGAAATACGCAGTTGTACGAGACAACAAGTTGGGGACATTCGAGTAGATGATCTGTGGATAGTATGAAGGCATGTTTGAATTTGAGTTATGTCTAGTGACAAAAACTTAGCTAGCTTTACCATATATATTTTTATACATGGAAGAGTATTGCGTTTAACTACACCCCGCTTGATGTTAAGTGTACGAGTAACATCTTGCAGGTACCTATTAATTCTGGTTTTGAAAACCCTTGAAGATGAAGAAGAATGAAAATATGACCAATGAATAAATGATAATAATACTTAGCTATTTTGTATGATTGGTATTTAAGTTTGTAGTCAAGACTCTCGGCAAGCGTGCTACATCTTAGACTATAGTGGTGCTTAACATCAGGCAGGCTATATTCAAACGTAAGCCTATTTAATGTAAAATAAATGATTGATTTGTTTTAGAGTCGGTAAATGTAGAATATGTATACGATTAATTAACAAAGCAGGTGAAAGCTAATCTTCATAATAATCCTGTACGGGACTGCAGAAATAACGGATTCGCAACAAATTTTAATTTGATTGAGGATTTCGAAGTTATGCTTTTAATTTCGACTTCTTTGATTTTTAAGACTTCTCGGTATTATCTGCGAGCCTACAATGACATTTAATTTTTTTAAACGGGATAAATATTACATATACAATACCTATACATAGTAATTTTCATGTAGGTATTATCAATTGCAAATCAATTCTTTCTCTCAGCCTTCCTGACTTTTGCAAAATATGAAGCATATTTTCATCAACCAAGGAAAGCTCTCCTAAATTGAAAGCTGCATATCTAGGGGTGGTTCATCTTCTTAAGTCAACGCGAGGATCAGCCCTGAGTTATGGCCAAGGAGGGAAGTTATTGCACAAGATTTACGTTTTACCACAAATTAACTGCCATGTTTTATTTTGAAGGTTCGTTAGTGATAACTGTTATCGTTAGAAGAAGAAAACTGTTAATGCAAACATACACTTACAAAATGTAGCATACGTAGTTAGAAGCCTAAGTAGATTATCATACTTGAATTCAGTAAGTACATACTCATTTATGACACGTTTGATTCTAAAAATCAAATGAATTGATCGGTAAAATAAGGATAAAAAATAAGAATAAAGATAATAAATTAACGTATTGACATAGAGTTACATTTGTACGATTAATAATTTATAGTAATTAAGTATCATTCATCATTATCGTGTTTAAGTAGTGTATAATATAGGTATATACTTTATTAAAAAAAGCTAGTGTGGCTCGTCGGTTGCAGTGTCTGCTTTTCATCCAGACGCAACCTGGTTCGAATCCGGCCCTGCACCAATGACTTGTATTTTCAAGTTATGTGTGGATTTGCACTCGCTTAACGGTGAAGGAAAACATCGTGAGAAAACCGACACGTTTGAGGACCACAATATCCGAGGACATGCATCTTCCGTGGGAGGACCTGGGCACCCACCACGATGACGAATTCTAATTCTAATTTTATTTTTCTAATTTCTAATACTGCGGGGGAGCCACGACCCTCAGTCATGAGTAAATACGACTTAAACGATGCCTTATCTTTAATGAATAAAATAACTTTATTAAATCGAGCTATGTTGACTGCTAAAATATTCCGTCTATTTTTATGCGACTAGTATTTATAAATTTACTAAATTTCCACCCAAACAGTTTGACAACATAAAGCGGCCAGTTAAAACCACCCCGTTTAAGTTTATTATTAAGTAAGGCAAGGCGGGACATCTCGGCAATCTCTGTACGACAATAAAACTCTTAAGCCCCGCCGGAGGAAGATTTACTCCACAAGTTAATTCAGCAATATTATCGTTGTCTGTACACCGCCTTAGCGGCCGCCAAATAAGCGAAATGAGAGAGAAAATTGTTACAATAAACCTGAGATTTTAAGATTTTCAGAGGTTTTGCTGGGTGAGTTTATTTTTCAGCTTCAAATAGTTAAAGAACATTTCTGTTGAGTGCGATTTCGTATGCTGTTTATCGTCGTAAATTCTTAATGTTATAAATTTATTGATAAATAATGTTCTTTATCGCCTATGTGATATAAAATAGCAATCAGAGTCAACCCACTTGCTTTAAAAAATATTAAATAAATGGTGTGATATTTCTAATCCGTGACAAACAAACAGACAAATTTCTTGAAAATATAAAAGAGATATATTTAAATTGTATTTTGCTCTTTACATTAATGAAATCAAATTTAAAATACTATAATAATAATACCTAGTATATAACAAGATTTACATGTATTATTCAAATACGCCTTTCAATAGTTACCGAGCAACGCTTTTATCATTAAGTACTTTGCTATGAAGTTCTTCGTTGTGAATTTTGTATCAAACCAAATTTATACAACAAAATAGAACTACATAGAACGTATAAAACTTACGTACTGATTCAATAAGCCAGCCTTTAGTTATGATATAACAAGGAGACAGCTAAGCCAAGCTTTCGGTAGATTTAATTAATTGACGTGACGTTTTTTGCCCCAATGTTGTTGGGACATGAAAGATTGGGGGTTTGTTCAGACACGGATGGATAAGTTCCCGTGCTTACGGTTTATTAGGGTAGGTAGTCGAAATATTCCTTGCTTCATTGATCATAGGAAAAAATGAATTTACTTTAAAAATAGATACATTCTTAGCATAAATTAAGTAGTAAAAGATTATGAGTTATTATATCACTAAGCCCGCACTAAAAAAAAGTGTATATAAAGAAGTAAAAGATCGTATTAAAATATTGTTTATATCCCGTGGTTGCTTACTCATGGCGATTTCGCGGTCAGTCCTTAGATGGGTGACCCATGCAAATTTACTAATGTACATAAGTGTTATTATTAATGGCATCTTGACCTCTCTGTGGATACCAACTGTCCGTTTACGAAGCATGGCAAAATTACAAAATCAATGTTTACCCCTACCATACGAAGTAACAAATCTACCTAAGTATGTATAATAAATACATGTACATATAGATACGTACAGAGCATTATATTTTCTTACCATATTCGTCACATAATATAGCAGAAACTTCTCAATTCATTACAAAGTCGGTAGAATCTTCAACCGGAGCTAAGATCTGCTAATAGATATAAGAATGCCGATGTAAGAGCGATTGAAGAAGGCAGCCAGTTTAAACCTCTCTAATTGGCATAATCTTCACCGTTTCATTCCGACGTTTCTATCACTGTACCTTCTTGCAACTAAGAGGTTTAATATCTCTGACTTTGAGGGATAAACGACTTCTTATAAACGTTTTGGTACCTTTAAAGCCTCGAATATCTTTTATGTGATTGTAAAGGTATATTATAAGTTTGACTGAGTAAGATATACTCTTGCGGAAAGAGAGGGATGAAATAAAAAATCCTTGACTCTTGCACATTTCCAGTATCACCAACATCATCATTATATCAGCCTGTGTATTTCCACTGCTGAGCAAAGGCCTCCTCTCCAGCGGACCATAATATAATGAAACTAAAACTATTTGATATTTTCAATTAAATTCGTATCTAATCATGATGCCGGTATGCCAGGTAGCAGAAAAAATAATCAAGGTAAAGGTAGGAAGTATAAAATAAACAGCACTCCTTAACCACGAAACGACAGTTTCCAAAACTAGCTTACCAAATTCTCGATATCTTCAGTATCTTATCTTCAAACTTGGTCTCCTTGAAGCTTCGTTGCGGAAGTGCAACACCAAACGCCAACCAGTCGGTCATTCACCAAGATCGAAGACGCGACAAAGACGTCTGTAGATACTGTTTGCGATTACACCAAGACCTGAAGTTTTGTTTGACAGGTGATTTGGGTCCTCCCGCCGGTCGCTTCCGCTCCGTCTCTGCCGAAGGCCTCAGATATCTATTGACACATGCTTTGTCCACTCCACAAACTGCTGTTAGTAATATTTCCTGAGATAGTGATGTGTTTAGATCTTTCAAGAGGATTGTGGAGTATGGTGTACATGTGGTTTTGTTTACTATTTTGTATTCATTGATCTTAGAATAACCATTTGGAATCAAGCGCATTGCTGAATTTACGTTGCAATTAATTACTTCTAAAGATATGAATCTATATATTAACTAAACGATTTTCACTCACGTGTAAATCGCGTAAGTTGTTTACGCGTTTCGGATGTTATGACATCCATCTTCAGAACGTATGTTCTGGGTCTAGCTATAAAACTAAGAAATCTATATTTCAATTCATATTGGAAAACGGGTAAATGAAAGATTGGAAAATCTTTTTCATATTATATTCAATTAAATTTTCGTTTATGTAATTGAATCGAATAAACATTTAGCCAATATTTGTTGATCTAAGCAGTAAACGCTTCCATTGTTTGTGTGAGCCCAGTGACGTAGTTTCACTTAAAAACCTTATTTTAACATTAGATAAAAATATTTACAATTATTTGGAAATTTCATCACAGCTTCACAAAAACAAGCATAACATTGGAACAATAAAAACAATCCGTTTTAATTTAAAACTAGGGATGTGTTTAAAACTATAAAACAATCGATCTATGGAAATGTGGTAAACAGCCTCGATATATAAATGCGTAAATACTGAAACATACAATATTCTAGATATCTGACTTATGCGATTTCATATTACAATTATTTATATTTGCATTTAACTACGATCTTAAATTATAATAATGTCTTTTAGAGACCAATATACGTACTAGAGTACACATACATAATTAACAAATTTCATCACTATTTTCAGATTGAACGATACTTTGGCACATCACTATGTATCTCACATGAGTATGTGCATTGTAAGATGTGAAAATCATTCTAAATACTTTACCGATCTTTGGATTGAGAAAGCTACTACACTACAACAAAGTTTTCTAAGCATTATGGAATGTGCGTATTCTATAGCGTAACTACTATTAAAAAGATCGATGTAGCTTCATTTACTTCTAGTGTGGAATACAATTGGTTGACGCGACGCATGACCAAAATGCTGGCCTTTTTCTGGCTCAACGTATCAGCATTGCCATCCAGCGTGGTAATGCGGCCAGTATGCTGGGCACGCTGCCCTCTGGTAGTGGGCTGGAACACTTAGATTATCTTTAGGCTTTTCTAAAGATTTTCTAAGTGACCCTTTTTGTAGTAGTTAGAAGTAGTATGTTTAGTTTTTCTTCTTTTGTTTTTATATTTTATACAATATCGCTTTCACTAAATAGTATTTTAATTATAATATAAAACAATATACAGTTACGATAACATTGAATACCATTCTAAACGACAAAGAGTAAGCTTCAGTTGAATACAAGCGAATATTATCGAAAGATCACTATCTTAGAATAAACACGATAGTACTTTACACAGCTACTGTGGAATTTAATAAATTAACCGAGAATATGTGACTATATACAATATACATATAAACTATAGCCCATGAGATTCATAAACAAACAGATGTGACGTGTCCTTTGATAGCAATTTGTTTGTACATCTATGTACATAAAACGATGTGATCGCTGCTCTTAACATAGACATATATCCTACTTCTAGGTTTACAAAGATTGCATACCTTACAATATAACTACTAAATACTACAAGAGTTGACAATAGAGACGTCTGAATAATACGAGCGGTTAAAAATTGGGATGACGTAACCCATTTTAATACTAACATGGCACTGCACACCATAACCGTATCGATCAGTCTTTCGTGTAATATGCCGATGGAACGCCACAAACACTCAAACCTGGGCTCAAGTTATTTTATCTGGAGCCTTTGATTCAGCAAATTCAGACCAATTTTCTTTCAGCGATGGCATGCGGGTGACCTGGATGCGAGTAGTGGCTCGGAGACGACGGCTCGTACAGCGACATCTTCAACCTCTTGCACTTGGCCCGTCTGTTCTTGAACCAGAACTGCACGTTCTTGGACTCCAGTCTTGGAAACTTCTGCCTGTACGGCATTCTGTTCAGCTCTTCTGTGTATTTGAGTATTAGGTTGTGTGAAGGGTGGGTGTTCATTGAGAACCACTGTTCGAGGACCGGGACTTCTGAGACCGGGTCTATGAAGGTGCGGTTGCGTTTGCGTCGCTCGTCCGATGCTCCCGCCAGAGCTAAGTTTAGTCCGCTGGCTGCATCGCCAGGAACTGGCCCGACTCCAGGGAACCCGCTCATGTACTGACTCATGTACATGATCCCGTGCCCAAACATGGGGTGGTTGGGGACCATTGGAAACGGAAGACGTTCAAGATGTGGAGAAGTAGGTCTGTAATGCCGCTCCTGCATCACTTCGTCATCAGACACCTCATGATCTTCCACAGTACCGTTTTCGTCCTCATTGTTGTTATTGGTACTGCTGTTGTTGTTGTGAGAGCTGTCACTGTTTTTTGCTGGAGATCGTTGTGGTGAACTGGCTTGATCAGTTTTGGTGAGATCCCTTGGTTCTTCTTTGATGTCGTGAACCTTAAACAATAAGAGAATTCGATTAATATTTGCCCAATTATAACATTTGGTTCTCTGCTGGAGACTTTTTGGTACATATTAAGAAGAAGGAAATAGAGAATAACCTACCTTAATATCGGGTGCCTTTGGAGATTCTTGTGGAGTATCTTCTGAGTCATTGTTATTTTTCTTTATTGTAATAAGAGACAGAGGTGCTTCTTGACTATCAGGTCTGTCGTCTGGGTTGAGATCGCCACCATCATCTTCTAGATCAGATCCTCCATTTGAAAGATTATCTTCAGACATCACCGACATAGGATATCGGCCAGGGCTGCCCGAAAGTTGCATGGGGCTCTTCATGGAATTGTGATCATGATTATATCCATCGTTTCCCATAATTGAGCCATTACTTGGGCTATGACTTCGGCTATTGAAACCGTTAAGATGACACCCCAATCCTCCAATGTTCCGCAACTCAGCACGTTTCTGTGCCGCGCGCGCGTTCTTGAACCAATACACTACATTATTCACATCGAGAGGTTTCCTTCCTCGTCGAGACTCGAGATTATTTAGTTCTCGCACGTACTGTTGTATTTGTTGTCGACTCGGGTGCTGATTCTCAGAAAACCAACGTTGCAACTTTGGCAGCTCTAGCTCGGGGTCGAAGCTAGTACGCATGCGAGTTTTTTGTGTAGGGTATTGACTCTGAACTGTCTGTAGAGCTGGATGCAAATGTTCAGGCATCGCGTTGAGAGTGGGAGAACGGTTCTTTGGTCCGGGCGACGGGTATCTGCGAGGGCTGAATGGCGGAGGTCTCGGGGACACTTGCGCACTCCACCACGACTCAAACTTCCTTCGCATTTCTTCAGATGGCTCGTGGAAGTTGTGCGGGCCCGGGGTCCTATCCTGCCCCCGACATATCTGGGCGAGCGTAACCTGCAACAAACAAAATACTCCACGTCAGTCACCGGTAGCATCAATGGTACGAGTAAATAAAGAAAAAGATACCGCAAACAATTTTAGATGGTTTTAACGAGGTCAGTCTAACCAGCAACAGATATAGAGATAATTGGTCGAGCAAACACCGAGCATTGTTTCACAGAACATCGCCATTAGATTATGAAAATATTAGGTCGGTTGTTAATGCATGTGTCATGCGCGGCCGGCGCGGCTGACGCGGCCGTGTTTGCGCGGTGGTTAGTGCTCCCTGCGCCGCACCACTTCAATCATGGTCTGCTCTAAAACAATGAGCGGGAAGGGCGTCTCTACAATTAGCATCCACCCACTCTGCCCTCAACTAGGTGCCGGCGGTGCCGCGCACTAAGTGCCTAAAACGTTTCCTCGGTTACTACTTCCACACAAAAAAAACTGATCAGACTCCCGAACTAACCATGTTTCAATCAAAACGACAAATAGACCGTGTGACTTCAAAATGATTTCAATGCCTTGTTTGAATTTCACAACTATTTGTTTAGCGATAGCTCGGATGCATATTTAGTTAGGTATTAATCGCGGAGCAAGTAGTCAATCATAAAGAACTTGTCAGATTATACTCCGTCGCCGAGTTTACTCAGCGCGGCAGTTATGCAAGTAGATCTGCGTATCGCTAGATTACATAGAACAATGCCAGCGATTACGTTGTCAAGCGACTTGTCTGTCGAGCCGTTTGCTTTACAACTGTTGCTAAATCATAGCGTTAAATCAAATGTACTGCATTACATTAGATTGCCGCTATAAATCATGTCAGAGGCATTAGTGGAGTGATACGTTAATCCGCTTCTTTGTTTTATATTTTTAAATAGTGAGGCCATATTTGCTTTCAGATATTGTCTGTTTCTTCGTGGAAGATTTACAAGAAGTGGCGCCTGCGCGTGATAACTCGTGTCACGTGTAATCCGACTAAGTACGTAATTCGGTGTGTGATTGCGAACATCGCTTCATGCGCTCCCCGGGACATCTCTCGACACAATGGGCTTAGTCTTATCTCATATTATAGTAGTATACATACGCTACTTACACGCTTCTAAATGTGATTAGATTGTAACAGCTCTCCTTCATAATTAACGGGATTTGGAACTTAAAGGAGATCTGCCGAAGACACTGTCAGTCAAGTTACTGTTATCATCATGAAACTTTTGCTTAAAGCAACTCAAATTGTGTTGGCTAAAAGTTGCAATCGAAACGGCACAAATTGGCATGTAATAAATTACCATAATTTTATAGGCGAGTTCATCTGGCGTTTAGCTACCAACTTGGCCCCGAGTGTTTGATTATCTCACTCCGAGTTCCTTTGCTTCATTTGCGCCAACTTTACCTCACCGTATCTATCTTTTAAACTTCGACATTGGAATCGCGAGTAAAATTAGCCCACCACTTAACTCAAAATGCCAAATTGAAATCAGTTTGCCGCGAACCGGGTTAAGCCTCGCGGAGGGAACGCATCGAGCGCTAACCTCGCGTTTAATAAGATTATAAAGCATTATTTTATGGTATTAATAAGATCAAAAGCGTTCGTACATCTAAAACTCCTTTTAACCCTCTCTCGCGGGCCGGAGTTGGTAAGACGGTGGGGTCGCTCGCTCGTAACCCGTTCGAGGCGGATATTTAGAAAATATAATAAGGCCTCGCGAGCGGGGATGAGACTGAGATTCAATTAAATTTATTATGTATGGAGATCTGGCGTGTGAGGCTGTGAGGCAGGTACTCGGTGCCTCGATAAATTGCTGTATCTACTCGCATCTTGTGAGACTTAAACCTCCCCCGCTCAGCTATTTTACGAGATTGCCTTATAACGATTCGCGTTAGTAAATAAATAATGTAAAGTGCTAAAGCCTTCATTGTAATTGAATCATAACGCTCGTGAGACTGTTTTGCTAGCAGGAAATTTTAGCCAAAAAGTGATAATATTTTTTGCTAAGTGACCACAAACAATAACACGTCTAAAAACAAGTTTGGTCTAAATAATGAAAATGCTAATAAATTGATTTTAAGCTATTCGTGTAACATTATATTGTGAAAGATTATGGAACATATAACCAAGTAAAATTACCTATTTTAACGTAGTACCTATTGAATCAGATTTTTTTGAAGCGTAGATACTTATATTAATTTATATTACAGAAAATAATAAATAACGCGTCTTGAAATTAATTCAGTCTTCTCTTTACATCACTGGTCTATTTATTTCAAAACATTTGAATCTATTATCATCCGCCAAGTCTTGGAGCGCTCGCGAACATCAAAACAAATGTTGGCTTAATTCTTCTTCCAAGTGATGATCCCTATTAGCGAGGACTTAAAAAGGTAGATGTTGTAACTTGGAGATGTCTAAGTACATATCAAGATAAGATAAGATAAGATAAGATATTTCTTTTATGCACACCAAAGAAATTACATAATAAAAAGAAATTTAAAAACTAATTTAATGCACATTGGGCGGCCTTATCGCCTCAAGGCACATTATAAACAGTTTTGACGCACTTGCGAGGACTTATTTTATTAGCAACTTGAATTATCCAATCACCATCAAGGCATAATGTAGGTTACTTTATCAATCACGTGAGCTTGTATAGAATATAATAAAGGATGTATATAGCTTCGACTGCTTTGTTTTGCGGTAAAAAGTTGGCTATATGTCACACCTAGTATAATATGACCATAACAAAGATCACAGTGATCCATAGCCCAGTTTAAGCGTAAAAGCAAAACAAACGACCAATAAACCAACAGAAATAACTAAAGCTTTTATATAATTGTATGATATGTGATATAAGTGTTTAGAGATATTTTACCGTTATTTAGGTGTCACTTTGGTATTATTTCGTTCCTAAAAAGTAACCACGCAAATTATAACGAACTCCGTATTGTGCGAGACGGATGTACAAATGTACAAGTATGTTGTTGTGAATTCATGGATTATTTTACATTGCCGTGTATGAAGAGCTGAAGACTTTCTTTCTTTAGAAATAGGTAGGACATTTAATCTGCTTCATTTACCTTTGTGTACACAAATGTTGTCTTACACTTATACACTTTTCTTTAATTTAGTTTTTTGAAAATTAGCATAAAAAAGAATTTGAGGCCTTTAAAATTATAACTATGTGTGTATAAGCTATCGATCATGAATTGGTTGCAGTCATTGCATTTAGATTTCAAAATCCGCGAGTACTTTGCATCTCATCAGTGGTGTTACCAACGTGCTATAAAATAATCTAAACCGTCCAATTAAACGAGACCCCATTAAATTCGGAAAACAATGCAAATTCGCCAATCCACACTGAATGGGCGACTCAAAATGCGGTAAACAAAAGACTCGACGTTAATAAGGGGTAAAGGTTTAGTTTGTGCGTATTTCTGTATAATACGTCGCTTGAACAATGTAGGTATATACAGGGTTACTGATATCTATCTACGCATAACCATTTAAAGGTTTTTTTACGTCAAAATTAACTACCCTTGTTCTTCGATTCAAACATTTGTCAAACAAGATTCGTCGCCCCTTGAAAATATGTATGGAGAAATTCATATATTTTTCGCGAATTTCCAAATGTTTTATAACAAAATTGTTGCTATATTGATGTACTTAAGCCACCTTTAAAAGGTAATGCGTTAGTTAGTAACTCTGTATCCATACACACAGTATTGGTATTGTAGACAAGCCCTGGGTTACTCCAATCCGTATTAAAGAACATAGAGCTCTGGGTTCAACGCAGTCTAGCGTGGCCGCTTTGTCTAATGATTATGATGAACAAGCTTTGATACCGTTTGACAGATGTTTTTAAAGAGCTTAAGGATTTATTCGCGGAGGTGTGAATTTGTACGCACGCCTACATCAACTCTGTTGGGAACTGTCCACAGGGGTCAAGGGGTTTTGATTCCATTTTTGTATTGGTGGTTTACATATTTTTGTAAAAAATAGTTGTTGTGTTCTTTCTGATTTAGCGTTTATTTTTTGTTAGAAATTGAATATCTCACGTCAATGTTATTTATGGCTGATTCTAATATTGATAAAATGAATTGCTTAATAGTTTAGTAAGTAGGTACTCACTTATGTTTCTAAATCCCCTAACAATTAAGTTTTTGAAACAACTGCTTACAATGGGCAGGAAAGAAACGGAGTGACAATTAGTTATTTTAAGGAATCAGCCATAAATAATCAATAATAAGACTATGAAAGATTTGGAAATATAGGTAGTACAGATTTAAAATACGAAAATTAAATTAAAAATTACCTCATCTAGCGGACATCCAGTGGACATTAGCAAGGGCCTGCTCTGCACCAGGAGTAGTCTCAGCAGCTTGTCCTTGATATCCTGCAGAGGAGTAGGCCTCGGCCGGAGTAACTGGATCCGAAGAGTAGCCACCGTCGTCAGCTCGCCCAGAACTTCTCCAACCGTGGCCAGAGGACCATCCGAGATACGCTCGAAGGGTAACGGCTTCCAGTTATTAATGACCACTGATCCTGTGAACGAAAATATTGTTAACTCGAAAACAAGATAATGAATTAGCTAATTACACAAACATACTTAATTTATCAAGAGGTAAACAAGATTATTAGAAAGTTATGTGAGAGAGCGTAGAAATAGGTTAAGTTTGTTAATAGGGATTATATGGAATTGAAAACAACAAATAAAGAGGGTTCATTTGGAATAGCGTATTTGTAACATTTCATATCTTCTTCTTATCGAATGAGACTGAAATCGAGAGCCTCTGACATGGCTTACCGACTGCCAAAACTAATAATTTATTTAAAATATATAATATCATAGTCTATAAACTTACTCAATAAATTAAGCAAGAAATGTTTGTCCGTCTGTTTGTTCCGCTTACACGCCGTAATAGAGCGTGAAACCATTACAGATTTTTGTTATCGTGGTAGAATAAGGTCCTAAGTGTGTCATAGGTTATTTTTATCCCGAAAAAAAGATAAAAAATCCTCAATTATCCACTAAATTCCACTACATACTTGTAACAATGTTGATGTACATTATATGTTATGTTGACTTGTACATTTATTTATAGTCTAAGTCCTTTGATATTGTTAATTTATTTTAGTGTGCAATAAAGATATATTGTACTAGCTGTGCCTGCGACTTCGTCCGCGGGGATTAGTTATTTTAGACATCATAATATTTATTTTTGCAGACAACCTCTTCAGCTTTGTAATTTTCAAAAAATTCAAAATTCATTTATTCAGAATAAGTGTAACAATAATTCTTAATTACTACCTAACATACTGGGTGAGGGCACACCCGTGCTATGTTAGCTAATTATAGCTGTTATCCGTTTTCGCAGCGCAGGCCACGGAAGTCCTCAAATATGAATAATTTTCCCCGTCTTTCCACATTTTCCATTGTTTCTTCGTTCCTATTAGTTGCAGCGTGATGTTTTATAGCCTAAAGCCTTCCTCGATAAATGGTCTATTCAACACAAAAAGAATTTTTCAATTCGCACCAGTAGTTTCTGAGATTAGCGCGTTCAAACAAACAAACAAACTCTTCAGCTTTATAACATTAGTATAGATTGTAAATTCCCTTACCTTTAGCAGAAGCAGCGAGTTCCTGTGGATATCCGAGCCGCATCATGGCTGCCGCCACCAGCTCGTGGAAGGCGGTGGCTGCGGGGATGATGACGTAGGAGTCCGTCTCCACTACGGCACGGCGGCGCCAGGCACCTTCCTCCAGGGATGATACCGCTTCAATCACGCAGTGCACTGGCAGGGTTTTACCTGGGGAAAAGAAAAAGTTGGTTAAATTTGGATGATCTTATCCCTTTGTTATCTTTTCTTACCTAACGTGAGATGATTTTAAGAGTTTATTTAAGCTACATGTTGTACATTATTGAGGCATTGTATTTTATAATGACTTAGTGGTTTTTCGGTTTTATTAAGACGACATTTATCTGAGTCCTTAATTTAATTATCCTTAATTAATTAATTAATTAAGGACATTGTAATGAATTTTTTATCGAAAGTGGATGAATAAATGGCTATTTTATTTATTTATTTTATTTTATTTATTATCTAAGTATGTGTTTGGTTATTTGCGTTTAAATATAATTAACAAAGCTTTAATGTTACAAAGTTGACATTAGAAAAATTCTGATTAATTATCATATACAGTACTAGAATGTAAACTTAAACTTTACTGTACTAACATGACTTAGGACCCTCTTTCTGTAAAATCTCTTCAAGAGTAAGTCTTCAAATAAGCTGGTGCTTAAGCTTCAGTAAGAATGCACTTGAGAGCTTAATGTCTGATAGCTTTCTTGTTCCGATAATGACTGGAAACGCATGAGATGTCTACTTCATGTGAAATCGGTTTTATATGTTTAAAATATACCTATCAAAGTTCTATAACAAAAATACAGTATTTAATTAAATTGGTACATAAGATTTCATTTTAAGTATATCAGAGAGCACGCCAAGTGGAAACATATTACAAAAAAAAATACGGTAGTGCAAAATAAAATGCAAATCAAAACAAGTTGCTTGGTAAGTAAAGCGAGAATAGTTTAATTTCAGAATTGGATTTAAATAAAGATAATATCTCTGTCATATCACATTTAATTAACGTCCAAGTCTACTCATAACTAAGGGATTAGTTGACCAAAAGACCGTCCCGGTCGACCGTACCGCGACTAAACCTCAAGTAATCCAAGCTTTATATTAAACCATAGGTGCTAGCCGAAAACTACCTTCCAAATCCCACCTTTTCGACCAAAATACGAGTATCGCACTGAAAACTATTGAACACAACTTATAAGATTAACTGTATCACTGAAAACAATTAAAAGTTACTTTGGTAGATTATGCATTGAAACTGTGTGGGATATGCTATTGGATGTTTGTCAGTGTGTTACATAATAATGTTAAAACTATAGCCTCGAGCGTGTTTAATATCAAATTGTAGCTTCTGTTTAATAAAACCAAAAATAAAAAAAGAATAAGAGGAAAAATATGTCTCAAATATAAAATAGACATACTCGTACGTGCAAAAAACGCTTAGTTCCTGAGATTCCATTTCTTTGATATTTATTTTATTTGAATAGTGAAACTACAAAAGATTTGTTATTTTCATATTAGAAATACACCTAGAGAATTAACAGAGTTTCAAAATTCTTAGTACCGCTCCAACTATAGTAAAGCATTGTTTAGAATGTGGGGATAACGTTATGTAAATTCAATAACATCCCCGTATTTAGGCGCGTATTGTTTTCGATATTAAGTAGGTAGGTACTTAAGTATTTTAATTTACTTTATTACTGATTTCATAAATCACGTATGAAATATTTAAGCACAAAATGCATAAAATTGTGCTCGTAGTTAACCTATGACATTTATACAATGCCTTCAATTCATTTTTGTTTCTGATGCTATTGAAACATTTTTAAAAGCCACTCTACTTAACACTACTTAATGAGAAATTACAAAGTGATCTTTAAAATGATTGTCAAAGAGTTTTTGCCCAGCAACAGCGGTAGTCGAAGCTCAGGCTTCAATAAAGCTTCAGGGTGCTTTTAAACGTTCCGCTGTAAAAAACGCATTGAAGCAGCAAAAACTATTTAATATCGTATCACAAAGCGCTGCAGCGCTGGCCGACGGCCGCGAAACTCGAGGATTAATTATTATTTTAACATTTCACTTGGTTTTTTGCAGCGAGCAAGTCAAAGCAGTGCGCTCTCGCCTGAAAAGTTGTTAAATAATTAAGATGCTCCTTAACGACAGCAGCGTCAAAGAAGAATTATGTAAGAACTGAAAAACCTTTTTGACAGAATAGGAAAAAAGCAAAGAACATTATAGTGTAGGCAAATTATTGCTGAATAATATTTAGATTTTTAAATGGGCCTGTAATTGCTGAAACCGCAGATCTTTGGGCTGTAATTCACATTTTTTTCTATGTTCAATTTGGTAATGATGTCTATATTAAAAGTTAACTTTTTTTATTTACGGACATTTTTCTTTATTTTTAAAATATATCATCTCAAATTTTCACAACTTTTCACAATTCATTGCACAGGTGCTGATTCATGACGACGTTGAATCTCATCAGGCACTTTTAAGTTGCAAAGCTCACGTCAGACCGGATGTGGGAGCTTAAACAGATATGTTCGGAATCAAATTCGCCGAGCTTCCTCGAGCTTTTACCCTACACCCCTGTTACATGGAGCTAAAGGAAATCGAAGTGACATAATGTGTGAAATATATATAAAAAAATGTGAAAGAAAGTACGAAACAAATGTTTAGATTAAATATTTTTACAGGATTTAAGTATTTTTTTTCTTAACTACCACTTTTAACTTTCATCAATTCATTCACATAGTGAATCTACTACCATCTTTACATATGTACAAGTCAGGTTTTAATAGAATGGTGCGTACTGTGACATCGTCCTTAATTATTTTTTTATGAATGTCTAGTTCAAAATGATTTTTAACCTTTATATCAAATGAAAAACCTATTTCTTAGAGATAAAATAAATAATTACATTATAAAATAATATTTTTTAAGGAACCAGATTTATTATTAGTCACAAATACATATGATGAAAAATTATATGTAGGTAAGTAGTAATATTTGATATCCATGCTTATGTACAATAAAATGGATTTCAACTAAAAATTGTAACAAAAAGGCATATCCAGTATTTTCACATAACCCCATTAGATTTAAGAGCGAGCTGTAAGCAACGTGTTACTTAACACAAAGTTGTATAAGTATTCTGACAAGTCTCATCCTAAGCTCTTTATTAGGGAACCTTTGTTTTCGTACCGTTACGTTTCATTTTGATTAAATTCTTATAAACTAAATTCATAGATAACACTTGGGTATTATAGCAGTTGTACAATTTTTGTATAGTCTATATATTATGTATTGTTAAAATAATAAAACCAAGTTCAAAGTAATCAAGTAAATATACATATATGACAGACGTCAACTTTTGTGTTAAGAATTCTTAAACTATGTCATATTATCCTTTGATATGACATAGTTTATTATGGTATTAAAATTACAATAATAGTTTATTAATATTACAATAATGGTAATAAAGCTAAAATCAGTCAACATTTTGAAATCATATATCTCTACATATGTGTCTGTGCACTTAAAATATTTTAGCTTCGCGTGTATTTCCATTGAACAATATAGAACTGTACATGTTTTATGTGAATCGCATAGATTTGCGTGTATCGGTCCATTCGTGAGCGATGATCTATTTAGATTGGCTAAGTCGCGTAGTCACGGATGCTGAAACCTTGCAACTACACATGCCACTTGCATCCTGTTGGAAAACTGTTATTACTATGTTCAATTGAAAAGCCATAGTGATTCAATAGAAAGTGATTTGCCACTGTGATATTTTATAATTTATAGTCCAGTGTCATTTATTGTTCGCTTTGCTACGATTTGGGATTGGACATTAATTCATAGTTTTAATAATCTTTAAACGTATTTAAAGAAAGCTCTTGACTAAATTAATAATGACTTCTTATGATACGAGATTACAATGTCGTTAGCTATGTGATTAAAAAAATAACGACTTTAACGATACTAAAATATTTTATAGGATTTTAAAAACTTTTAGTGGCAACGAAATAAATGTTCAAAAAACTCTCCAGCAACCTTTAGATGCATAAATGCACATACTGTACCAGCATCTCGTAAACTCCTTTCCACTAAAATACATCTAAAAGCTAAGACAAACTTGTAGGCTAATATCTAACCAGGGATGTAGCTAAAGCCTACTGAATAGGTAATCCCTTTACGCCCAAACTTTCACCTGACCATCCAGACCGTAACTCTATACCATTGTTGGGCAAATACGAGCTAACCTTACCTCGGGTAATTACAAAAATAGGCTTAGAAGTCTGGACCTCTGAATACTGCTGTAGTTTAGCTAGGCAGTAAAATTTGTTATCCTGGGGTACCTGGCATGGGGTTTAGTAAAAAATATGATGTCTTATATTATCCTTTATACTCAAGTAAAATTATTATAATGCTTTAGTTTCTTAGGAGTAGTAACTTTCATGATTACGAAACCCACTTTCTTTTGAATCAACAATTTTGCAAATAAAGCAAACTATCCATTTCAACGTTATTCAAAGATATAGCTATAGAGATATAGCTTTACAGATCCTCACAAATTACACACACGACAACAGTTAACAGTTTATTAAAAGTGTAAACTTCTACAATGGATGTTTATTTAATACCTTTGATTTTTAGAAGTTTATAGCCTTTTTTTAGATGACCAAATTACAAGTCACATTTTTGTTCGGGAAAAGCTTTATTTGTCCTGAATGAAACTAGCATTATGGTTGTCAGGATCAACCAGTCGTCTCGTCTAGGAAGGTAACCTGACTCCAGGTCTTTGCCGCCAGGCTTAGTACTTAAGCCTGCTTCCTTTATTATACTCTACTTTAATACTTAGCTCTTAACTTTACAATAACTTCCCGGTTCAACGAACTGAGGAATAGTTACTATAAATTGTAGTAGAAAATTCCGCTTTGTACAATTTTGTATTGTTTGGAAATGTGACCAAAAATTTAAACCATTTTTGATGTAAAAATATTTTGAAATTTTACATTTATAGACTCTGTGTTTCCACGAGCTTTCAAGGTAAAAATAAACATTGAATTGATTGTATAGTGTTCTATTAACAAATAGTGTGACGTTTTGAAATACTATTTCCCTCTTATATTATTGACTGCTCCGTTGGCTTAGTTGGTAGTGGCTCTGCCTGCTAATCTAGGGGTGCGGGTTCGATTCCCGCATGGCACAAGTAATTATGAATATTAAAATTTGTAATTACTTGTGTTGAGTCTGGTTGTTTCTATGTATAATAAGTATGTATTTACAAAAGAAAAAGTATATATGTATTATATCCGTTATCTAGTACCCATGATACAAGCGTAAGTGTAGTATGGGGCTAGATGGCGCTGTGTGATATGTCCTGAAATATTTATTTATTTACTTATAAAATAAATAGACAAGTAATTTTAAGACTCAGCAATTTCTGAAACGTGAAACGTAAAGTAATTATTGTATTTGAGTCCTACAAAATCAACTAACGACATCTAAACTTCTGTAACAAGCCAAGTAAATCTACTTAGATACAATCACCTACCTTAGTTCATTGTAATAAAGTTTAATTTCCTACAGCATTGTGTGGTTCACATTCTCACCATAAAGCGGAGTATACAATGAGATACAAGATAAGGCGAACAATTATTATGAAGGCGTTACATCTGTCAAAGGGCGTGAGGTTTTAATTAAGAAACTCGGTTCATCCCTTGTGGTGGTTTGGCCCAGTTGGAAACGTCGTTAGGAATTCACTAAGGTTTATCTGTTTGCTGTTAATAAGTGAGTGACGTAAATAGGTGAATAGGAAATTAAGTGTATGACAGCTGTAGATAACTAGGAAAATGTGAAAGAGCGGTCTTGTTATTATCGAATGAGAGTGGCCAATTCTTGTGTCGAGAGTTTTCAAACCGCCCTAATGGCCTCTGACATGGCTTTACAACTGCCGAATTAGACAAACAGCTGGGACCTACACTTTAACACGTCATCCGACCCACGGAAGCGCCCAAAATGAAATGCCACTTTTCGGTCACCCATCCAAGGACTGACCGCGTCGACCTTTGCTTAACATTGGTAATCGCATGCGATTGCGCTAGCTGAGCTACGGGCGCATCGGTTGAGAAGTGTAAGTAGTTAGTTGAAAGAGTGATTATACAACATTTATATAAGAGTAGGTAACGAAGGAAAATTTTCCACGCATGTATAATATATTTTAGGGAATTAAATAATAATTTCAATTTTTGGGCCGTAAATTAATGCGAAATAACATAAAAATAACATATTTCCTTGATTTTTGCTACAACAATTCAAGAACCACCAAGAACCAAGACATCAAAGATATTCTTAGTAACGAAACGTCGCGCGCGTGTGTGGAACAATGACGTCACGCAACCGTATCGCGTAAGGAACCGTATTGAATACCAGAAGAAACATTCATTCCGAATGTCAATTAAACTGTGCCCTCGAAGGCTCAAAAAGGCCATTTGTTGGAGACAATCGCAGCTCCCGGCGTAAACTGACAAACGACAGGAGATAGCGACGTCTAAAGTCTAAACCGAGCTTTTGAACTTCTTTGACGCGTTCGATAAGCGAGCCGACATGCCGTGGCGTGTATAGGGTGCTTTACAATGGTTTTGCAAGTTTTCACGGAGTCGTAAGTAGGTAAATGTGTTAGCGATTGACGGCGACACAATGAGCAGATACGGTGTGATGCGACCAGCGGTGAAAGCAGGGGTCTTTAGTGGTTCTAATTAATAAAGCTTGTTATAACACTTTGATAAGCACGTTTTCAATGTGTAGAAATCAAAAGTGTATTTTGTTTCTAGTAAAGCTACTAGAGTTTGATTAAATTAAGGTCTCTCTGCCTTTATTTTTTTTCTGAATGAATCAATCAATAGACAATTTTTTGAAGGAATTAAATAAAGGAAAGGAAAGAAAATTTACAAGTTCCTTTTTTTTATCAAATACTTTACATAATTTTTGTATAACATAAACATATTATATTTACATAACTAATGAGTAAAATAGACCAAGCAATAGACCAGCTGTCGTCACCGCGTTTAAGCATTAATCTCATTTGTGTAATAAAATCTGTGTGTTAGTATGATCCGGCCGTGAAATGCCTACTCCGCACGATAATCCTGTTAGGTTAAGAAGGTTTCTACATATTACGTGCTTTGCTTCGCCTTAAGGATTAGACGACGTACGCAGTGCTGGGGGAATCGGTTCCTTTGTATTGATTTTGTTTTAAGGAAATGTGAGGCGTTATTTTGTAATTAGTTGTGAAGTTTATGAATATATTCCAATAATTAGTGTGTATGTAGGTGGTGACTAAAATCTTGCTCTTGCTAAAAGTTAGGGCCAAACTTGGTCCAGATTTGCACAAAATTACATTGATAATCAGAGGCTTATATCAAGCAGAAAGGCTGCAGTGATGTCAGAGCTGATGACCTATACGCAACTTGGAAACAAAACGGGTGAAGAAATATGAATATCAAGCTGTTTTCTTGATCATTTTACTGCAAAATCAAAATCCCTACTCCAAAATCAAAAAACAAAACAATACTTAATAATATCTCACTAGAAAGCACAGCTCCTTACTATAGAAACACAATTTATTGGTATTAATTCAGCAGACCCTAAGCCAGACTTAAGCGATTACGGCACGGCAAAGATGCAACGTAGATTTACAGCAAAGCTCGCCATGACAAGGTGGTCATCGCAAACCCCCAGATCTTTGCGCCGGACAATGAAGACAAAGGAGACATAAATAATTCAGCCACGCTAAATTCGACTTTATTGTTCGGTCGGTAGGGCTTATTTGTTAATATTAAGGTGTGTCAGTTTTGTGCTAAGACGAGTAGTTTGCATGAAAGAGGAATCGGGCGTCTGGGGCTAAACCGTCAGGGCAGTGGCCGTCCATAAATAATTAATCTGAGGCCGACGGTTTCGTAAACCCCGCAGTGGCTTAGGTAACAACCGGCCTGGGACGTCTCGCACTGTTACAAGATGCGTTTGTTTTGTTTCTCATTGTTTTAGGAAACTAAATCAAGAAGATTACGACAAAGAAATTACTTGTGCAATAGATGAAACGAAGACGATTCCTTTCATAACGCCAAATTTTTGTATCAATATCGACTGACAACCCTCACATTTTAATTACTATTTGTTAAGAATAAATGAACTATTGTATACCTATACGGTGTATATTACTCACACAAATTTTGATATAAAAGAATTCTACAGTGTAGATGTAAAAACAAAAGTTTCCAAATAATTCTAATAAAAAGTTGTACTTATTTACTATAAGTTAAGCGTGCTAAAGCGTAGTTGCTACGAGACGCCTACGAAACGCGTAGACAGTCTACAACAAAAGGAAGATCACGAAAATCAGTGATAAAATGGATCCCAAATAGTCATACAATAATATAATAATATGATTAATGATGAGGGATGAATTTAATGAGGCCCTTATTATGTTAGTATATATAGTTCTGACATCGAATGAAATTCAAAATAAATCAATGTATATATCTTAAAATAAAACGCATTTTTTATCATTATGTAATAAGGTAAGGTTATTATTTATTCTAAAAAAATATCTAAGTTGTATACCTACTCAAAAAAAGTGTTCTTTTATTTGTATATGTAATCATAACTATGTAATTTAATTAGACCTGCAATTTTACTTGGCAAACTAAGCAAATAATTTATAATTCGTAGTCATTCTATTGACTTGCTCTTCTATACCAAAGTATCACCAATCTTCTATTTACCTCTGATTACAAAAGTACAGACACGTCACATATATAGCAGTGGGTCTGTCTCGCGCAAAGCTGCCTAATCCGCCGACCCACCGCCGCAAGACGGCGCTAGTGGGGCTTCCGAGGATATCAACTATTTAAATATGCGTGCATCGGACAACAGGAGGTAAATAAATAATATCAGTTACTAATAATTTAAACTATTGAGTCTGAATGATGATATTTTTGAAAAGATTTTATGTTTAGGATCCCTTAAAAAGATTTTCGATTCTATAAACAAATAATTGGTATTAGTATGATTCATAGATTGATGATGAGAAATACACTTACGATAGGCATTTTAAATTTTTTCATACTTTTGAATTATTTAACTTTTAGGTGATATATAAAAAAATATCAATGAATTTAAACCTAATAATGGCGCAAATATAGCTGTTATAATGGCATATAACAGCTATATTTCATCGCAGATTATCTCATGATACCTGCAACACTATTTAATTAATTATCCAGCTAATACCGCATTACTGGCAGTCGGCAGCACCGCACTATTCTCAATCAGTGCTGGTCAGAATGGCGTTCAAATAATCGGTGGGCAGTTAATGAACGCATTTGAAAAGTTAAAAGCCTACTGTTAGGCCGGTACACAAGCGCGACTAATTAACGTTGCTCGGTAATGCCGCCAGTGTGAACGGGGACTTAGGAGCATTATCGTCTAAATTGTACTAATGTTTAGTTGTGGGCGTGTGTCATTACATTAGTGATTTTGGATACAAATTGGGATGAATGAAACGTTGCCAACTCGTTTTGGTACGCGCGGGATCCGAGCGATAATTGTGGAGCGTATCACATGGTATGAATAATTGGTAATGGCATCATTATATTTGTAAAAAATATATCAACTTAAATACTAAAAGAAATAATTAAGAATGTGATACTTTTATTATATTCTAAGAATTAATTTAGCTTCATGTAGGTACGAGTGTGATCCAAAAATTATCTACTATTGACCATAAAAATATCAGTCTATCATTTTGAGATTCAAGTAATAAATATAAAATATTCGCTTGATTGCACTGTTCGTTCACATACACCATTAATGCTCGCATTTAATTTAAAAAAAATTAAGACTTAATTTCACATGGAAATTTCTAAAATCGTAACAGTTGGTACAAATCCGACCAAAATTGTATAGGCTTTGATACGATTCGTATTTAGAGAACACAGACAGACTCGATTTAGTAATTAATTTTACCGCGCGAAGTGCTCTAAATGCACCAGAAACTATAATCCCCGTTAAAATGGGAAATAGGCGACTATTCACTTTGCCATCAAATATAATTTTGGCTTCTAAACGTGGTACTGAAACATAATTATGAATTTTGGCAAATCCATTGCGTGCTATGAACGCAAAATGCGCTTTAATAACGGCATCTTTTGCACTGGCTCGGTGGTGCCTTCGTGTAATGTTTTATGCAAGTACTCGCCTTACCGCATCGCTAGAATCAGTCTGGCGGCCAAAACTCCCCGAAACAAACATTTTAATAAACAATCGAACATTCCCAATAAGTAAGTAGTTCATTTGCCGAACGACAATCCTACGAGAGCAAAATTATAAGATGCGATCATTTTCATTTGCTTCCCGGCGCCGCTCAATTTTTCGCATAACGCACCATCCAATGAAAACACAAATTAATCTCCTCATTTTTTGCATACAATTTTATATTATTGAGCTCAAATATCCGAACTCGATGCATTTCACGATGCGTAATCCCGCGTCATCGATAGTTATGGATTTCTTTTGTCTCGAATCGAATGAATTAATTCATCATAGGTTAATAAATATCATCAATTTACTATAATGTCGGTGGGGAAATAATCTTCAAAAGATCCGATTTCATTTTGTTTACGAGGTGCGGCGTGAAATCCGAAATCAATATAGCGAGTATAGAAACAGGAGAGCAGGCGAGGGCTGTGTCGACGTGATATCCAACACGGGTACGGATTAAGCGACGTCAAATCCGGGATTAAGCGGGGCCGGGATAAAACGGAGGCCGGGATCGGCTCGAGCGCGGGTCAGCGGGATTTGAGCGCGTCGCCGGGGCAATAAAAGTGTCTGCAGCCGATTTAGCCTGAGCCCGCAGGCAATTCGGCGCGCCGGCCAATTGCTAGGTAATTTCGGCGTGCGAGCGATCTGTCCTCACAAAGCCGCCCTAATGTCCGCCGATGGGATTAGCCTAGTGTCCTACGCCCTTCGCGATTTATTAGACAGAATCACACGTCTACATGAGACTTAGGTATACCTTTCTGTTTACACCGAAAACGTTTATTGATTACGGAGTAAAAATTCATTAATAATATCCGTAACATTGCTACTAATTAAATATCTAAACAGCGGTTTCACCCGAGTCGTTGCACTCGACTAATCAAAGTTTTTCTAAAGTAATCCCGCTCGTTTGCAATGGCCGTCACTGAGCTATTATAGGGGCCCCTTCGTAATCCGGATTGGAGATTCATTAGGGCGAGATTATACTCTATTGAAATCTGGAATAAGCTGGCGCGAGCGGAACGGACAGCGAGCGTGGACGATGTACACCACACTGTTAGCGATGCAGTGTGGATGCTGGATGCTCTTTTAAAATAGTATTTTTTTTTAAATGCAGTACAATTAAAACATCGTTGTTTTGTTTTGTTGGTCCGATTGCTTTTTTTTTACATATGAAATATATGTACATAGTCTTTTTTCTAGTGCAATCTTTATTAATTCCACACGATCTATTGATCATGGAAACGAGAGCTTATGTTTTTATTATTTTTGCATTCAACAATGCAAATTGCATACATCTATTCGATACGTATGTACATGAACCCAACTCTACTTCCCTAAATCAAACGCACCTTTCAACCAAATAAAGTGTATTCGTACCATTTATTCGGAGATGTTTTCCCTAGCATTAATATTATTGGATAAGTCAGAATACATCAAACGTGTCGACTGCGTGGTAAACAAAACATTCTGATGAAAAGGTACACGTAATTACGGTGATATTTTATCATATCTTCCTTTGAAGGGAATGTCAATATGGGAGATATAGATAGATATTTATCAAAGTTATTTAGGTACATGTAATCAGGTTAATAAGAGCGTTAAGTGAAAGCATTGCGGTAGGATAAAATGTCACTATTTTTAATTAATTATATATAGTATAAGTAACTAAATATTACTATTTTATAAAATTAGAACAGTAAATAACTAGATTGTACACCAGAAAAATATAAACATAAAACAATCTTAAGAGACATAACTTAACCTAGGTACATTGGGCGGCCTTATCGCATAGAGCGATCTCTTTCAGGCAATTATTACAAGTAGATCTAATAAAATCGTGTTATGAATATGATTTTATTAGTGCACTGTGTTGTTAGTTATTTAACTGATAAATAAAATATTACATCTAACCTGAACAGCCTAAAAATAGTAAAAATGGGAACATATATTTATACATATATTTTATCCATATTAAAAAATCCTCCCACATTCACAGTAAATATTGTATAAAATGTATACAACAACCAAAAAATCTTACAAAACCTGAACACTTAATCGTACTAGGAGCTTATCTGTTTTTGTAGTCGTCCAAGCGGGATTAAAACCGGCTTTATCCCAGAATTAAATATTTATATCACAAGCAACGAGAGTACGGACTAACACAGAATCAGTTAAAGAGAATCGGATAAAGGCTAAAATTATAGGCATTATAGATAAATTGGGAATTATAGATGTTTATTAAGTATATATTTTTAACGAAATATACAATTCAGATCATCAGAATATATTATATACACAACAATAAAAGTATTATTTGGCTTTTGTAAAAAAAATCTAAGTGCCCCCTTTTTGTAGTAGTTAGAAGTAGTATGTTTAGTTTTTCTTCCCTTGTTTTTATATTTTATTATCTATATATATAAAACTCAAAGGTGACTGACTGACTGATTGTCTGACTGATATAGTGATCTATCAACGCACAGCCCAAACCACTGGACGGATTGGGCTGAAATTTGGAATGAAGGTAGATGTTATGACGTAGGTTTCCGCTAAGAAAGGATTTTTGGAAATGTCACTTTTAAAGGGGTGAAATAGGGGATGCAAGTTTTACTTCTTAATGCGAGCGAAGCCGCGAGCACCCACTAGTTGTAAATAAAGTTATAAAATTATAATAGGATGTATCATAGATTTTAATTTGAATATTTCCCTTTTGTGTGGGGAACACACATTATTTTTAGAGATAGTTACTATATTTTTTGTGGATGGTTGACAATATTTTTCATGAAAGAGTCAAAAAGGGGGAACTGAATATTTTGTTCACAAATGATTTGGTAAAATAATCATATTTTATTCATAAAGCCATTTTACACGTTACATATTAGTCAATCATCAAAATTAGCGTTCGAAAAGACAGCAATAATATTAGACCACTAACGTTCCCGCAACTCTGTAACCCCTATGGTAGGTCGCGGTTTTTCTCTAAGGTTCATTGACTAATACACCAAACCCCTTACCAATCGACACATACCAATTTCAACCCTATAATCTTCTACATAGAGGCTATTTTCTTTCAACAGGAGGTGCTCCTGTGGCTTTCCACTGCAAACCCAAGATAAGCCGATGGATTAGTTCGACGGAACGCAAAAAAAGAATAAAAAGTTTAAACTACACTCTGATTGCGTCGAATTTTTTTTTTTTGTGTACAGAATTAGGGACTTAAACAACCCTTGTAAAGGAGCATGTCAAGCGATAAAGCCAGTTTTGGATTTGAAACACTATGAATAATGTTTAACGATTTATTTGTGCAATTCATTTTGCCGGGCAAAATAAGTTTCAAAAATACCTTCACAAATGTATGGTATGTATAACATGAAAAAAACTTTGTTGAATTTAATTAAGTTCTATTTATTTGAATATGTAAAATACTATAATGTTTTACATGCTATACATTTGTGAATTTGCTTAAAAAAGGCCGTATAATGTTCAAGTATACGAGTACATATATATATATATGTAATAAAAAAAGTATGTGCATTTACACATACATACATACATACATACTTTTTTTTATTATATATATATATATATATATATAATAAAAAAAGTATGTACATTTAATTCAAATTAATTATTGGTTAGTTTTAGTTTTTATAATCTACAATTATTTTTTTATATTTTGTGAAAGGTAACAGGAGTAAACTAAACCATAATTTCCAAACGGTTTTCCACAAACATGTAAAATTCCAGTAATCTCCATAAATAGTGGGTTCCCAAACAAAACAGTGAATGGAAACAAAAATAAAAAGCGTATAAAGGGCTAAGACCCTCAATCCTTCAGGCGGGAGACACGTGCAAATCCAGGATACAAGGATACAGGGATACAAGGATTGTACCCGATCCCGGCTTACCTTAATCCTGGTGCCGAAATATACGCAAATAACTTATAGTTGCTATAGAAGAGGTGTGATGGAACGGACTTTTTATTGTCTGGGTAAATTTTCGATGAATCGCGAGTAAGAGATTTTTAACGCGATGAAGCAATTATTGAGCTGATGATAATGATGACAGATTTAATGATGAGAGTTTCTCATCGTATTTGATAGACGTGTACAAAAAGTTTTTTACTCAAGTAAATACTCGTAATAAAGTGTTTGGATCATAAATAGCTTATTTTTTATTTTAGGTTTCGGTTTTTTTGTCGTTCCACTATTGTTTCCCTCAACATTAGGACATTTTCTGGCTGAACATTTGCTTAGACGTTATGAAATTTATGATCGGTCTATTAGAAACGTCACATGCAATTTTTTTTAGTAGTCAGTTTCAATAGATAAACTTGTAAAGTTTCATGATAAGGCTCATCTCAAAAAACCATACAAAGGTTCAATTCAGTGCTTTGACCTGGCGTAAGTGAATCATAAAAATGACCATCTCTGGTTGTTTTTATTGCGCAACAATTATTTGATTTACCCGATAACTCACTAGATGCACCATCGCAAAAAAAGAATAGGTATGATATGAATATGCAAACAAAAAACAAACAAATACATCAAATACCGTCGCGGCAATTCTAAATCCAACTTTACAACTACCCACTTACTAAATCTCACATATTACGTATAGCGCTATTGGCTCGGTCGGTCGGGAGATAATCCCATTGTCCGTCCCTCTCGCACGCACAGGTGGCGCGCGCAAATCCTCGCCACGTCCCTTTCTAATCCCTTATTTGAATCTTATCAGATCTCCGGAGATACACCGGTAGTGGTCTAAGTCCGCGCGTGTGGTTGAGCCCTTATCCCTTAGGGTTGTCGGTAAAAAATGAGGGACACAGCTCCCTTGTGTATGCTCCATTTGTCTTAAGGTTAGTGTGAGGCGGGTAGTGCTGTGAAACTAAGATGTCTTGTTAAAAATAATTATGTGAGACTATCATAATCATAGACCATCATTTGAATTAGAACACAATCTAAGTAAAATAATATATATTATTAATAGTATTTCAGCCTATAGCATCGTTTGATTCAATAAAATTAATCATATTTGCGTAAACGTATGCTAAAATGTTACGGTTTGTATATTTGTAAGTAAACAAAATATCCGCTCTATTGAGAAACTAAAAAATAAATTGTAGGTCGGTCGTTAAGCCAGGTCAGAGGCCCCTTAGGGCGGTTTGAAAACTCTGGACACCAGAGTTGGCCACTCTCATTCGATAAGAAGAGGAATTCAGAAACTTAAATATTTTTCGATCTGACGCTTGGTTTAATTGTATAAGAATTTAATAAAGTATGTGGTCAAATTAGAGCACATCCCTAATCTAAATGAATACTTTAAAGGCGCGTGTACACTGGCCGCGTTTATCGTCCTCATGCGCAATTGGAACTAAATTTACGATTCTGCAATAGATCGACGACGGCGCGCGCGCAGCTGCTTTGATCTGTCTGTCAGACAGCGTGGAATCTTGGGTAGGGATTTCCTAAAAAAAAATGTAAGTATAGTATTAATCTGATATATTAACGCACAAAATTACTTTCAATAATTTTATTATTTGTACTCAAATAATACTTTTGTTTCAAACTTTAACCTTTAACTTTTCCCTAAAATTTACCTACGTTGTATTTTTAAAATTCATCTTTAAATAAGCCAGTAATCGTGTACATTAAGTACGTAATATTATGTTTAAATTAATAAAAATAAAATACAATGTCACATAGATAAAAACACCATAACCCATTTATAATTGACACTCATCGATAAACCCGAGGGTATCATCTTAACATTGAGACAAAAACTTCCAGTGGCCAATAAATATCAATTCCCTCTTAATAAAACAGTGGCCATAATTTAAAGGAAGCGCCTTGAATTAAGGCATTATTTCTTGCCAGTGTAATAAGATAATATTACTAACCCTTTGTAGGGATTAAGATTTTGTTAAGGGCTCGGTCCCTAAGCCCAGCCAGACGGGACCCCGATTAGAGCCGCCCTTTGCCGCTCACTTCTATGGTTTTTATGATGCTTTAAACAATGAACCATATCCTGGTGAAACGATTTAGATTGCTACATCAATTAAAAGTTCTAGTCCTACAAAATTTTGTGGAAAACATTGAAATAATAATGCTGTTTTTTTGTTACTTGATTGGAGTGGTCTTACAGTGTGCATTGGCAGTCTCTTTTGAGAGCCATTCCTGTACAAGACGAATTGTAATGTGCTTCAGGTGGTCTATTGGTAGAACATCTGACTGTGCACTGTGCAGTGTAAAGATGGGTTTGTTATTAAAATAGCCTAACAAAAGAAAGAAATGTTAATATCAAAGTCCTCACATAGTCACACATGTCTTATTCGCTGCAAATCATGTTAAATCTTAATCGATTGGAACCGGTTTCATCTGGAGACGAGACGGCGCGGGCCGCGGGGCAGTCTGCAGCTTCCAGTACAGATATACTGGTAATTTATCTTAGAAAAAAAAATATCTTTAGATTTGGCTAAGGTATCAATATGGAAAAAAACTATTAACTACGTACTACCACATAATATAAAATACAAGTCCTACTACTAACCTAACATCAACAAAAAAGTTAACCTATAGCAAATTTGGGAAAGCAAATGTTTTTCATGTGCCATGTTATCTGCATGCTACTAGTATCAGACTCTATTCAATCATAACTCTGTCGAAGTATATCTTTCTTTCTCCCAAGCCTGTCTTCTCAAGAACCCTGTACTAGGCCGATCTCCGTTCGCCCCGTAAGCTTAATCTTGACAAATGGGCCGGATCATCCGTAACCGCGCAGCCATCCACGTTTTGTCCACACAACTCGACCGCCACGATTTTTTATCGATTGATCACCGGCTCAGCTGATTGCGTCTTTCTGTTGTTGCCGACGGATTACTTCACACACACACGAACGATGGCATTAACGAAATTATAAAGTCACACACAAAAGAATAATCGTGAAGGATTTGCGTTATGATACGCACACACATGCAATAATTCGTTTTGATTTCCGAGCGGTAGTCAGCTGACCTACGATGTGTGGGTGAGGACTTGTAAGTGTGCGTTAAGTCGAATGCATGCTTCAAATTGGGCTGAAGTGCAGGAGATTATCTAGAGATGATTGATGGAGGAGCCCCTGCCTCGGTGCGGAACAGATAAGCCCCCGGCAACAGAGCTCGGATATGATTGGGCAAAAGACTTTCTTTAATCTTTTGATGTCGAATTGAATTTCAGTAACCTCATCGAGCTAATCTTATTCAATGAGCTCCTCTAAGGCTCCGGCACGGAATTGGGCTACGATGATATTACTTTATAAACTACCTTATCCACAGTAACGGTGGCAAAATCCCTCATTTTCATTTTGCATTATCGGAAATAACCAAATCCGACCAAATAAGACTTGGGACGGAGTATCCGAACAAAGAGCTGAGAAACGACAAAAACACACTATTTTCAGTAAGAGTTAGTAGATATTCATATTAAAAGAATAGCAAATTGTCTCCATTAAAAAAGTTTAACCAAAAACAAGCAAGCGCAGAAACTTCAGGATAACATTATTTTTAAGGGTGCAGGACACTCCTAATTTAAAATTTAAAAACAGCATTTTTACCATCTAAACATTTTGTATCTTGTCGATTGAAGTAATGTTCAATCAAATATTATCAGAAGTGAATATGCTTTTTTTCGTTCACATTTCATCAGAATTTTCACAATTTTTGGTATGGGGGATAGTCTAGGCTAAGAACGACATTAATTTGAGGTAATTTTATCTTGACACAATGCAAACGAGCAAAAACCGCGGGCATCTATTAGTGAAGTTCATAAAAAGTGACCTACTGCATTTGTTTCAATACGAGCACAGCTAAGGCAGAGCACACACGTAGTACTAAGTAGAGCTTCATCCGGCTGATCTGAGATTAGACGGAAGCGGCTGCCCACGGTCCGGGTATCTCAGACCGGATTACTGGGATCCGGATTTTGCTGAATATCTTGCATCAGATTTATATGTGGTTTCTACCGGTGAAGCAACATGCTATTGTTAAATGTTTTAGTTAGTATAAACCTCATAAAATTGGATTTATTTTATGTGAAGTTTTTTTGTTAATTATGCCACGTGTCTTTTCATCATAACGTGCCAAAAATATGTACGGAGGTATTCATACATACGGTGTAATAAATGTAAAAAATCGTCACTATTATCCATCACTAGTTATTTTAAAAACACTTCAATTTTTTTTCTCCAAAATATTCAACAGTCAGCACACGCAAGGTCGAGACAATGCTGATGTAGGGTGCACACACACACGCGCGCGGATGAGGCCTAAGCCGGATTACGCGACCGGTGGATCTGGATTGTAGGCAGGCACCGGAGAGGTCGGGATATTATGGATTTACGAATGAAAAATGTTCAAAAGCTGTTGGAAAAGGTAAATGTATGCGTTGCCGTCACGACGTGCTCGCGCTTTTTATTTTATTTTTACACTTTTTTGGAGATATACCTATTCTTTTGTATTTTGAAATTAATTATTTTCTGCACAGCTTTGTCACATTTTTTTTTTCAATGTTTCGTAGTTTAGTCCACATATTTGACAACATTATATTTTTAAGTCGTTTAAAAGTAACAACAACAACATTTATTTTCCATGCTATCCAATCTGTACCCATACCACCAAAAAAAACAATGCATCTACCTTAAAGCCAAAAATAATTGAAACATATATGTATTACGTATTCCCAGTTCACCTCGATATCTACACACACTCGCGCGAGATCGCCGGATGATCCGGATGAGCCGCGTCCGGATCAGCTCGTGTCGGCCGGAGATAAAGCGAGTGTGCAACCCCCCTACACGCTCGCCGCGACGCAAGCCCTTGGCTCTACTCGTACTGTTTAACAGTACGTTATATTATAATCTAGTCTGAATTTTTTGTTAAATGATATCGTTACCTTATGCTTCTGCATACATAGTTTGAGTCGTAAAATCTTAATTTGTAACCCTATCTACATATACGCCCGCCTCAAAGCTTTGGTTATTTTATTAAGCAGTATACTAAGAAAGTTAAGAATATTTTACTTAAATGCTTATATAGACTGCTCTGTTAGTTTAGTTGGTAGAGGCTCTGCCTTCTAATCCAGGGAAGCGGGTTCTATTCCCGCATAACACAAGTAATTATGAATATTTAAATTTGTAATTATTTGTGTTGAGTCTGGTCGTTTCTATGTATAATAAGTATGTATTTACAAAAGAAAAGTATATATGTATTATATCCGTTATCTAGTACCCATGATACAAGCGTAAACTTAGTATGAGGCTAGATGGCGCTGTGTGATATGTCATGAAATATTTATTTATTTATTATTATTTATTTATAGGGTTACTTCTGAAATTAAATATCTGACCGTTGCTTTTTGGCAACAACAACACTAATTTGAATATTGTAAAATTAACTTCAAAAATAAATATCGCATTTTATATATATGTTTCAAAACACTTATAAATGATTATTAAACATTCAACTTATCTTTACCATATTATTTAATTATTTATTTTAGCATTATATTAATTCAGTAGCTCATATACTGTCTCAACTTACACTGTGTTGGGTTGTAGAGGGTATGAGAAAACTAATGAAACAATGGAAACTCTTTTTACAATTTAAAATTAATATTTTTTGTCTGTGACATATGAAAAACATTTGTGACTGACCAAAATATGTTACAAAATTTAAATACCTATAGAATATTTTGTATTATGCTATTTAAACAGACCTACAAAGTAGCTTCCCCACCTAAGCAACCATAAAACACTATCTTAAGAACCAATCGCATTGACCAATAAAAAATAATAATCTTAAGTTGTTGAATTTTCAAACAAGATGGATCTATAGATTAGTCAAATATTGCTATTTAAAAGTCTGTCTGCTATAAACTTTAAAGTTATAGATTAATTTACATTCAATCTTTGTAGGATCCCGTTGATTTTAGCAATAAAATCATGCTTTACTATACACGTTATGTCTTTTGTACGAAATAAAAGATAATAATACGGCACTATAAAAAAAGTATAAATCGGCTTATCTGTATAAAACCAGCTTATTCGTATAAAGTAGCGTCTGCAAAATAAAAGCTCGAGTGTGTTGTGTTTTTTACTCGAAACTCGAAATAATTCTCGTTTCGCGCCAAATTACTTTTCGTTTTTGGTTTTTACGATGATTTCCGAGGTGATGAGAAGATCATTTGGTTTAATCATGTTCCACGTATGGTCAACATCGACTTAAATAATATGCACACTTATTTACACCCAATTAGTGGGAAAATCTATACATTTTAAAACTAAAAAAACTATGGTCAATTGCAAACCCGTTCAAGTTAAAAAAAAAAACACTAAATTTTGATAACGTTTTGGTTACGAATTTAATACGGATATCAAATTGGAATAATTATTCGTATTTGAATTCATATTAGAGTGCGGATTCGAAATTATTTCGGATTATTGACTGATTATCTTGATTCTGTTACGAAGCTTTTTACCATGCATAGAAGTAACAAAGATATTGTTTTGTGATTTATACATACTGTATAGTACTGTGTATTTAATTATTTTATTATAGTAGTGTGAATTTAGACGTTTTTGACAACTTCGTTAGATATATTACTCGCACAGAATGTATAATAATGTCTAGTCCGTAACTAATATTCTAACGCTACACAGGTACGATTTGACAAAAAGATATATCTACGGACGTCGACTCTAATCCGTACTGCGGCGGCATTGTGCAATTGCTAATCGGCACAGATCGACGATTCAAAATTAATAATGATTTATTCAGACGATTAAAGCCAGTTTAGGTTTCGGTGCCACCGGGCCGTGGATCAAAGAACCATCGACCAATGTTTGCCAAGTTGTAAAATTAAGGTTCTAGATTGTTACAGCCCTGTTTGTTAAAACTTTGTTACTTCTGGATTATTATAATTTTAAGCTTTAATAATAGATTTAGGTACAAATATTACAGACATTTGAATAAGGAAAATTATATTTTTACATTTTGTTTATTTTTATGATCGTTTTATGAGCATAGGTAGATTTTCGCAGTATAAGCCAACGTTAAAGTAAAACTTAATCCGAGGTCATCGTAAAGTCACTAATGGCTTTTGCAATAAAGTAGGATTTAGAAAGATGATCTGGAACCTCGAGTTAAGCTGGGATTACACTGTTTTATTATTTTTATTAGCACCTTATAATAAGGCCGGCTGCACAAGGGTCAAACGTTTTATATTTTTTAATCTTTATTCTGCAGTTACAGTTTTTATGTTGCACATTGCATTGCGTGTGCAGACGGGCTTACGATGCGAACGCGTCTTACGAACGGATGTCCCGGATTAGATTTAAGGGGTAAAAGAACTAAAAAGAGACGGCGATACCCATTTGTTAAAGGCAGACAGGGATAGACGACCGTCGGAGATTTAGAGATTATGATTCATAAAGAGAGGAGAATGAATGGGAGATTATTACGTAGGGAATAAATGAGTATTATGCGAGACTGTATAAGTATGGGAAGGCGATAGATTCGTGTTTTAAATTCTGATCGGTGCTCGGATTGATTTAGATATTACGAGGTTTGGGACTGGATAACTATTACGTATTTTCTAGTGTTCATTTTATATGTTATATTATTTTTTCAAATAATGATAAACATTTTATGGTTTTATTTATTTTTTAACATTAAGGAACACAATTAAAAATATTTAAGTTTTAAGGTATACTTATACGTAAGACAAAACTATTTACTTAGGTGAAGGTTTAAAGAACTTTATTTCACACAAAGATAGGTACATTTATCACTTACGCGTGAAACATAATTTAAATTATAAACAATTACGTTCGTTTATTATTACGTTCGTCGTCAAGTAAAAATTTTTGTACTGAATTCAATATTGCTAATACATTTTATTTTTTATTTTTATACAAAGTGAATCTATAGCCATAATTCTCACTAACTAATTAATGTAATATTATGTACATTCTAATTAGTTCTCAACATAAAAGCGATATTAAACTTGTACAATTAATATAAAGTTTTACAGTCGGCAGATTTCTATGGTTTGATGGCTGTCGTTTAAGTGCGACATCAAACTGAAATAAAACGACAGAGAATCAATGGCTATGCTTTGATGAAGCTAAAGAAGCATTGCTTGAGACACGATATGCCATTAGGAAGAGTTAGAATTTATGTCTAATCCCACATTTATCAAATTGTTTCATGTTTCCTTCGCTTCGAGTTGTATTAGTCCTCTTTACTGAGGGGCATCGTGATTGTACTGCTAAAATATTGAGTTTTTTGGCCAGTTACATTGTATTAAACGCCCAAATACTCATGGATTACTCATTCTCATGGCTTTTACGATATGACACTTCTACGATAAAAAATATTAAACATTTTTGTAAAAGCCGTACATTACTAAAGATACTTTGCTGTGCTGAATAAAAAGAATGTATCTATTTATTTTCTACATATTATTGGTGAGGCACAGGTTTTTAAATATTGTACGTTTAGGTTATAGAATGTACACACACACATACACATAGACATTACACATAGATAGAAATAGTATTCGAGGATGTACTTTAATTATTTTGTACCACATCTAGCTATCAAGGCTGAGTCCTGGCATCAAAGTGGTTGTCTCGTCACATTGTCACAAGGCGCAAAAGGCCGGTCATGTGGTCGTAAGAAATAAATCAATTATGGCATCAGATTAACGGGCAGATGAGCTCGGGACGGACAAAGGCCGGGACAGGGCGCGTGCCCACGAATAATGAGGAGAGAATCTTATACGGGGACGGAGTTAGGGCAACAAATGTGTGAGGTGGGGGCAAGTGAACCTGTAATTATGTTTTTTGAAGTAAACAATTATAGTCTGAAGAATAAATCTACCAGTGGAAGCCCGAAATGTTGTATTTTGTTTTAAATGACAATATTTTGGGAGTCTTTTAAAATTATTTTCAATCTAAAACATTGTTCAGTCTTCCTCAGAAAACCGTAAATTTAAAGCATGTTAACAATCCTTCAAATTTCTTATTGAATTCCCTATGTGAGTTGACTCTCGGTCTGAAGCGGAACGAGTGGGAAATAAAAAGTTCCAATCGTCACCACTGGGGACGAACGAAACTTTATTTTTCCCACTCGTACCCAGTGGGGACGACGATCGGAAAACAACTATTTTTCATTTAGCGCCTATCTGAGTCAATCGGATAGTTGGTTTTATCGAATTGGCTAGCAGTACTCAACCCCTCTTGATAAGTGATCCTAAGTACGCTCCCGTGTATAGAAATACGCCTTGTTTGTGAAAGATTCTATACAAATCACGCTCAAAGATGGCGATAAATGCAACAAAAACTTTAAACTTCTCAGCAAAGATAAGCGAAGCTTTCTCTAAGCTTTCCTGCTTATGTAAATTATTGTGCGTTAAATCTCGCCAATCTCAAGCTAATTAGCGGTATTGTGGAATTTTTTGCTGATAAAATTAGTTAATCAAGCTCGCGGTATGTTTGTAGATAAGAAGTCAGATATAAGCTGTTTAAGTAGGTATAAACTTTTTATCATTCACTGTAAGTTTTCTGTTTTTTTAATGATTGAGGAAAATTTAAGTAATTTTTGTTTTTAAAAAGTATAAAGTATTTGTTATGTAAACTTAATAATTGATAACCGAAATCCTCCAATTTAATAGAATTGCTATTATTTTGGACGTTGGAACAGCCTGATCAACCAAACACCATTCTAAGAACAGGTTAGTTTATTATAAAGAAACTCACCAGAAATCCCCCTATTGAGCTGGTTATTAAAGGCCTCCTTCTTGGGGGAGAGGTGAGGAGTGTGAGGAGTCCTCTCATGATGCACCGGCGCCGAGGGCGGGCGGGGGACCGCGCGCTCCTCCGGGGAACGCCTCGGGGGAGTCTTGCTGCGGCGGAGCTCGGATGCTAGGTTCTGAAAAGAAGAAAAGGAAATATTTTAGTTCTCCAATACGGTAGAATGAATTCAAGTCATGCAAAATATGAGCTATCGGACAAAAGCTAGAACTGCGCTAGTTCAGCGTTTTCATACGACTTATGTTAAGTATTTTTTTTGTTTTGAGGAAATCACAAACAAATGTATACATAAATACAAATTAAATTTTATTAAGACACAAAGTTTTATATCATCTTCACCTACTAATTTTACCTCTCCGTATGTGAATCTAGTCTTTTAAAAACACTCAATTACTATCATTGCAAGACACTGTTTCAATTTACATAGACAAAACTAATCAACCGTAGTTAGCTCTCACGCAGTCTTTAAATAAAAGCTCTATAATGAATTATTCCACGATTTGCTCTGTTACAGTTGCATATTTCTCCGTATGTAAGCGACGTACTGCATACTACGTGCAGCAAATGTAAATAACTGCATATAAGGGAAGAAACCGTTGCACTGCTTTAAATTGTATTAACTAACAGTAATTTTCAAAAATGGACGCAAAAACTAAACCACAATGGCAACAACAATTATGATTTTAATCACGCCTGGATACGATTTTGGCAAAACCCGCCAAATAAAATGATGCGCAGAATTAAATATGGTCTCTCAATTCAAAAATAATAGGCGTGAAGCAAACAAGAAAACCCCACGACTAACGCAAACGCACAATATTTGCTCAAGTACAGTTGATCACGATACAAAAACAGTGAAATCTTCCAATCTGGCTCCGTTAATAGAAACGAATATGATAATTTGTCACGTCACGAGTTTTGTCGACAATGTGGATTACAATTTTGGTCATTCTAGTTTGATTAGAGCCAATTTGTACGATTTACTTGAAAATCTTGAAATAGGCATGGAGGTTCTATTTTTACCTCCGCTAACTTGCCTCTAACAAGATAAAAGTTTTGTCACGCTGGAGGTGACAATTAATACGGTCATTCTGTGACCATCAGGCAGAGTAAAGTCTACACGTGTTTATGCCTATAAACATTGTCTTTTTTTTTTCAAAAAACAGAGAAAAAGAATTACCAACACAAGAATGACGACTAGAATGTTGGTTGTGTCTGTATAAGTTAAATAAAATTTCATTAGTCAGCACTTCGGAAAAGAACAACTATTTGTTGTAGAAATCAAATAACTAACACACAATTCCATCTCCAACGGTGATGGTGATTCATCATCACATCACACCATATCATACGATCATAGGTCCCAAAGGGTTAACAAACAAAACTATCCGCATGAATTCTAATCTAAGAAAAGTCGAACCACTTAAGGCGATCGAGATTCAAATTGGACACTTGGACATTGCGTCAGTCGATATCATTCCCTCATGAGCACTGATTACATCCATTTAGCTTTGTTAGAGACGCGCTGACCGCATAATAGCGAATCTGGGCGAAATTATGGTGTTTTAATAAGGTTAATGGTAAACAAGACATGCCTTACGATGGCACGGGCTAAAGTTGACAAGGAAAAAAGTGGTGACAGCATACTTCAATTGAAATTCACAGTTTATTGAATTAGAGGATGTCAACATTGGTTTGGTATTATTACATCAACTCATTGGAGTCATTAGCTAATATGACACAACGAAAACAGTTTTTTCATGTAGGTAGGTACGATAATAAAATCAGTGTAGGAACTTAAATTGCTCCTTAATTTGCTGCAATGCTGAATGGTACTCTTAATACTGGCGATGACGATTTAAATTAATAGCTAGAAAAATTATCAGACGAGCAAAAGTACTTGTCAGTGCAACTAGTATTTGACTAGGCTTGCTTAAAGTGTATAGTGTCAAGTTATGATAATTTTATCATTAAAAAATCGTTTCGTTTTCTTTCGAATTGTTACTGTTAAACTCATCCATTATGCTATGTACGGACATTCGTATTTTCTGAACCTTTTGGCGCATAAGAGATACAAACTTTAGTTTCTCAAGTTTTTTGAAAGGCTTAACGTCTGCCATAATGTAAAATCAATCTTTTCCTACGATCTAAACTTTATATAAAGGTTAAGAAACATGGAACATAAAGTCATATGATATATTTCACCGCCACTGGTCATCGCACCAATCACTTGAATCATAGCTGTAACCGTATCAATAGAACGTGCCCCTTTTCTCGGTAAGTACAGATTGATTTGCATCTAGTATCGCGTTACCATTGTTGAACAACTTGGTAACTAAAAAATAGACAATGTAATATTATACTATAGTCATGCCATTGATGTTAATTTTTGTTTAATTACAATTTTATACCTGCCTATCTTTATCTCTCTTTGTTTGTTATACCCATGTAATTACTGTGAACTGTTATATAAATTTAGTGATTGACAATTTGAGTTACTCTCTAAAAGATGAAGTATTTTATGAAGAAGTTTTATAGTTTTTCTAGTATAGTAAAGACGGGCTTAAAAAGAAAGATATGTTAATCAAGTTAAAGCCGTGGTAAAAGAGACTATCCCATGATATTCAATGCATAAGAATCAGCAAACAATCATAATACTATTCCTTCGAATTTCCAATACCTACCTCATCAATAGCATTCTCTTGAGTCGTATTCCTCATGACTGAGGGTCGTGACTCCCCCGCAGAATTAATCCGCTAGGGGAGTTTTCTTGGGCAGATACATCGTGGTGGGCGCCCAGGTCCTTCCACGGAAGACACATGTCCTCGGATATTGTGGTCCTCAGACATGTCGGTTTCCTCACGATGTTTTCCTTCACCGTCAAGCAAGTGCAAATCCACACATAACTTGAAAATACAAGTCATTGGTGTAGGGCCGGATTCGAACCCGGGTGCGTCTGAATGAAAAGCACACACTGGAACCGCTACGCCACACTCGCTTAATCAATAGCATTAGCTTATAGCAAATAGTCGCTGTTCTTGTCCTAATGATTCCTTTAAACTTGTTTCTTCATCTTTCTTATAAAGTACTAGCTGGTTCCCGCGACTTCGTCCGCGTAGAATAGTTATTACCATAAAAACGGGTCTATTGAGTTAACCTTAAAAGATAGACATATACTATTGCAGATATTTTGTTAGATCATTTTAAGAGAAATAATTCTTTTATACATTTTTTTTGATCTCTTGAACCGTTTTCGCAGCGCACGCAACGGAAGTCCTCAAAGATGAATAATTTTCTCTGTTTTTTCCACATTTTCCATTGTTTCTTCGCTCCTATTAGTTGCAGCGTGATGTTATATAGCCTAAAGCCTTTCTCGATAAATGGAATACTAAACACAAAAAGAATTTTTCAATTCGCACCAGTAGTTCCTGAGATTAGCGCGTTCAAACAAACAAACTCTTCAGCTTTATAATATTAGTATAGAAGTAGGTATTGATTTATCATACCTATAGTATCAAGAAGTCCCCTTGCATGTGAGAGTTCAAGAGCGCAGTCTAGTTGGTGTGACAGCCACTAATGCATCAATGAGCCGTGCCTCCAAACAGACGCCACCAACAATTTGCGACGAAACTACGTCATGTTCCAATCTAGAACAGTCTAGTGTTTAAAACGTGAGCTATAGGACTAGTACGTGGAACTAGAGGAGGCATAGAGTGGACGCTAATAAAGTCTAAGTAGAAATATTTGATTTGTTTTTCAGATGCGGTGGATATTGCAAAATGTTTTATCATCTTTGACCACAACATCTTTAAGCGACTTGTTGATGGTGATTAAATGCCTATAAGTGAAAAATATTGTTCATCTTTTCGATACTTGTTGATATTAAGCAGACCACTAGCTGAGAGGCACACGCTCAGCAGCAATAAGTAGTATTAAGGGTATCTTTATAATTATAAAGATACCTTTAATTTTACAAATTCATACTAACATCAACTGGAAAAATCCGATAATTTGAGCAATCTGATTCGTTATTCGTGCAACCTATTCTTGATTAAATCTATCAAATGAGCGTCTAATGTCTCTCAATCAAACAGTTGAAATCTGAATGATCGTCACTTGTTGCGCCACAGAATCATAAATCTAGATCCTCAAAATCTATGCGGTCAAGTCACACATCTGTAGATGACACCATCCAAAAGCCAATCCAACCTTCAAGCCAATTCAAGCTGCAGCCGTGCCTCCGGGCAGCTCGATTCGCGCCACAGATACGTCTAATATCGTATTGGAATTTGTGATGCCGTTTGACCCCTGTTAACCCAGATTACGTTCTCGACGCCTGATTCGTCCTCCGCAGCCTGATTGTGTTGTGACACAAACTGTAATGTATTATGTGTTAACTCTGGCTGCAATCTCGGCACGCACAATTACAATGCTTCTGTCCGCCGAATGTGCTGTTTGCTTGTTTCTGAGTAACGCCACAGAATATGGAATAGTTGAGCTGGTTTGGGATGGACATTTGAAGATATTTTATTTGGAAATTTACCGGATTGATAAGTTTAATTCTGTGTTCTTATTGATGTTCATCTGTCTGCTGATTTTGTTGTTATGAAGTGGTTAAAAGTATCAAAAAGTTTTAAAAAATGATGAATATTAATGCTCGTTTTATTCAGAATAAATCGAACAAAATGTATGTTACGTAATTTTTTGTACCATTTGACGACCAAAACGTAATTATCTTTTAAAAATTGTTACAAATTTACAAAGTCTCTTACTGTTTCACACGTACATGTACACTCTTAGCAACACATTTACCATGAAACAGCGTCATATTATCGCCACCATTAAACCGTTGTTTTTGATTCGTGACGTTTTTGTTTACACTTTTTTTATGTAAAGCTGAATGTCATCATGATTTCGAGTGGAATCTGCCTCAACTCAGTGTAGACTAATAATTTAATCTACCGCAAATGTTCTGCTTTGGTTACGAGCCGAGCACAGGCCAGAGGTCGCGTCCGTAGCACCCAAAAGTGACGAAATTGGCTTAAAAGAGATAAAAAATGATAACTAGCTTACGTAAAATATTGATAATCTTTAAATACAAATCCCGCGATGTAGTTAAGGGGAACGTCCCTGACACACGATAACTGAGTTTGACGAACTTGCACGAGCATTGTATGAAGTAATATGAGATAAACTTTACATGCAGACCATTTATATTTTATAGCTTTGGTTTCGCTGCTGCTGGCATCAGTTGATTGATAGGTAATTAACATCATCATAAGATGCGATTTTAGGAATATTAATGACGTTTAACTAATAATATTTCTGTCACAGAAAAAAAATAATGGTCTAAAATATAAATACATACAAACTTAATTATTATAAGTGCATAGACTAAGTGAACACTGACGCTTCCATATACGTAAGTCTACATACAAACCTATGCCTTAGAGATATCAGTTAGACAATTATATTATCTACTAGAACAAATTAAGTATCAGCAACACCACTGCAAGATTACTGCTTGCATTAAGATTATGTTGTCACTCGCTAACACCTCAAAACAGTTACTTAGAAATAAACGTTTACTCTGTTGTTATTTTCGTCAGCATTCGGAAAAACCAGTGCGACTCTGCGTTCTCTTGACAGCTCAAGAATTAAAAGATAAGCTGTTTGATATACAAATATAAGACGTTTCTAAACGTTATCTTGTTCAAATAAGTGGGGCATTAATAAATCAGGGTTGAGTGTGATAGACAACAAGAGTAATTCCTCAGTAAATGGTGCTATCGTGTGAGTTTTGGTGCATGTTTGTGGCTCGGTTACGTACTGCCTCCGTGTTAAACGAGATAAAGGGATCTGTTTTATAGCATTCAAGTAGGTGGCGAACGAATTAAATACCTGTGTTAATTGTTTTTGTGTGAATAAGTATTAGGTTGGAACGCAGATGGAAGACGAATGCTGCAGCAAAGATAGGTGGCCATTCGTAGGTCCACAGAAGATGAACTGTGTTACAATTTAAAGTGTTTGAAGAGAAACTGTAAAAATTTTGTAAATATTGTTTAGCATTTTTACTCAACAGACCATTTAAAAGATATTACATTCATTCATTGAATTTATACTATATATACCTCAGGTATATAAGTCTGTATGTATTTACAAATCCCAGTTATTCATTCAACGCCGAGTGTACTAACCAAAGATATCGATTTGTACTAATTCCCACACAATAGTACTAATATTTGAGCATTATTGTTTGTTTAATTATTTATCAAAGTTCAATTAAACTGACAGATATAAATACTCTATTTAGTTGTTTAACTAACTAACTAACAATTAAGAGAAGTTTAGTTAATTTTAGTTAGACACATTAGCACTACGGAATCTTTTAACTTTCTTTTTTACTCTTTTGTTTTTCACCTGATTTGACATTAGAGTAAGTATAAAAAACCTACTCACATATTTTATCGGTCAAACAATTCAATACAACAAAAATTTATGAACAACTCTTTAAATACTATTTTTTTTTCATCGCGCACACTAATTCCTGTTTAAAAACAAAGGATTACTTTCCCCGGCTTATTCCTGTAATAATCCGGTTGCACATACGTAGAGTCGCCCCAGGGTCGTGTTTACACTGACTACTGCTCGGGAGCCGGGATTCAACGTACTAATCCATAGGGACGTTAGCACGCGGTTTATTTGGAAGTACCAATTGTTACCTTTGTCGGTTTTTACACCTGCTATATTTTTGTGTGTCTCTTTTGTTTGTGTGTATGTGTAAGAGGGTGTTTTAGGTAATGGAATATAGTGAGAGCTAGCAACAGATAGTTAAATTTCGCTTACCATAATTTAAAGTGTGTTAGATTAGCGTTTCAGAAACAGAATTTGTACCTAGGAAAAAAATTGTGAATGTAAAAATAATATTCCGGGACATTGCGCATAGGGCCATCTAGCCTTACTATATGCAAACGCTTGTGTCGTGGGTAATGGATATAATACTTATGTACATACAAAATAAAAATCTTGTAGTAAACTATCTACTAGAAAATGCAGTATTAGTGTTATCAAAAATAAAAGTTTATTTTAGAGAAGTTTAACACACCATTGGTCATAAATTTTTGCTTTTTGCTTGGTCGATACCTACATGTACCTATGTATATTATTATGGACATCTATCAAGTAAATAATATGTGTAGATCTACATGTGTACATGTGTGTGTGTGTATAAGTGTGCAAAACTGTTTTACTTTAACCCAAATGAAGAAATAAATAAATAAATAAATACACTAAGCTTTACCAGGATATTCACAACGCCTCGCTTAATTTTTACAACGACAATAATTCTGAGTAAGACAAGCAGGCTTTAAATCTCGTTAAGCTGTTAAATATTACAAATATGACTATTATTCCACATTGTAGGTGACGTGTCTTTCTTCAGAGAAAATTATTACAACTTTTGTTGTTGGAGATAACATTACGTGACTAAAGATATTTTCTTCAACTATTTTAAGTTTGTTGCTAAAAAGAAGTTGCCAAGTATAAAAAATACATGTTAAAACTGTTAAAAAAATTTTCAGTGGGTTTGTCAGAATCTCTGCTTATTGCAGTTTTCAATGGAATTTGTCCTGGAACGAAACCAGTAAATTTGATATTAAGTTAATTTAAGGACATACTCTATTTTGTGTGCCATAATTAATAAATAAATAATGCACACCACTTACACTTACACACACACAATATCCCACAATACGGTAAATATACTCGTCGCTTATATGTTCCACTATAATTTGTAAAAAAAATGCACGTGATAGCACTTACAACCTTGTGAAGTAATTTGTAATAGCCCAAATGATAACAGACTCATCACGGTTTAACCTCAGCTTGTTTCAACCGTGCGGGAACGAAAACTAACTGAATGTGTGTTATCTGTAAATTAGCAGAGAATAACTGGATTTTACGAGAGATTTTTGTTACTTAGCAGTGATTTAGGTACTTATCGTAGTTTTTTTGGCATGATTCGCGCGGGCGTAAATTGCCATCTCACGTGACAAGGTCCTCGATTCCTAGTGTGAGATGGCAGAGAATTCCAATGCACCAACATTGTATGACATGTAAGTATATTTAATTTAGTTTATAAGGGTGTAAGTTTAAGTTTTCTGTAAACAAAGTACCTATATTTGTATATTTTATTTCGGTTTTTCACAAACGATTATTATGAATTTGTAACGCTAAAGATTGATGATAGTATATTTTTATAGATTGATTTTCAAACTAAGCAAACAAGACAACTATTATAAGATAAGATAATTATTTTTACCCTATGAACCTGTGTTTGGTCCAACTGACTAACATGACGGTGACGATAACATTCATATTATATGTATTTATCAAACGTGTTTCAATTTTCGATATCAATATATTACCAGGCTTTTAAAAAAAAAGATATGATTAAACTTTGACCGCATCTGGAAATTACACAAATTAAATGACTAATTATTATTCCAACGGTCACCAAACAACCACCTACAAGTATTTATTTTTCATCATTATCATCATCAGCCTACAGTCGTCACTTCTGGACATAGGCCTCTCCCAAGGCACGCCACTCATCCCGATTTTGTGCTTCTCGTCTCCACCTATTCCCTGCTATCTTCAAGATGTCTTCGGTCCACATAGTGGCAGGGCGCCCATTATTACATTTATTTTTATGTGTGTTTATTTAAACAATTTTCCTACATATTGCCCTATGATTCATAGTAACTGCCTTATTCCCACATTCCAAATTAAAAACTAACAGCGGAAGCGCTTATCATGTCGGGTTCGACTATTATTTCATTACCTATTGATATCGAATCAATTCATTGTGTTGCCTAAATAGGTTAACTGTCATTACTTTTATATGTTTAATATTAATTATTCACTTAATTATGATCGGACATATTAATAAACAAATGAAAAGATCAGACGCTTCAACTCAAAGGAAGAAAACTTTACATCCTTGCATCTTTAACAGCTAAACTGTCTGTTTAAAAACTGTTCACTCCTGTACATATGAGTATGTAATAAATTATCATATAGGCCCGGCTACAGAGCATTATAATATAAGTCTCATTTCTCATACACTTAGGCATGTAATATAAATAAATACATTTGTAGTGATAAATTTATTCACAATAATGATTTCTATGACTCTTTACGCAAAACTCTAATTTTAAACCTTTCTTAAGTTCGTACTTTCGTACGTATTTTTAAAAAGAAAATTAATATAAAAAGAGGTTTAAATATGTTAGAACTTAGTATAAAATTATTCGTCTCACGACTGGCTTCAAATAACATCATTACTCACTATAACCTAATTATTATAATCTGTGGGATTAAACTCATTTACGCAGTGTTTTAATACAAAGCATTTTAATCTGGGCTAAGCATACTTATGGAGGCAATCGTCATAATGATCTATGCGCTGTGATTACGGATAAGGATTATAATAATGTGAATATGAGACTTGTAGTCGCTGGCGTCTTTTGATCTAACAATAGAATATTTAATATATAATTATTATTTACTAGCTGTCCCGGCAGACTTCGTACTGCGACCTAAACTTTTGTATTTTTTTTTTGTTTTTTTTTTTCCTTTTAAACCTTCCCTAGACCTCCACGAACATTTCAAGACTAAGATAAGATAAATCCGTTCAGCCGTTTTCGAGTTTTAATCAAACTAACGAACAACAATTCATTTTTATTTATAAAGAAGATAATAAGAAATATTAAAATTTGTTTTATAAGGATTTATACATTAATGAAATTACATTAAAAAAATTATATATAAAATATGATAGAGATATGAATATACATTCAAAACATTCGAAATCGATATTATTAAACTGAAAAACATAGGTTTAGGTATTTAAAATGCGAAATTGAAGGCTTATTATTAACAAATCGTTCATATTTTCTATTTCAAAATGTTTCTTCTTCTAATTTTAACATTTTAACTAGACACGATTCAATTCAATGTAAAACCTTCTATGATAAGTGAATTCATCTACCAACAGCTTACTTCGAACTCATATTATGGTATTGTGCATTATTCCCTTCAATTCATACAAGTACATAGCCATTTAGCATATCACTGCAAGCTTTCCAATCTCAATACAGCCTCATTATCCCAAAAAAACCGTTCTGCGGACGGTTTAGTCGAAATCAGAGCATGTATGAGTAATCTATTAGCACAAGTACGCTAGAACATCGCAATTAGAGTTAAAACAAGATTACTCTTTGCTTATGAAGTAGCAGCATTTTACCATGTGTTACAAGCATGGTGTATATTTTATTTAGTTTCAATTTTATCCGTAAGCATATAGTTGCGCGGGCATGTCATTTGCACTGTTTTTGGACGGATCAACAGCGGCACATTGACGATGCTCACAAATTGGAAACAAGTTTTTAGGTGCTAAGTTTGTTAAAATTTTGTTCGGCTTTCGCTAACGTGTGAGCAATCAGCAATGGATCGTTTCTTTGTTTTAACTTGTAGGGAATATACCGTTAGGTAATGTATGTTGTTTTTGGTAGTAATAAGATAGAAGCACATGTTTGTTATAAAAATAAACGTAATATAAATGTAATATTTGACCCATCGTATATTTTTCTATTATTATTGAACAAAATCCAGTCCACGTGTTAGATAAATAATAAGACCTATGACTTTATTAAATCGTTAAACCATCAAAATAACAGAAGAACTAAAATAAATCAGTTCCTATTATATTTTTATACATACACATTGCACAATAACAACACTTATCAGCGGCTTAAAAAAATAAATCCGATGACGTCATTATTATCGAAAACGAAGCGCTAATTCAATTCGACTCGTATCTAGCAAGCCATATTAGCCGGGGTTTATCTACAAAGCATTCCGTCCGACAAATCATGATGAAACAATAAATCTGTGCTATAATCTGTATTATCTGTATAATCCGATAATGCACGTACAGTTGTTGTCGATATCGCTGGAGCTGGCTATCCTCAGATATCGGAACGCGGATTATCCGTGAACGTGCGTTATCAGGATCGAAACGTCACGTGTCAAGCGAATGTGCACAAAAATGTAGTACGCGTGTGAGGTATGGCGGGTTAATTGATCAGACGTGGCGTTACAGCTATTACTTAATTGTTATGCAATACTTGCTGATTATCACTAAATGCCAGTCAGCAATCGTATGCAATTCTTAGTATATAAACTAAACAAACTCTTCCAGCCACTCCTTCACTCAACTTCCATAAGCATGTTCCAGAAAACGCTATCAAATTGATTAGATTATCTAATAAACAAACACTACCTATTCGCATTTGCACCCACTTCATATGATTCACACTTTTTCACTATTTATCAAGGAAACGATACGAAACACTCGAGATAATACTGCTCGAAGAATAAACCTGTCAGTAATCGAAGCGAAGATTATTTGCCGTCATGATTATCGCTAATTAATACTCAAGTAGCGAACGATTTATATGGAATAACCCAGTTAAACCACTCGCCACGAGTACAGATATCGGGCGCCGCTACTCACCGACAAACGCTGCGATTGTTCTACAATTACTCGTGTTTAGAGGTCCGGTCATGCATAATGCAACTGCAGCGACCTATAAGGCGCCGTCTAGTTCCTACAGGACTTCGGATGAGAAACAAAAAAGCTATCAATGGAGCCGCGGACGATTCGCGGAGCACATTAGATATTGTTAACAAAACTTCCTCCTCGATTAATATGCATCGACAGGTGAGGTACGTGCCGCTGCGCCGCCGCCGCTTCCATACATTATATTCGCATGCGCGACGCATTCATGCTAAATTTTAGGCGGGATGCGTTTGCGTAACGAGCCTTCAGCGAGCTATCCTTTCTTTGTCCGCGGCGGGGTCTCAGCGAGTTAGACAAGGAGCACCGCTGCAGGACGCACCGCGCATTCGGTAGGAGCTGGTTTGGACGCCGCGGCCGGCGGCGCGCATTCCCATGCGAGGTATGCCCTCGGGAGCTATGTCGGCAATTTAAATATTACGGCTACTCAAAAACGTGAGATGTAGGTAGCAAGAAATCCCGTGTGGGCCTGGGACTCGCCGAAACGAGGTTACCCTGAATCCGTCCAAAAAATATAATGCACCGGCGACATTGTTACGTAATTAAAATGTAGCTTTTTACCGTACTTTCGTAAGACGAAAGTAATTAATAATTTGCGTTTAATTTTCATCTGAATTTAACATGGGAGGTTAATGTCGCGGAAATATCCCAAGTCTTCTCATAAAGCCTCAAATGCAGAGATTATGCGCTATAAAAATTGTGTAGGTTTTGTGTTGACATTGTGGTGCTATGTGGCGCGAGTGGTTATGGTTGTGTGATGCCCGTAGCGGGCGGCGGCCATTCCCATGTCGGCACTCAAAAAAAATATTCAAATCGATTCACGCGCGCGGGTCTCCGTCTGAATTTTGCGAGCGTTTGATGCGCCCGCGCCGATTCCGGCAAATCCGTCGCGTCGGAAGTGCGTGGCGCGCGCCGCTCCCGCACGATGTGCCGATAGCTGCCTGGAGTCGACGACCTCGATCAGGACCCTCGATACTGGACATCAGATAGACCGTTAATTGCAACGATTAAGATTTTGGAGAACGCGCTTTAAAACACATTTTTACCGCCAAATTAGGCTTAGATCGAGAATGTCGATTGCATTCGGAATCACCGTGGTTACCATGCTATATTTCACTCCAGACGAGACAAATTATTAATTGAGCCTTTTTGGTCGATGTGCAAATTATCGACATTTTGTATTCGCCTCACTAATCCCGCCGCTACGTATACGGGCACACAATGCACTTATTATTCGACAGTTCAGTTTCTAAGTAAACTGCATACGGATTGAATACTGCAGTGTTATGACGCGCCCGTCTGCCCTTTCAATGACTTGAATAATATCAATGTATGCAAACTGTTCAAAATATTATAACACGGAAAGAGCCATATTTGGAAATCTATACCGGGTACCAAAAACCAAAGCATTTTTTTTAAAGGTGCATAATTCCATACTGATGTGTTATACCTTTATAAATACATACATTATTAATCTGATTATATTGTATTTTAATGAACCAATCAAATATTTTATTTCATAAAATGACCACGCATTGAAATGAAAAAATGACGTTAAAAATCAAAGGTGTCGGGATGGTTTGAGGAGGGATTGTATCTGGTGTTAAATAAAGCCATTAAGTGGATCTTTCCAGTAAGTGAGGTAGCATTTACCTGTGTTTTACGACATCTTAACAATTCTTCAGAAATCCAGCTTTGAAAGCCATTGTTTATACAATTACGTCAGGTTAAGGCCTCATAAAAATGTATTATGCTTTTGCTACAAACAGGATCATCAGTTTAACGGTAATGGTACAAGGATGCGATTTCTAAAGCCTTTTTGACTACCTGTCGAAGTTGTCATCACAAAAAATCTTTAAACTCCTAATGTTAGGATTTTAGAATGAAAACATGGCGATACAATAGACGTTTTTTTGGGCGTATCTGTGACACAGCTACTAAAGTTAAGCTTGTTACAATTTAAAACTTTGGTTTAAAATAGGTAACGTAGGTAAATCCATACGGTAAAATAATTTAAAGTATCACTGAATTTCAGACGTTAAATTTATTTTGATTAAACATAATCTTATTAATGAGAATCAAAAATTGTTAAATGCCTGATTTCAGGGCCAAGTCAAACCAAAATTGACTTCTGAACCACCCACCAAAAATACTAAAAACACAGAACCGGAAGAACCCATTTTTCAACGACACACGAAGATTAGGGTAGTTCTCAATTTCCTAGAATCTCACTGGTCATGTCTCGTCCATGTCAGTCGAGTTATCTGACCACAGCACTATCTCCAGTTTAATAGCGGCACAATCTATCAGTGCGTGAGCACGCTTATATCTACAGGCTGGAATATCATAGACAAAAAACTTAAAGACATCTATTTAACCACCTATCTAAATATATAAAACTCAAAGGTGACTGACTGACTGACTGATATAGTGATCTATCAACGCACAGCCTATACCACTGGAGGGATCGGGCTGAAATTTAGCATGCAGGTACATGTTATGACGTAGGCATCCGCTAAGAAAGGATTTTTGGAAGTTCCACTTTTTAAGGGGTGAAATAGGGGGATGCATGTTTTGCGAGCAAAGCCGCGAACACCCACTAGTCCTGTATAAAATCTTTCGTCAACCATAATGTCTTGAGCGCACCAATCAACATTCAAAGCTATCACACGTCCATGATGACGAATCAAACTATAAGCAAACGTTCCGCATTAAAAAAAGTCTCGAAGAGTTTTTTTCATGAACGTAAGTTTTTATTTACCTACCTATCATTCTTTGTTTGCAAGCATTTTGCAAGTTTATCTTGACTCCGACTTGTAACTTTTTGTTTATTTTTTCTTTGTATTATTTATTTGCCTAATTGTAATCCATTTGGTTTCTTTTAAATGGATCGCATGTTATTTTTATCTGACCTATATTATGCATTAGACAATTCAGACACATGCATGTCTGAATCGAACCTCACTGCCCCATCTATTACTCGTACGTCGTTAGGTTGGAAGCTGCCACAAAACACAGATTAGAGTTCGTTCACACAGGATTTTATTCCTCGTAGTATCGATGCACATATCGGCTGCACTTACTCATTTGTTGTTGTAATTGTAAAGGGATGGCGGATGAGATAAGTGGGTCGATGACATTTGGCTCCGGGCGATTACTTATAGACATAGTCTACAGTAAAGGGCAGGCTCTCTGGATACATCCCTCTCAAAATTAATATTTTTATATGTGTATTAGAACTATCAGAAGAACGTTTCCGTATGAAGCATATGTGACACATATCGTTTTGTAAAAACTGATAGCCGTAATTAACAAAAAAACAGTAACTAAACTCATCCCACTCCCAATATGTCGAAAACTTCCGCCATACTTTTAAAAATGTATCAATGGTTATAGGACTACTATGGTATTTTTTTTATTTTTTTGTCTTGTCAGTAATTTTTCCATCATACAAGAAAAAGAGACTCTTTAACCAGGCAGCTAAATTTTTAAATTATTATTAAATTTTTAAAGTAGCTCCATGTGCTTACAAGAGGCGCGCTTTGGCTAAATTAACGTGGAATAGACGCTTCATGCGCTAATAAAATGCTACGCTTACGCCAGTCCATAGCAGTTCTATGTCGTTGCGATTACAGTGATTATGCACTTTGTGCGTTGAACTTTACTACGAGCTTTGATATGCAGAGCTTTGATACGAGGACACTACGGCCAGTGATTTGGACTTGATTTATGAACTCGTCTCTCAGCGAGTTTATTGACTTGCGTTTTAATCTATCTTTGAAGTTTATTGAGACCTAATAAGCATAATGTATTACATATCAGTAATAAGCGTATGTAATAAGAGGACATTATTATGCTAATAAGTAAGTATGAATTATGTGATTTGTTTTTGATACTGATAATATTTTAGCTAACACAGAAAAGATGATTCATTAACGTATCAATGCTTATTTTATTTCCGTAATTTGAGCGAATCTTTTTAATTTTTAATTAATAATTATTTTTTCTTTTTATATTTTAATTTTGGTATCAAATCACTACACTACTTCTAAAACATCCAAGAACTCAAACAACACCTATGTCTATCCATATCAAGTAGGCATATACATATACATACATACCACCACATAGAGTATTTTCACGGTACATTCGAGCATCAATTCCCATGCACGATAGTAGAATCCATCTGGCAGATAGTGACCGCTATTACCACCACGGTATCACATCCGCTGAATACCGTGATAAGGGCTATTGTGCGTCCAGCGGTAATCTATTGCTAACCGCAGGATTGGAGAAACGGCCTCGTAGAATTGGCTTGCGAGGAAGACCAAGCACTATGCGTGCGTAACTTGCAGTCACTCGAACTTTATTTATATACAAACTGTTGTATGGCAAGACTCAAAAACTAAAAAAGTAGTTTATATCTCAAATTGATAGTTTTTAAGCAAAAATCTCGCCTTTACAAGACCGAAGCTATAGGTTTAGTAGCTTAGAAGTTTTAACAAAAAATAATTTCTTATACAATTTTTTTTTACGAAATCTTCAAATTCTTCGGGGGCTGATCAAATAAATTGAGAACAAGGCTAAGAGGAACAACAACTGAACAGTAACAGACTCAAAAACTGAGAGACACATTTTAAAATATTCATGAAAAAGGTAAACATGTAAAAATCTTGAGTTGTTATGATAATGTTAGGGAAATTTTACAAATGTATTGAATAAACACTATTACATACAAAAAAGAACTAAAAAGGTATACTAGAGAAATAAAGAACTCCTTAAGAAAAGTCTATCATTATGTATATATGTATTATATCCGTTATCTAGTACCCATGATACAAGCGTAAGCTTAGTATGGGGCTAGATGGCGCTGTGTGATATTTCCTGAAATATGTATGTATGTATGTATGTAGATACTTATAATTTTTGTATTCAAGAACTGCGCCTGCCAGCGTCATTTGCCTTAATCTAGCTTTATCTGACTCATCAGCCTAATGTGCTCACGCTCCTGAATGGGCCACTATACACCGTTACGGTAGTTAAAGGCCCTTGTGCTTTAATCAGTACCTTTGATTAACCTAATACCTGCTAACACGTCAAATGGCAACATTAGTAATCGGGTGACGCCATGGCCGTCGAGACTTTTCCCAGACACGAATACAATCAGGAACAGATTTGTATTCCTGGTGGAATTGTCACCTTTATTACAATGAAGTAAGGTTCAAAGTTTATTGGAAAAGTGGGATATGTTAAGCCGTCTGCATTTTCACCGCCATTCCTATGTCTGTCATGCAGGATAATCGGCACGCAAGAGTTATTTGACATGGCAATACAAGACTCTGAGAAGTTCAGAAATCGTTTCTATGAACATGTTGGAGTATGTATCATATTTGCATGCTATTGTGTACGTGCTTCTGATGATATGCAAATCAATAATCATTTCAATACAATAAAGAAGGTATGTTTTAATTACAAGTAATTAATAAGAGATAGTTTTACCGACTTACAGAGATAAAAAAAAAATATTCACTAGGTTTTTTTTCCCGTTCAATAGATTGTGCCAAACATGTTTAAGGTCTCTGATAGAAGAAATATATTACAACAGCATTTTTTCATCTTCTAATAATCTGTTTAACATTTGTTCATATAAAAAATAACAATGTTATTACACAAATACTCTAATGAATATATGCTAATATTAATGTTTATGTCAATCATCATCATCATCATAAGCTAACAGAGCACAATACAAGGCAAAACCTTTATTCGTGTAAACGCACAAAGCATAGTTGCAACTACAAACAACTTTTTCTCGAGCCACAGTAAAAACTCTATGCGTCGTTAACACAGCAGCTTAGCAGTAGGCTAATTTATATATTTTACTTGTAAATGCGACAGAAATGTCTCATAAACCGAGCCCATGTGTCTAAAGAGCCAGCGCCGTGAATACTAATGTCAAGTAATGTCAGGTAATAGGGAAGGTGTGAGGGATAAGGTTTAGCGATTTAACTTGGGTGGATTCTACTTTGTAGTATTTAAAAATTTTCACTTTGAAATAATTAATAAAATTTTAACTCATCTGGTCCAGTAAAGCTGGTATGTAAAGTCTTTTAAAATAACCACTATGAATTTTTTTATGACATGACTTTAATGACTTTGAAATTTTTATCCATCTAATCCATCGAGTAAAGTCTTAATAGTACGCTGAAAAAATGTCCATTAAAAACTATGCCGACTTCGTTATAAAGCTCAAATACTTAATACCGCTAACTTTAAAAAATAATATGTTTCAAAAAAGTCAAATTTAACATAAATACACGTTCCAGAATAATGTTACACAAATCCGTAAAAATATTTTTATAAACAGAAGAACGCCTATATTTATATCTTGGACCGCCTCAAAGTAGGCCTACTATTGTTTAAACTGCGTAGAGACGACGGAAAAATATTTTAATTACAATTCTGTTTGTCCATCAGTAATCATACGCGGTATTTGTGTTTATTGCATTCTTATTGTTGACATAAAAACTATAAATGGCGACTATAATCAAAATAGATACCTTGGCTTAACTGAGGCATAACAACGACATAATAAGCAAATTTTTAGTTAGTAAATATATTACAACAATGAACGAACATTATGATTTTTTGATCAAACAGCTTATGATTAACACGACATTATGCAAAATTTTTAACATGTTGTCTTAACATATGTGTTTGACTAGTCTTACCGTATAGTTAAAAATCTACTCCATCAATCAGTACAATTTATATTACTATTAAAATTCATACAGTAGGGTCACTATTTTTTATTCTAAAGTCTTTCTTTTTGCTTGTGTAGTTTTGATATGCAGTATCTTACATCACTCTCAAAGGTGATCTTTTACGATCACATGCAATATCACAAATCGTCGTAATCCTTTGTTCCGGACGCAAATAGGAGAAAATCGACAATAAATAGTAGTATTTTTTATTACAGTAATGTTATAAATGATTATGATAGACGTTTAAATTCTACTAAAATCAAACCACGAATAGTTCTGTGAGCGCCTATATTTAGCCTCAATCAGAATCTGTAAGTGAAACAAATGATCCCAAATGCCAGACTTCATCAGATGGCTGATAAAACATATTACTATCGGACATATTTTATACGGCTATTTTAGCTGGCGGTTACGATGATCTAGCTATGGGATCGTCGACCAATCCAACCTTGTCGAAAGATACCTTCTATCAGACAAAGCTATTTCAGCTGTCGATTACATAGATTCTAGTATGGAATCGTCAACTAAATTAGCCTTGTCGATAGATAGTTACTGTCGGAAAAGGTTACTTTTTTTTGTAGAATTGTCGATTCAACTAGCATTTATAACATTGTCGCTTATTAGTTCCAAAGCTTAGGGTTATAGAGTCAATTGTAGATGAGAGCCGACTCGGATCAACTGTAAAGAGTAATCTACATCAACGTAAGTCTAAATAAGTACAAGTATCAATGCGATGCGTATTAATTAAAATACTCAATTTATTAGTAGTGAAAAAAATAACAACGAAAAACATTTTATAACATAACCGTATTACCTCATTGCACATACGTAAATTATTAAAGCCCAAATTAAAGCATACTTTTTATTTATGTTCCGCGATCAATCCACCAACAAGTAGAAGGAGATGTTGTCCAACAAACATCATACTAGTTGAAATCAAACATTGGTTATTATTAATATAATGCTGACATCAGTTTCAACACATAACTTTGCGTACCGTAACGAGGGGCGTGTCTAACAGTACGTGCAAATACGTATACATCTAGTGTACAGCCTCCTTAAGACTGTCCCACTAAGAGTACATTAATCAGTGGCACTGATTCTAAATATAGTGACTTATGTAGTGTGCTGATGTCAGCATTTTAGTCAGTTTAATAGTAATAATAGTTAGTAGTGACGGTTAGATTAACTCGGGTTAAGAGTTTAATTGTTGATTACGGTTTAATAGTTTATAAATTTAACAGGCTTTGTTCGGATAGATTGTATGATAAAATTGGTTTGAAATGTTGTCGGAGCTAAATGTGGAAATTATAACTAAAACATACTTAACGTTGGGTATTGGTTTATTCAAATTAAGACATTAATCAATATAAAATTACTTCAGTACAAGATTTTTTGTAATTGGTGCTGATAAGAATAATAAAGTTGGGTCCGTGTAAATTGTTGTAGTTGTGATTTACTAAATTTATTTAATCATCAAAATTTCACTGATATTATTCTTAGGACTGCTAACCCTTTCACGTAAGATTTAAAAGTGACCATGTATGACTTAATAATTCTCAAGCTAATTAAATGTCCAGGAAAACACAAATTTATATACAAATACTGAATATTAAACTCACGCCCCCCTTATTTTGGTTTGGAAGTTATCATTTCATCGCATTTATGAATGTCCAGCTGACTCTAATCTTGTCACGATTACTACAACTTTCAAAACAGGTGTAAAATAGCTATAAAACTCTTTTATTATACCTCTTTAACTTTATTTATTTGCCATATGAATAAATTATTCGACCAATTATGAATATTCAATACTTTGAAAGAATAGCCAGACTGCTCAATGACAAAATTAATAAAATAAGCTGTATTTTATTATTATACATTCAGGTGTATTTTTATTTGTATAGAGTATTTTATAGCGGGATTTTACTATTCAAGTTTTGTATCTAAAGCGCCGATTAGTAGTTAAGTAATAATGTGCTCGGATATTTATCTTTATGAGTTGTTTTATACCATTTGGCGCCTCAAAATAACATTAATTTAATACAAGTTTCTATTTGGGGCTTAAAACATGAAAAGTTACACACTAAAGTACACAGTATTTCTGTAAAAAAAACATTAATAGTTCATGTTACAATACCTACTTTAAAACTATATTTGTGTATATAACTGAATTCTAAAATATTTATGAATACTTATTTTCACATCAATCTGACTAGTTCACGAAGTTTTCATACCCTTCAAATTCATAGTAAAAATGTTCCTTTTAGTCAATCGTGTTTTTCAAATCCATAGTGAATCGTATTCTTCTAGTTAACTGTGTTGCACCCTAGATAAAAATAGTGCTTAACATCATGCTGGCTGTAGTCATACGTAAGCCTATAAATCGTTATAACTAACAACTTTTAACTTACAACAAAAAAAGAACACCACTCGACTATAATTACTAAAGTAACTAAAACTTACTTACTTTACTCACAGTAATTATTTTAAAAAAGCCTCCTTGTTCCCGATAACAAGATGCGTAATTCGCGTGTAAGTGAAAATTAGGTAGTTATTATATGAGGCAATTACTAAGATATTGCAATGCGATATCAATGTGTAATTACAGACAAACAGACACCTTGGGGGCGTAACGATGTGAATATCTATTCCTATTATAGTCATTAGTGACAGTTTTTCACGGGAAAGGTGGTAAATAAAGACTTAATTAATTTGGTACAAAGTACACAAAACACAGTATGGTGTTTTTCAAATGTTTTAGTGGTTTTGATTAGTAAAATAATATATAAATTTACATTTTGTATTTAATTAGTTTTTTTACAAGGAATGATCACTCACTCGTAATATATAATACTTTTACACAAACACACTGATATTATATTTGCGACAGTTTTTTTGTATCTTCGTTCATTTTGTGTGCATTTTGCTATTATGATTGAAATAGAAAACATCAAAAAACCTCCGTTTTCTGTATAGATGATTTCAACGGCAACAATCTTAAAATTCTAAAACTAAACACTAACTACTTTTTAGCATAGATTAGTAAAAACTCATAAAACCGTCAACGTGGCAACAAAGTAAGGCCAACGCTGATCAAAATTGTAAATTAATCTGCTGTCAAGTACGTTGTGCATATTGACGCAAGTTTTCATAAGTATGCAGCTTTTTTATCAAGTGTTACATAGATATTATAACTCATAGACATCTAATCCCCTAACGATAGCTCAAGTAGCTTTAATTTGTTTTAAAGAAAAAACTACGTCACCGGCCGAAATCTGTTTCTCAAATTATGAATTTCTTAAGTATATGTCCTGCAAAAACTCATCAGCTTCTAGTTAAATCACGTATCTATTCAGATCAATCACAACTTAACTATCATATGATTTTAAATGTGGCATTATTCCACTCATTTTGTTATTTTTTTGTAGGTTAGAAACTTAATGTAATGAAATTATTGTAGCATAAGACGGAGCGTGCTTTAAATTTAAAACTAAATGTGATACTCGCTATTTAACAACCACAATGTTACTTTTTAAGATAGTGGGTAAATAGATAAATCTAACACTAACATTGCTGTTTTAGTATGCAATGTAAAAGAGGATGCAAATCACTTAGTAGTTATAACTCAAGTGCAAAACTTATCATCATAATGAGGGGTTTATTAGACACGTTGTCAAGTTGTTATAAAGACAAGGTTAGGTAGGAATGAGGGCGGAAGGCATTCCGATGGACAACGGCTAATATAAGTGGTGTTAGAAAAACATTTGTTGGGGCTATCGTATGTAGACTTCTCACTATATTTATATAGTTGATGGATTCAATGATATGTTTATACTTAGATGACTGTTACTTGAGAACTGGCACAATACAAAGTTATGACCAAACAAAAAAAAAATAGGTAGATGTCTGTTATGTAACTCTACAAAATTAATCATCATTTGCTAATTAATTGTGGAAAGGTTTGACATTTCATCTTATTATGTCAGAGGCTTTTTTTTGCTTTTTTAAATTATTTTTTCAGAACAGGTACACAATATATTTAAATTAAGTTATTAGTAGTTTTTTATGTATTTTTAATATATAACCATCAATGTATAAATGATACTAATCTTACAACATATACAACGATTTAATAATATACCATACCTCTGTTGCGACGTAGTAGTCAATTTCCGTCAAGCCTCATGTGAAGCGGTTAGGATAATATTATTATTATGTTATTTTATTTCGCATTTATTGTCTTCGAGTGAAGCCGCGTGTGTCGACGTAACAGGGAGGTATTCAAAATAACATTTGTGGATAAAAACTTACGCGTACCTAAGTTATTTGTACTTAGAATAAAAAATGACTATTCGATACGTATAAAAACATTAATTGTATATGATTGTAAAAAGACTCAGGCATATTTCTTATAGCTAATGTTTAAACTTCAGGTACCAAATAAGTAGTTTCTTTTACAAAATAAATCAATCTTCATAAAAAGTATTATCTCAACTAAAATAAGTGAAACACTAGAAAAAACGTTTATTAATTACGACATGCGCTCTACAAACCCGTGGAAACAACAACAAACTGACACCACACCATCACCAGCGCAATAAAAAAGCTCAACTCCTAATCCGTCCCCTCCAGCGTAAACAAATGTGAGGGTGAGTACACACACACACACACACACACACACACACAGCTAGTCACACGCACATGTGACAGCTAGTTATAGGCAATGTAAGTCAAAGACATCGATGTACGGGCTTGTATCCTATGCTGGCCGTTCTACCAAAAATATTTTAACGTTCAAACTTATAATGTTACGTAAACGGTGATGAAGGTTGGTTGCATCGGTAGAAATAGATGCAACCAATTATCATCTAGATGCATAGCGTGATATTTTTAACTAAGGTTAGCTGACCAATAAGAAGGCGAGTCACTTGTGGGCAGACAATGATCATACATAAAGTACCACCGATTATATGAGCTGTCAAGTAATTTTATTTATCATTAGCCTAAATACAATATACATCCAATTTAGCATAACGTCTGTTCTTCGTCACACTGACGTATCTATTAGGAGGGCCTTAGGGCGGCTTGATGAACTCTCGACACCAGAGTTGGCCACTCTCATTCGATAAAAAGAAGAAGATCTATTAGGTTTCTCTTATGACACATCTATTGGCTTCCATATCTCTGCTACTAGTAAACACACACACACACGTATAATCTAGTAAACATGTGGGTAGGCTAATGATAGTGAGCTTCCGTACCGTCACACCTGAGAGCCCGTAACCGACGCCGGGTATAGATACCTAGCTAACCCTCACCCCTTGGTTCAGCTAAACGCACTTTTGCTGAGGAAATGTGTGGAGCTGATGACACGCACTTGATATATTCATTTGGTTTAGGTACTAGAGATGTGCACGTAATACTATTGTTTTGTACTGTGAATGTGATATGAGCAATGTTGTGTTATTATTTATAAAAATAAATGATACGCTATGAATATTCAAAATCAAAAGAAAATAAAAAGCAGTTAGAAAAAGATTCAATTGTTATTGTTTGTAATATAAATTGTAGTTTTTTAAAATCTGCATATTTAATAAAACGTTTAAACATTTCTATTAGTAATGAGCGCATAACAAATCAAAATACATTCAGAAGACATGCGAACCTCCTCTTTTAAAGTTGGTTGAAAATATAGCAATGGCATGACCATGAAATTGACTGAACAAAAGAAAAAAATATATAAGGTCGAGCCATGCATGATGGTAATAGTCACTCTATAAAGTTCCTCGAGTGACACGCAGAACGAATTACGCAAGAATACAAAAAGCTCTCAGAATTAAAAGGAAAAAGTTCAATTAATCCTAATTTGCTCGCTAAGATTAAACTCACGATAACCGGCGTTCTATAAGAACCCTTTACTTTACTTCCCGGCCCCCATTCACGTTCTAAGCCGCTTTAAAAACCAGTAGAGTTCGACAAACAAGGGACTTATAATGCGTAACCGACTAAGAATTGTTCCCAAGAAATGCATCAATTTAGATTAGGGGTCGAAGGGTTCGCGACTCGATATAAATCGATAAACATCTACTAGATCAAGATTAGTATCGATAAATAATGAATGCAGTAAGCAGAAGTAATCTTTCCCGCTGACGATAGATCGATCAACTCTACAGTTAATTACATATGCCATTGACAATGGTCGGGTATGCGATGTAAATAACCCACAAGTACACACGTAAGTAGATTTTTTCTACATCTCGACCGCATGCAAATAGCATTGAAAATATTTTCCCTCTTAATTAGTAAATTCATTTGCATGTACAAGTGCTCCCCGTCCCATACTAGGACGATCATTATTATAATTGTAGTTTTTTTCCTCGCGAAAAACTTATGCCGTGTAACGGTCAGGTCGGATGGTAATCGCGACGCATCCGCCGATAAATCGATAAACAAGTCGCGCGACTGTGACGAGTTTCCCAACTACCCGCAAATTATAATAATCGCGGTGCTACTGTTTCCATAGCAGACAGAGCTTTGATTGTTGTGCCGTCGATGAGAGCGGCCGCAGATCGTCGGCCGATACCGACCCCAGGAATTAATTACTTAATTCCGATGCGTGAGTAAACGTATGCAATTTCTAACGCAATGCCAGTAATTGCATTTTTTCCGTTTAGGCAGTATCAAAGATAATATTTTGAAAGCTTATCGCTCGTGTGCATGGATCGTGACGTTATGTACACTTTCGCATGAGGCAACTGTGGTGACTGAAGCGAGCACTTGAATATTTCGACCTAATAATAAGTTATTTTAAATATACAAAAAATAGCGTTGCGTGCGGTCGAGACGTCATTACATTCTGTTTGAATCCGCAACTTCCTTTACCAAAACAATTACATTTTTACATTGAAATAATGCGTCTGTGTGTGTATGTGTGTGATACAAACCCCACACACATTTCGGGTAACTGCACGCATGTTTCTTTGTTTTGTTCACAGATGTTATCAAGTGCGTTATTTATATTTTTCATTTAATTTACTGGACATATCTGTACTAATAAAGCATTAACGACTTTATGCAGTACTTTGAAATAAAAATGCTGATTATGGGTATAACCCCTCTACTGCAATATAATAAAAACGTCTGCAAAATGCAGTTGCATACATAACGAATCTATGTATAAAATATTTATTTACATAGACAATGGATTTACTGATGAACGTCAGGGCTGTCACTGAGATAATCTGATATCCTGTTTGTAATTTGGCACGATTATACCAAATACGTCTGTATTCATCGTGTTATTTACTATTAAGTGTAGGCTTGAATGGCCGAATGTTCAAACCAAACAATTTGATGTTGATCAATCAATTAATTCACAACAAAAGAAACTAAAATTACCATAAACATAAAACAAAAGCAACAGAATTCATAACTTAAAGAGGCATCCCCGTAACCAAAATTACAATTGTGACATTTGTGACAGACGACAATTTGTTACCCACCTGTCACTATCGATAGCCCTATCCCGCATTACCTGTGCAACGAGACTGTGTGTGTGTGTGTGTGTGTGTGTGTGTATGTTTCCGTCATTTCCCTGCGCAGGAGTCGTCGATCGCGATGATTGCTCACGCGTTTCGCATCACTCGCCCCCACCCCACATCTGCCTGTTCACATACTATTTACATACAATATGTTATGCAGTAAAGGTTTTTGTGACATTCTATCGATAATCTAATAGTTTACGGACAGTTGTTTCCGAATAAGTAGCCGAGTTACCGTTGATTCGATGAAATTTGCATGGTGAGTTGATTGAATATACAATAGACATGTGAATATTGTGTAGGCTACAATATACATTATATACTCGTAGAATAGAGTCGCCTATAATGTACACATGTAGAATTTAAAAAATTACATTGTGATACTTAGGCTTACGAAATATGGTAAAAGAAATCAATACATGATGAACAGAAAATTATTGATCGATTGATTTAGAACAAAGCGTTCTTGACATATTTAAAAGCGATATAAATAAATTTTCAACTTTATGAATTTAAAAACAACTGTCAACTTATTTGCAACTTTGAAAATACATGATATTTGTTCATTAGATTGCCTTATTCATTCTGACATAAACAGTTGCATGTAAGCTCTTGCTTGATGAATTAATTACTTGTTATAATGTATGGTTAGTTATTTATTTTCATAAACTATGTTAGTTAATTAGTGATTTTTCAATTGTTTTACTTACCATAAGGTGAGATGGTGATCGTATGTTGATATGTATCTGAAGATAAAAAGAAAGAAATTTTGTAAAAAAAGTATACAAACAATTTGTTTAATAATTTAAAGACACTTGTAAGTGTACCTAGTGCCAATTTTTTAAGGCTAAGATCTTAATTTATATAGCTCTCATTCGACAAGAAAAAAAAGAATAAATATAATACATGAATTGCTTATTTTTTCCAACATTCTACCTCGAGTCGCATTTCTCATCAATAAGGGTCGTAACTCTTCCGCTAAATCAATTTCACGAAGTGTTACGTATGAGTGTAAGTTTTTTAAACCTAAACAACAATTGAGGTACTTCTACTCACTGTTATGTGTTTTCAAACCTATAAAAAATATATAAAACAAACTAAGCAAAAAACATTGTTGTAAACAACGGGCTCTAAACTTTATAATTCTAGAAATTGTTAATTTAGGTACCGACAAGTTATCAAAGCATGATTAGCTACTTAGTAATGATAAGTACAGTTTAACAAACCGGCTTCTGTTAACCACTTTATGTGGTGTGTCGTTTAGTTGCGATTAAATTAATACAATAATCAATTCATTGTGTTGTGCAATTCTATTTCGGGTAGTAGCTTTAAGTAGGTATGTAATTAATCATAATATTACATAAGTCTTCCAATTATATATATTATTTTAGCAATCTCTTCTGTTATCTTTTCAAAAAAAGGTCAGCCACTAGCAGTAGGTTACAGAATGAGCTTTCTACCAGATAAAGAAAGAAAACTTTCTACCAGATATTTTATTACTAAAATTTTAATAGGTATAAAAATAAAAGCATTGGTTCGATCTTAAAACGGAAAATAATACCAAAATCTGCATCGCTAACCATCCATGAACGTCAGAACAGAGTATAGCTCACACATGGCCAGGGGCGTGTCGCTTGGCTCTCTCATTGTTTATCCCACGATTAAAACCAATTCAAAAACCCTAAAACTAACGCACACTACAGCTAGCACTTAAAAATTAAGCTCTAGTGGTGCTCTACAGGCTTTTGTTTTAAACACAATACACACTCGGTAAACCAATGTGGACTTCCATGGAAACATACCGAGGATAAGTTTTTAATGATTTGCTAAATGAAAGCGGCGCTTTGGTGTTATTTTTCACACGTTCTATGTTTTAGCTCGGTTGTTATTTGGGATAAAATAAAATCATTGCATAATACTACACTTAGACTATCCTTAGGCTTTTCTAAAGATTTTTTAAGTGCCATTCCTTTATATGTTTCTCTTTCATTAATTGATTATCATATAACAATTGTGTAGGGTAGCGTTATAATATGAATTTTGAATACCTACAAGCGATTTTCAATAAGTAGCTCCAAAATTGACATCAATAAAATCTTTCAAATTAAAATTTGAGGAATTTTTTCTGTTCACAATTATTTCACTTTATTTGTATTAGTTACAATGTGGTGATGAACTGTGACTAATGATTCTAGTTTAATCGAGAGACCGTGTGATCGGGAATTCACCTTCTTATACCTACATACGTCAATATATATATCTAATGCGTATCCATTTGTTTTCCTCTAATCTCTACCTATTTAGGTATTTACACAAATCAAAATGTTGTAAATATAAAGCCGCTAACGCGGTTCATGGAAAATAAGCAAAATGTTAATTGCAAAATAACGATTGGATAATATCTACTCAATAATTGAGTAGTTTTAAGGAATTTCCCACTTTGTTAATTCTACGTTAAATGCATTTGAGGTAAAACTTCCAGTTAGCTTGATGGCCAAGTGTTGGTGGGAAATTAGAATACTTGTGGTAAACTGCCTAGTATTTTTTACCTAAAGTTAAGTAAGATGTGTTAAATAATATCATGGCTACTCGCCTACTTACTACAAATTAGTCATCCATGCAAATAGAAGATTTCTACGAAGTCTTTATATTAGGTATATTAGAATCACAAACAAATTGCCAATCACAGAAATAGTAATCGATATTTTGATAGATGACTATATTTTGTCATAATATTTTAGCAAGTCTTGTTTATTATATCTAGACAATGTTTAATGTGTTCAGATAACTATATAAAAACTTCCAAATTATCTTCATAGAAACAAACGTTTTTGATTAAATAGTAAAGAGTAATTAAATTCCACAAGACAAACATAATGTGCTATAAGGATAATTAATTGCTTACACAAATAAAATTATACGATTTTTTTAACCACTTAGAGCTAGATGGCACTGTTTGAATAAGGTTTTTCTTTTGATATAAGGTGTCAAACTCAAATGCCGAGAGTTTTCTAACAGTCTTCATCACTTATATATTCATCTCATCTGTTACCAGGCGTCAGCTAATCTTATATAATTGACTAGTATGCAAGCTTTGTTTGTATCTTTTCATTGAACTTAAGGAAGAGCCTGCACTTCACAACACAGGTTATCCTAGTGTGGAGGGCAGTGACATGGTTTATAATATTTATACTCAAATAAATAATTTGAATTTGAGATTTGAATGTAATTAAAAAATTTAGTAACAGAAGTGTAAATGACCAGTAACCCAGTACAGTTGCGAAGAGTCCAGTGGGGTGCGTACTACCGGCGCAGGCGCAGCTGACGTCGAGCACGTCATTACGGGGCCTATTGTCTAGTAATATGCGAGTGATTGCTATCAACCGTCCAGGGTTTAAGTGGCGATATCATTTGTTTGATAGTTTTAAATACGTATTAGTTCTAATTGTGTGATATTATTAAGTTAATTAAAAAAAATTGATTATATTTAAATTAAATAACAATAACTTAAGGCTCCATATATATCAGTTCTTACCAACTTTTGGTCCTTTGGCTACAAACAAAAGGAAATATGTACACTGAAAGAAACTGTTAAAAACTTTAAGTTGTTATTTTATATCTACTTAAGTACATACTCATTTATTCAAAAGACGACATTAAAAACCCTACGCCCCGTATCGATGACAACCAAAAACCTCGTCACGAACAAGCTCACAATAAAAATTACATCGTTTTTAAGCGCGTGACTCCGAACGAATCATTCGAATCGATTCTTTAAATACTCGAATCGTGTGCTCAAATACTCGATTCGTATTTCAAGCAATATTCACGCATGCTTTATCGTCAATCAATAATTAATATCTGAGTTCGACGTCTGAGACGCTCCCGAATTTCGCCGCAAGATGAGGATCGCGTTCGCGTAATCGAACTGGCAAAAAATAAAAAATGAAGCAAATAAGAAATACTCCATTACGGGCTGGAATAAAAGAGACGTGGAGACGACTTGGCTTGTTTACAGCGGGTGTTGATTAGGTTGGAAATAATTTTGATTTCAGCTATTAGGTAAATATGTTCAAATATTGTACAAAGACACTATTTAGATAGTATTACGTGATATGTATGATGTACCAACCTGTATAAATTATTAGAAAGTGTCATTAACTATCTATGATTTCAAAATGTACACAGTTTTGAATATATCAATGTTTAATCAGGACTGTTGCAGTAATTAAAAAACTTAGTTTAAAAAAAAAGGTAATTGAATTACTCCACTGAAACTTTTTTTACGAGGTCCAAGCTCATCACCATTTTCCGGGTGGTCTTTTCATTATACAATCCTGTGAGCAGCAGGCCGCTCCACCGCACCTGTGTCTGCGTCCGCGCATTGCGTATGCAAGCCGTGCGCCTCTGGCCACGTCAGCTATTTGCTCGCGTCCCCGGGCTGAGCCATTCAAGGCTAAACCGGGGCCAGTTTTTGGCTGTTTCCGACTTGATCCACCACTCTCGTCCCAGAATTCCTCGGCCCTAATTCCTGTGGCGATAACGAGATATTTGGACTTATATTTTTGAGGCTCGCCGATTTTTTGCTAATCTTTTACTCGTGATGAGACAGTACTTTTCGTATACGTATAAGTAGGTACATATGACCGAGAACTTCGTTTTCAACAACCACGATTAGATATTTGTCCACGTATTATATTATATTTTATTTTGACAGCTGTCATCTTCATATATCTTATATCAAAATTGAATTAAAATTTGGTGCGTACAGTAATGCGTGAATGGACATAGTATAAACAGGAATATATTTTCATCTTTTAGGACTAAAATACGTTGCAACTAAATATGTTTTGGACAGCGAAATAGAATACCGTTTTGGACAAGAATGTCTTAAAATGTAACATAACTCACAACTTAAGCTTAAGACTAACCCTTACATGAGCGATCACCGAATTCCCCACACTATAATCTTAAGTAGTGTTTGCTCGGATCCCGCGAGCATCCATTATTAATTGCACTCCTCAGGTGTACAGATTATCCTTATTAGGCAACCGCATCACCGCAGGCTCAGCTATGCGTTTCCGGGACCTATCACGAATCGTCTTAACGGACGATACCATATGCGATACGACTTAGAAGACTTTTTATCTTTGCTTTGTACATGGTTAGTGATAGTCATTAGTATCTTTTAGTGTTCCCTAACCTACCTATTTAGTTTCGTTAAGGCTCTTAGCTTAGATCGCTTTCAAGCAGTGTTTTAAATAGAGCTTTGATATTTGAGAACTCTTTTTCTTATATTATAACTTAGTACGTAAGAAAAATCCAAAAATACTTACGTCAGCAGACGGAAAGCATAAAAACAAATTTTCTCTGCAACAAAATCTCCTAAGCTATCAAATCAGCCGTTACAAAACTATTTGAAAAGCGCCATCTATCCTACCACTGTATAGATGTGTGAACGCTCCATCGTAATGCGTAACCTTATTTTATTAAACTAGTGCTACTGTATAATAGCACACATTACTCTCTAAACATGTAGTTGTTTTAAATAATTTGACGTTTTTGTTTACTAACTCTTCGGAAAGGGACTTAATACTTGTAAAGGTGCATTTTTTTTGGTTTAAGTCGCAAGAAGTTATTACCATATTTATTTAGAATTGACGTTTCAGTTAGCTGTTTTAAAAGCAAAGACATATTTTTTTAAATCTTATTAGGTACAATTGTAACCAAAAATATTCGATAATAAAACTTTATGTTGGGTCAATTGGATTCTATAATCGAAACATTGTTCTAATCTTTATCCAAAATCGGTCATCCGAAATCAGCAATCAGTAGTTACTTCCTGCCAGTTCAAAAAGTGAACGACAGCTTTGCGTAACCAATCGTAGTCTAGCCGATATTGGCTAAAAGTAAACTAATAGTACCTTATAACCTCATTTCTTCGCTTAATCACGCAACCAGCTAAATAGAATCCGTCCACAACCATTGTTGTTGGAACAAGCATGTCATTTCAATTACTGTAAGTAAATAAAGCGTTTGTATACTGTAATACACCTTTCGTTTTCAACGGATTAGGTAACTTTTAATAGGTTGTTGGGACATATCAAATTGTAACGAGTAGTAATTTAAAAAATCAGCTGACTCCTATAGTTTGGTAGCTATACAAATGTGTACGAAACAAAATTCATTGCATGTCTCAAAAATGACCGAATTGATTTTGATAGAACTTGAACTGATGCCGTACTTTAAATCAAATATGAATGTACTTATTTAACTTTGAGTTTAGTAGTAGTATATTGAAGAGACAACCTCTTTTTTTGAAGTTGGGTAAAAATAATGTTTGAGTTAGTTGGTCGGGTCGTGTCGTGCCGGCGCGCACTTGGCCGGGGTATAATTGCGCTCGCGCAGATCATCAGACGCAAGTGCGTTCGATAACGCATGCGCACGAACGCGTGTTATTAAATTTATTCCTTTTTCGCCAGAATCTGCATAATGAGGGGGCAAAAAAATAACGTAATCGCTAGAGTGCACGTCGCCTTCCCTTGGAGAAAGGCGGGCAGTTTTTGCCTGATGTATGTGTGTACTGATATGATGAATATTTAAGCAGCGGCCCGGGCACCCTCGCTGCTCTTTATTTTTGTATTATTATGAAAATTCCAGACGATTATTGGCGATTATTTCTTGTCAAAGCGTGGCATCGTTTTGGAAGATATCCAAGCCCAGTGCCATTAGCGGGGGCTACTTTAGTATTATTATTTAAGTAAGTCTCAGTATCACGATCGCCTACAGCGTCGCGGATCCTCTCACGTGAAAATATACATTGTATGTTCAGTGGTTGCACGCACACCTTTCAACACGGTTAAGATGCTCCACGATTTTCATCGCTGACATTTTAAAAATAAATCCTGCATATATGTGTAGTAAGTAATTAAAAATATTTTTTGTATTTGTAGTATAGTACACCTTTTTGTCGAATAGTTGAAGCGCGGTTGTCAGCCAATCCATTTGACTCATTTGAAAAATTACATAATTGCTTAATTATAGTAATTCCCTACAGTAATGACAGGCAAAGAACAAAAACCGAGAATAATGTCGACGAGCGAGTCCGACCCTGTAAAGCCGTGGGCTACCGAAATTCCGCATCCGAGCTCATGTATTTGTACCTTTATTCGTTTCCATTATCTGCCTAAAGGTGGTCATTACGATGCTCTCGCAAAATTTCAAAATATGCACTGTTTAGTGTTCGCCTCATCTGCGTAGCGTCGATAGGGACGCAATGTCGATCGACCAGATTAAGATGACAATGTCTTAATGCGAATTTTCCCATGCAGTCTTACGAAACAGAGGCTCATAATTCTTTAACGTCATTACTCGAAGCAATTTCTCAAAGATATGGTTTATAATGATCTGATGTCCGTGAGAAGTTTACCTCGTAACAGGATCGAGGCGAGGAAAAAGTCCGCGCGTGTCGTCAGCGGCCGACAAGTAGCCGGTAATTTATGGTTAGTTTTTGGCCGCGCCGGCGCAGGGCTCGCGGCTCCTCGCTCGCCGGTCACAGACCCCGCGCCATTCCGTCAATCTCGACTACTTATCCGTCCGCGCCGATCCCTTGTATTAATCATTTTTTTCCCAAAAAAAAGTTAGTAATAAAGATCATATCGAGCGGCCCCGGGAGCCGGCCGTCGAGCGCGCGCTTTCGAAACTTTAGAATTGACAAACAAATATCGCAACCGATAGGTTATTAAGACGTGTATTATTGACTTTAAACTGGTTCATTGTGCGGGCAAAATTAATCTCGCAGCTTAGCTGCGTCACGGCGGCGGCGTGCCGCCCGCGCCGCGTGCGGGGGCTATTACGGACACCGACTTATAATTACCTTTTTAAATAGTTTTTTCAGACGGTGTCGATATTAAAACGTCAATGTAAATAACTTGTTAGCCGCAATCTCATTTCTGAGCGATTGGATATTACAATAGTGTACGTGATTTGAGAAAGGTAACGGTGTCGCCGCTTTATCCGCGAGATGGAGCCTATTATCGACGTAAGGCGCAAGCGTGGCGCGTGCCGAGTGCCCAGTGCCCCGGGTACCGGCCCAGCGCCCGCCACTCTGCACCATTACAGGCTGAGAAAAAAATAGTAATATCCGTCAACCGGCAGAGCCGCTCCAACGCATGTCTATTGTACACCCATTTCATGCAGTAATGTAGGTCGAGTGTTGATGGACGTCGCAAAAAAAACAGCGCCAAGGAAGGGCCCGCCGTGAAAAGTTCAAATAGCAGTCGGTAATGGACGGCACTGAAAAAAGAGAACGGTAGCACGTGGCTCGCCACAGCGCTCGTAATTAGGTTCTATATTGGTTCTATATCTAATCATTGTGTCGGTCTGCAGTGTAAATTGAACCACGGAATATTTCACCTGTACGTGTCTGATTGCACGGATTATTTGTGTAGTAAAGCCGGTCGGTTTTTGTCGTAACTCGGCTGTGGCACGCGCCCACTTTCTATGCGGCTATCGAGAGACGTAATTGTGCTTATACCCTTTTTTATCGATGTCGAAACACCTAAGTCATCGTCGGGAATCGGTAACGGTGAATGCGCTCGTTTCGGCTTCTGTCTTAATAGGTATGTTCATTACTATTGGGAATGAGATGATCTTTGTTGCCCCTTTGTTGCTAACCGCGTTAATGGTATCAAGGGAGATAGATGAATGTATCAAATATACTGACATTGTAATACTTAACTCGTGTTACTAACGTACTTAAGTGAAGAAAAATCAAGCGTCCTTGCTATTAGGTAAATAGGACCCGGAATCAAACATACCTTAAATTTTCGGAAAAACAAACACACCTGTTAGTAGTCGACTAGATGATAACATAACGCCAAATCCTGATCTAAATGACCTAAACGCGATTACCAACCAAACTTATCACGCAGATACCACGTATTATTCTGAAAAGTTATCAAATTCGTCGTGATTAAAAAGCATCGTCCTTCCATTCTAGTAAATCCGTAATTAGCGGCAAAATTCAATAGTATTATGTGTGCTATCTACAAAAATCAAACTCAAACAGTGGATTAGAAGAATCAATCACGGCGCGCTTATCGATTGCCACGCAGCTAAGCCACAATACCGCGATAAGGGCAATCAGTGCCGGTATTATTAGAGATGAGACTGTTCGGGTCGTTGGTCGATGCTTATTTTTATTTGGTTTATCTGTAAGTATTATACGTTTATCTAATTGTCGATGAAATATTAAATGTGACGTATGTAAATTACATATATAAGTAGAAGATGAAAATTGCTATTCAAATTGTTGAAAAAAGGTTTTAAAATATTCAAAAATCTATTGCAGTAATATCGTTTTAGAGTAGACTAGTAGAGTAGAGTAGAATATAAAACAAAAAGTTTTTAGTAACTACTAGCTATGTTTTTTTTTATATTTGTTTCAAGGCATGTATGGCTTTCGTTACTTTCCTTAGTCCTTCCATCACATAATAGTTTAATGTAGACCTTAACGCTAATCACCACACCATATGTAATTTCTGTAAACTTTCAATAAGTATAGATATTTTTGATACAAATTTACAGATATGAATAACAAATTATTGTCGATATCGTAGAAACCTTGCATACGGCAAGTTGCATCTCTATTACACGAGGTAGGTATGCAAAAGGTAATATTTGCGTTATCGCGCCTCACAATAATCCGCGATAAGGGATTAGCTCACTCTCTGCATATTTACTAACAGTTGACCTGGCGGACATATTCTTTTGCAATATTATTTAATTACATATGTATACAGATACATTTCTTATATACAAATTTTCTTGGGTATTCAATGTTTTAACCATAAAGTCACCTTCTCCCCTTAAATGGTTTTGATTTCAATACAAGATACTTGTAAATTTATATGATAGTGGCCATTTTTAGTGACAGAGTTTCATACCGCCTAAAGGCCTCTTATATAGCTTAACGACTGCCATTCTTTGTCAAACAGCCGGGACCTACAATTTAATGTTTCATCCGTCCCACGTTCTTGTATAATCTATATCTTTCAACGTTCAATTATTTCTTTAAAAAGCTAAAGGTTACATAACTGAAATTCCAGATTGCATAGGGTTTCAAAAATATTCCAAGGCAAATAAAAGACAGTTGTCAGATGCTTCGCCCAATTACTTCACTCGATTAATAAATACATGTATCGATTATAACGAGTCGATTCCACATGAGGGCCGATTATTTTGACACGGCGTAATGTGTTAGTCGCAGTACATGCTTGCGTGATAAAAATGTTCATGCTGTTTTAACATTGATTCAAATATTTCAAAATTAATATTTCACTTGTTTGCTATTTTTAATTAAGTTGCAACTTTTTACTTTACATAAATAATGTATTTCCGATTAGTTAAAGATCTTAACATTGGTTACAAAGTGTTACCAGTTCCTACCTATTTTTGTAAAGGTATGGTTTCGTTTTTAGAAGCTATTTTAATTGGATACTTCTCCAAAGTACCCAGATACATAAAAAACGATTTCCCCGACTAATAAAATACGTAGTCACTTTAAATAACAATAAAAATCTCCTAAATGTTAATCAAGTAAGACCAACAGTTCCTCATTCAATAAACTCGGAAAAACATCGAAGCCTGGTCTCATAAAAACTAAAATTAATTTTACGTTCATAATAAAATCACCGAAAAACCTGTCCCCAACCCAGTCGGTGAATATTCCGTTTTCTAACATACTAGTATCCGATGAGAAAAATTTGTCCACATGATCAGATAATACCAATTAATTACTTGGCATTTGCTAACAAGATTAATAAAACAGAGTTCGGAAATCTTTATTCAAGAGCCGGCGCTGGTTAAATGTCATCAAAAACAAATAAAATAACGGCATTAAAATAGGAATTTATATGTGCTAGGAAATCTTTTGTTCAGCTCTTAAAATAGGCAAATGGTTTATTAGACAAAATAATTTTGCAACTAAATAGTTTAGAATGAAAGATGAAGAAAATATTATTATATCTTTACACCTTTATATTCATTTTTTCTCTCTATAGTATCTGGAAGTCTTAGAACAAGCTACTTACGCTATGAATAGTTGGGGCAAAACGCCTCTTCGTGCTACTGACGGCAGCACATATACCACGCAAACAATCCTATCGAGGCTAGAATATGTTAGTCCCGATACTATCCCCGCGCAGGTTTACCTTAATCAAACCTTAAAATTATGGTACTTTATGTGATAACATCATCATCGGAAGCACGATAAAATTAGTTATTATTTGATTTAAATAGCTCACAATTATGATCCACATTTTACGCCAAATCGTGGTTTGGATAAAAACCTGTTTATTGAAAACTAATTGTATTCAACAATCATTATAAGGAGTAGCCGGTCCCGAGGAATGCATTTAATTGGCACTCAATGCTAACAAAAAGATAAATTGAAGATCATTGTTAACTCTAATTACCTTAAACAATTAAAATCAATTTGCAAACCTTCGTATTTAAATTAGAAGAGTATAAGTTAAGCAAAATATCATTACAGTAAGCGACACAATTATGACTTATTTATGCTAAATAAGTTGTTATCCTTAAAATGATTGCAGCTTGTCAACAATGAAACTATTGTGAAATAATATTAAGTTTTTGCTAATCAATAGGATTGTAATACAATTGCAAGCAAAAACCTACCATAGGTACCTATTTTGGAAGATTTATTTTATTGATTTGATAGTTCTTGATTTACATTATCTACGCAGTTTTTTATAATATTATGAAAAACAAGTACCTACAACTTCAGTCTCATTTACAAAAATATAATATATTATTGATTTACCTTTTATATCTACATTAAAAACTGATAGCCACCTATTTAGGTCCTACCCGTAAGATATAATCAAAAATTTGATAGGCTTCATCAGACTTGACAATTGTTTGAAAACCTGTGTATTTACCTAAAACCGCTTGTATTACCAATGTTTTTCATTTAGATTATGACATTTACTTATCTACCGATATTATCTGTAAGTACTATCGCAAAATCATTTGTCAAACAAAATTGTGTGTCCTGTTTGGAGCATAATTTTAAATCATTTAATCATTACTACTAGCTCATGCAGCTTTAACCGATATGTGTGCCTAATTAACTAATTATTAACAGGATACTACGTTTTTTACCCATTATGCTTATCAATCGCAGTTCTTGGAAGTGTGATTAATCCTATTCATCGTTAAAAATTGAGAAATATGCGTCAGAATGTTATCAACATCTCTTTCCTACATTATTTAAATTATATTTTTATTAAAAAAATGGAACCCTTTTATCCATACTAGGTATTGTATTTTTTATTTAATAAATTGGAATTAGTTATCCATAAACGCCAAGTTGAATTTACCGTTGGACTGTTTTTGCATTGCATATAATTTATACATTATCACATATCATTCTATACGTTCTTTCATCAAATGTTATTTTGTACTTTATCACATTGTAACTAGGGGATAATTCACCCAGGAAATTAAATTAATTAAAGAGATTCACTTAAGACTTTTGCTTTGTTGAATCAATGTACATGTACAACCTACCTACCTATTAATAACAACATAATAACTTTATTTACAATAATAAAATATAAAAACAAGGGAAGAAAAACTAAACATACTACTTCTAACTACTACAAAAAGGGGCACTTAGAAAATCTTTAGAAAAGCCTAAAGATAATCTAAGTGCTCCAGCCCACTACCAGAGGGCAGCGTGCCCTACAACATAATTCATATGCATATAAATGTTAAATCTTGTCAATTAACAACATCAAACATAATCTGTGTTCGGTAAAATACAGAATAATGTATCTCTACGTGACCTTCTTTCAATATTGGTAGCTATCTAGGCACTGTACGACGGAGGTACTACGTGATCATGTAAGTATTATTTCAATGCAAATTCAAACGCTATCTGATGAACTTGAAAAGAAAATTCCAATGACAAATATTGAAGATTGCGAATTGATTGTTATAATTTATTATTGTTAAGGAATCATCATCATCTTTTTTTTAATTTACCTAGTTTTTCTTAATGCTGGGTAAATCCTCTGTACTACACATAAATGTCAGTTTCATTGTGAAAATAAATCCACATAAACATAGAAATTGTGCAAAGTACATAGTATTATGTTTAAAGCGTGTTAATAATTGTAAAATAAAACACTCACTAATGAGACATAATGTTCAGTAATTTTATACACATTAACGGTCGTTGATTGTATTTATTATAAATTTTGTGAGTTAGTTACACAGAAACTATCATTTTTTTTCAATATACTTACTTGTACCCTCTTTTGTGTAAAATAATTTACAATGTATTTAAATATTTCTAATTTAATTGATATATTTTCCGTAACATAATATTTTAGTACTCGCAACAGTGTAAAAAGATCTGCTATATTTAAATACCAGTAAGTATCACCCAAACCCAATAAAACAGATATTACAAGTTCAACTTTTAACTAACACTCTTGATGCAAGCAATGCGCAATTTTACAATATCTCCAGCGATAATGGCAAATCATTTACCAATCGCAGTGACACGACAATTCACAATTTCAGCCAAATAATATTGAAAGCGTGCAAAGTACTAACCTGCGACAGATCGCTCGGCGCCTCCGACTTGACAGTGTTGGCCGCGGCCCACGCCTCTGCGAATGTCTCCATAGCACTCTGAAAGTCCATCTTGTAACTAATCACGACGACATCAACATGCCGAACACTGAGTGAGCATGTGCACAGCGAGCGAGGAGCGACACACGTCCGCGTCGGGCGGCCGGCGGCGCGCTACTGACGGGCCCCGCCCAGCGGTCCGCCTGCCAGAGAAAAACCGATACCACCCGAGCCTTCCCGTTTCAGCGCTTTTCTTTTTTAAGCCGCTATTTTAACGAGTTTTTTTGCACTCAAGCCCGGCCCACGTCGGCCCGGCGCTGGGCGGCCACGGGATTATTTACACTTGTAATTCGATGTAACGCTTAATTTGTTGTGAGGGAGCGATTAGTGAGTACGTTCGCTTGCAGTAGCGATGTAAGTAGTACTCTCGATCAGTATCGCTCGGCCGTGATGATACTGGCACATGATAACGGAGCATGTAAGGGCTGGCAATGATGACTTTATTTTTACACGCCGCCGATAACATCGTGTAGACATACATACTGACTGCCACTGCTTATTTCTGAATCTTAATTAAACACAGATAATTTCCAGTGTTTCGTCGCTTCTGTAATTTCAGCGTTACGTCAAATATCAAATTAGTTTGAAAGTAGCTCTTATGTTACCCGATATCTTTTACATTTCTTTTTAATTTACTTTATTGGCTCTTAAAACTGTGGTACTAGAATCTTAATTTACTTCCAAAAGCTATCAACGTAACTAATTGCAATATCCATGTAAAATGGCTATTGGAGGTCGGGGAAAGCATTTTTATTCATTAAATAAATCATCCCGGCGCCCGCTTTCCCTGGATGTGGGTAAAAAAATTGTCACGGCTTGCCATAATTTTGTACGTGCTCTTTATAGACCGTTTAAACGTTATTACCTACAGGAAGGTTAATTTTTCTTAATTTCTGGGGCTTTTCAAACGGGAGCAATTCACCGGCTTTTTGTGTTGAAAAGACTCGGTGAATTATACTATCAGGTAGTCTTTGCGTTTATTTAGATTATGACACTAATTATTAACCTTGCTCTACGATGAAACATCATCATCGTCCTCACACAATTATTCGTCAGAGAGATGAAAGAAATATGCCGCAAGCTAAAAATAAGTTTGAATCCTTAATCTTTTGAACTAAACTCTAAACCTCCAGATAGCCCTTCGTTTCACATAAACAGTTACTATTTTATCTACAAACACCATAAAATTAAATAGGCCCTTATCCCAAACAAATCTCTCCTAAATTGCCATAAAAGTAAGAAACAAACCACAAAGGATACCCCTTTCACGGCGGAAATTTCAAAGATCATCTGAATATAATAGAAGGCCATAAACAAACCCGTAACACAATAACTTACCGAAGAAAATAGGTAGAAGCTGTCTCAAAATACAACTGACATGAGATTTAAATGCGCTTCATAGGCCACATCTAAACATGCAAATTTAAATAACATATTTAGTTTAGCATAATTATAACAAATTACTCTATTAATAACTTTTGTTCTATGCTAAATTGTTTTATTTAGAACTGTTTTGTTACTAGGAGGCCGTTATCTCTGTATTAAAGAGAAATCCGATAACTATTATTCTTTTTTCAAATTCTATCAAAACAAAATATCTAGGTTAGATCATTTACGCTTAGTTGTTTGATTTATTTGGATCACTAAGTTATAAACAATGAAGAGACATATTGATTCCTTCTGTTGTCGCTGGTCGTTTTATATATTTACTCGATTTAAAACGCATAAACTTTATTTTAGTTTACGTAGGGAGAGTAACAAAATTAATAAACAAAATATCTTGATTCCAACGGTTACAATGCTAGGTCATTATAAACACAAAAAAAAAACTTTCTCCTATTTTGAAGTCTTTTAAAGTAACACAAGTCAGTTGACATAACAACAAGCAGGTTCAGATACCAGACAGTCGGCAGTAGGTACACACGTTGAGCACAATACCTATCAAGAAGTAGGCCACAGTACTGTAGTAGGCTACAGAAGAGCTCGCTACTATCCGATATCCTTTGTTTTCTGCGCTCTCTTTACAATACTCAATAATGTAATTTTGTATAGAATAGGCTACTTGAGTTTAAACTTATATTGTATATAAAAGCTTACGTTGTAGCCGTTGAAATTTGATAGCGGATTAAAGATAGCCCTCTCGTGGAATGTTTAAGAAATTGTTTCAAATTTACAGTTATGAAATAATTTTGTGTTTGTCTGCTATATAGGCTAGCAACCAGTGAGTGAATGAAATGGTATGTGTCCAATTTGGTAAAAAGGATTTTGAGTTTTTGACTTGTCTGTATCAACCATTTCAATATTGGCTAATATAATAGTACCTAATCAAAATCTTCCAGGCTCTCGAGATGAGACGATTTGAATTACATATCACTAATAAGAACGTGTACAATTTATCATAAAGATATTCAAAGAAAGTTTGTGTTGGAAGAGTGAGCTATACGAATACTACGTGACTAGTTACCTAAATGATGGTTAAAAACGGTTTTTAATGTGGGTCGTGGCCACTGAAAGATGACACATCAAATATTTAAGACTTTAAACCTATGATAAACTAAAGTCATTTCATTTCAAGTGTCCAAGCAACTTCGATAATAAGTCCAGATGGCAATGCCTCACGAAACAAGAAGTTCTAATTGTTAATGTCCACAGAAAACGTAGATAAAACAAATATGACAATAACCTCTTCGATTGTCACTTGACTTGAACTCTTATATCTAGTTAGCATGTTCCGTTTTCAGCGTAAATGCTACCTTAATGCTAGAGTATTAAGAACGTTATATTTTGTGACAAAAAATAACTATGTAGTATATACATAGGTTCTATATACCATAAGAAAGGATTCGGCAATCCTCATTTTCTAAACCTGTATTTTTATAGGATACCATAATATAATTTTATAAGAAACAAGTCGTCACGGAATCTTAATATCGGGACTATAACAAAACTCATTTTTAATCCACATTTTCATTTTAAAATTTTGACATTTACTGTATCGAATTAGAGCTGCTTATTTAAATCTGGGATTTACGGAACAAATACTGCGGTTTATTTTTATATGAGTTGTACCTAGTATCAGAATAATTCAAAAAGAACGAAATTAACTTTACCGCAAAGAACGATCGTATAACTTTTCTAAAACATGGCATTTGTTATGTTTTTATTTCACAATCATTTTCATTATTCCAAACACACAAAACAGGTTTTACAAATGAAGTTGTTACACAATTGAGCAAATAATACTCGATATGCTCCCACACTTTCTTCGTCAAGGCTTTTATAAACATGTCTACGTAAGAAGCCTACAAAATGGGTAGTAGTGTCAAAATAAAATTAAACAAATAGGTATTGACAGAATCTATTACTTATTTGGTTTTATACTATGGCACATATATATCCCACATTATTTAAAAATATATATTGTAGTAGCAAAGACTGTGTTTGTATGTTTATAGGTTTGTTTGCATCTGTACCTACTTTGAACTGGTAATCATTATATAAACAAGATTTTGTTTATTTCTCTTTAAGGTTATTTTATGAGTCTGTACATATCATTTGAATGATGAAATAATTACTTATTTTCACACGTTCTGTTTAATTTGGATGGAAAGATCATTTTCCAAAAAAGCGAATTATTTCATGTATCTGTGTAAAGAATTATAAAGCTGTGAACAAACATTCTGAATAATGTGGAGCATATCGAGTATTATTTGTCAAACTGAGTGAATCAAAGGATTTCTAAAACGTTATTTGCACCATAATTTGAAAAAAAACAGGCGTGTAATATTTTATTTAAATACAACACAAAATATAACTGACTCGAATACCTACAATACTCTTGTGTACATAAACTACGCAGAATCAACATAAAATTTACATTGTGACGACACGTCAGACCAAATCTATTTAGTGTCATACTTTTAAGAAGATAAAGTATTTTTTGTTTGCTGTAAATAATAAAATTAATCTAAAAGGCACATTATCTAACAGTCTATTTAATACTTCTGTACATGTGGAATGTTTTGCGTTACATATTGTTTGTATTATGTATTCTCGTTACGTTAGATCCTAACTAGTTGAGACTCACAAAGCTTATTTAAAAACATTATGCAACACAGTACCTAGCTATTAATATTTTGAAACAAGGAAAAAATAAAGCTGGGCAGCGAATTAAATGTTTTTGAACCTAGTATTTAAAAGCCGGGAATGATATTTAACTTTCAGTACACTACATTATGATGCTATAGCGCTTAACAAACAATGTTGCTTACTCATAAAAGTCGACACAAACGCGTCAAAACCTACAATCTAAACCCACCAACATAGTAAAGCAAGCACAATATAAAGCTAGCAGCTTCCAGCGCTGCATTATCCCACCCCCTTACGTAACGCTGAAAGCCACTGAAATCCGAAGGCTCTATGTGCCGAGTCCTTACATATATATTGCTATATCCTAATCCGCGCATATCCGAGGTCCAATGGCGGGGGCTAGGCGGCGTCGGTCGCTTAGCCTCCTCCAATGCCGGGGTTAGGCTGATCCTTTATCCAAGATTAGCGCGGCGGCGGGGCGGGGTCTGGCCACGCCCACCGGTCGATGCGCGCTCTGCTCATTGTTCCGTTATCTATCGGAGACGGAGCACGCTCATCCGGCGAGACCGGCGAGTGACGTCATCGCGCCACTTTCCAGCGCAATTAATGCCGCTAGTTTTATATCAGACGGTGGATGAGACTGGTGAGCGATAGACGTCTGTGAAACTAATTTAGTGTTAAGAAATAATAATGAAACAAGACGTTAGACGTTACCTCTATTAGATGTGGATGATGATGATGATGATGATTGATCAAGTACTTATTCACTGCTATTTACATATATAAGCTAGTAACTCATAGTCCTGACGGGAGATAAACGTCTCAAAGGCTACAATTCTTAGCAGGTTATGAAATAGACTCCGCTTTACTAGAAAGACAGGTTCGTGACGTCATCACAACAGCTCTGCTAGGTATTGCCTCCCTCTCACTGACGATAGATCAAGACTCGCCGACTGAGTCGGGGAGTCTTAGATATTTTATTGGTTATTTTAAAACGGACACGGTAATAGCCATTCTTAAAAACAAAATCGATATGTATGCAAATAAATTTGATGCTATTATTAAATACTAGCTGTCCCGGCAGACTTCGTACTGCGACCTAAACTTTTTTTTTTCCTTTTAAACCTTCCCTAGACCTCCACTAACATTTCAAGACTAAGATAAGATAAATCCGTTCAGCCCTTCTCGAGTTTTAGTGAGACTAACGAACAACAATTCATTTTTATTTATAAAAGAAGATCATTAAAAATTTGAGTCACGTCGCCTCAAATATTTCTTACTAAACAAACAACCGTAGTTAAAAAATCATTACGTAGATTAAAAAAAACTAACCATGCAAATTAATTTAATTTATTAAATAATCAATGCAAAGGAAGAAAATCATATTATATGCACAAGTCGATACCTCGTGCCGAATATTATTATCGCTTGACTTCAAAGTTAAGTCACAAATTTAGATTTTATCGAATTAAATAGATATCATCAGTCTCCATCTAGGTACAGTTAGTTTAGCATTAGCATTATAATGTATGCCGAAATTCTAACAAGGAAGATGTGCGCAGCGGCATCCTTAATAAGGCGCCAGAACAATAGTAGGTCGAATTGCGCTCCACATGTTTATTGGGGGGCTAACGGTGGACTATATCCCACTAGTGTGTATAAACATCATGGTTTGATTGTGTATAAAACTATGATGGTTATTACTTCTTTTTCTTAGAAAAATAGTTATACTTGTTATACACGACGCTTGTTTACGAAAAATCAGACCTTACTAATAAGACGGAATTCACTATTTGCCATCGAATACTTCATAAATACTTTTCTTACAGTTTTACAGTTAAACATGTCGATCATGTCCTTTTATTACCATTTGTAGTATATACGTAAAACATTGTTTTAAAATAAAATTATATTTAAATATTTTTCATTGTCTAGAAACAAAAAAACTGAAGTATTTTTTTAACTTACCATTTAACTTCTATCAAAGGGGTCAATTAAATAATTCCATAGGCAACTCCAGTTAGTAAAAAACTTAGATCCAGAATAAAATCTTATTATATTATAGATATTATGACGTTATAAATTTAATTGGTATCCCCCCAAGAAAGAATACAGGAAACAACCGGAGGAAACCTGTGGTTTCAACGATGACTAATTGCATTGCTGGAATATAAAACTAAGGTGTTATAATACTCGTAAAATGACGTAAGTGAGAGTGTTGGTAGCATTTAAATATGTGAAGAAAGTTTTATTTATAATTGTTATTAAATGATGAAAAAAATAATAATAATAATATATAAAAACTTGCAGAAAACTTGATAACTCCTTTTTTGGAAGTCGGTTAAAAAAGAGTATTAATCATATAGGAATAATTCGCTTTTAACTTAAACAACCCAAAATGAAGGTATGAAATATCCTAAAACACACATAAGTAAGATTCTTAAAGATTTTCCAAACATACACATTAACTGATTTTACCGCGGAGGTTACTATCAAAACCCATCATAATTTTATCATCACATTTCTCTCTCTAACAACCGAAAAATAAACGTAACAAAATACATGAAACAATCTCTTTTCCATAGTGTTTTCTGTCTCATTGTAGTTCCATTTAGCGAGCGTTACTTTCTTGAGTAGAGTGTAGAAATAGACGATACTATGTAAAATAGTCGGTAAACATCGGTTTTTGGAGTCGGCACCCTAAATGCTTCGGTTATGGGAAGCAACATGGGATGATAGTGCTACTGATTAGATAGTATGCATGTATCAGGTAAAGACATACACATATGTACATACCTACATACCATTAATTATTACATAAATATTATGTACAACACATTGAACAGCTACAATTCTTTCCACCACTAATATACGTCAAGACTGAGCCTTTTAAAATGCTTGATGCGTGATTAAACGTTTTTCATTTGTTTTTATTTAAGTGAGATTTAAAATTGATATGTTTAACTGCAGCAATTAGTTTTGGTACCTGTGAATTCGCAATTATTTTGTAGGTTAATTCAAAAAACAATAACGGTGGTTAGGTTGGTTTGAGAATTGAATAGATATAGGTATGTAGAACGTAGGTATGCTTTAATTTTCCTGTCACGATATCCGCTATACATACATATAGCTAAATACAGCGTATACCTCTATATTCAAGCCTTGCTATCTTTAGATATAATCTATCTAGGAAATAACTAGGTAAGCACGTACAGAGCGCTAGTCCCACGTCTTACCCATACCGTGAGACAATAGGGGGGTAACGGGAAGTGGGGGGTAGAGGAGAGGGGAAGAGGAGACCTCCCCCTGTGTCACTGCAAATTTGTTATCTCTCTGCTGAAGCTATGGAAGATTAATTCCTCTGACAGGGAATCTCGCTCAAGACTTTGTTTGATGCTGCGCGGTTTGGTTACCAGTTTTACTATGTCTATTTAACGCTGTTTTGTAGAAGTGGGTCGCGTATGTTGTTATAGTAGATTAAGCTTAAGGTAAATAAGTGATTGTTGTAAAGTTATTTGCGTGTGTCTTACAAAGTTTTAATGAACTTTAAATTAAAACGAACAGGCTAGTTTGATGGAATTAGTACGGTTAAAAAGTAAAATCATGATAGAAACAAATGTATTCAATCGAGCTTGTCAAAAAGCGGCTAGTTTATGAAATAAAATAAAGTTAACAAGATAAAGACGTAGAAACTCTCCCAATTTAGGTTTAAATGCCTCCTTTCTTTAAATTTTAAGGTTAATTCTATTACAAGTCATTTCAGATTGAGCAGTAAAAGAACCAAACCAAAAATTGTATTATTTGTTACAAAACTCAAACCTATCGTGCGTTTATCGCAAAGTAATCGCATAATCATCAATAATCCTTAAGTCACACAAAAACATCAAAGATATGGATTTCAATCACGACAATGCATAGGTGTATCCATCAATATTTTGCAGATTCATTCTATTTTGGACGTTATATGTAAACAAATAAGGATTAAAATATTAAAACTAAGCGTGATACCCGCTGTGAGTCCAAGATCAGTGTAAGGATAAAAAGGATTTTGGGATTATAATTAATGAAATGTTAAACGATCAGTGGTGGTTGTGGTGGATGTTCTTGCTTTGAAACAAAATTGAAGTATTTCTGATACAAAGACTTCGTATGTAAATATTTCGTGGAGTTCCCATGTACTTCTATGTTGTAATGGCTGATTGTTTAACATTGCAGTTCTTAAACTATTAATAAGATAGATAGATAGATTAATACTTTATTGGACACTCACATAAAAAACATAACACAAAACGAAAAAAAAATAATTTAAACTAATGCCACAAATGGCGGCCTTATCGCTAAAAGCGATCTCTTCCAGGCAACCATAGGATGGAGAGGAAAATATATATAAAAAAGACTAGACGGGGTGTACAATAACATGAAATTTGACTATAAAAATTAATAAGTAGTTTTTTTATTTGGTTTTAGCGACTAACCTATTAAATCATATACAAGATTGCTATTGCAGTTGCTACATCTTACATAATATAAAAATAACAACAAGGAAACATATTGTACATGCAAAAAGTTGGTTTAACCAATATATAGTATTTAGAATTATGTTATACTAGTAGGTGCTCGCTGCTTCGCTCGCATTATCAAGTAAAATTTGCATCCCCTATTTCACCCCTTTAAAAGTGGAATTTCCAAAAATCTTTTCTTAACAGATGCCTACGTCATAACATCTACCATCATTCCAAATTTCAGCCCAATCCGTCCAGTGGTTTGGGCTGTGCGTTGATAGATCACTATATCAGTCAGTCCCCTTTGAGTTTTATATATACCTATATAGATGTATTTCGATGTACATATACCATACTAAACTCTTATTTATTTTTGAATACTTATGCTTTGATACTGATTATTTTGTTTGTTGCAGCAATCATACGTCATCATCAACATGTAAGTCCATAAAGTAAACTTTAGTAGCAGTATTCTTTATTTGAACAAAAACTCGTTCGAAGCATTAACACTGTATCCTGTGGCATTAAAAACCATGACGTATCTCAAACCTCGATCCTCCACCTAGTCGTTCAGAGAATGCGACGAATTTGACAAGTCACCGGTTTTTTATCCAACACCAGATTATCTGGTCGCCTTACCCCACTCGATCAATCTTATCGAGGTAACTATAACACAGATTTCAATACGAAACGACTTAAATAAAGTCACATATCATCAAACCATTATCAATCTTAATGTCTATAAGACAAGGTTGGTTCTGCAATGGAAGGATTTAATGGAGATGCTGGGATCATTTCGAATGCGCCGGATCATCGTTGGATTCCGGGAAATTCGCCCCGCGTGAATACCTGCGTTACAGGTAACATGCGTTGATACAAAATATGTAGAAAGGACTAATAAAAGTAAAAATAGTTACAAAATATATAGTGTTGGATACTACAAATGCAAAAGCAGATGTAATGATGACTATACGTAACGATCAATACTTAAGGTTTACATTTTATCAGAATCAATTTGCTTAACTATTGGTAATATCTTACCAATAAGTAAATAAGAAATTAATTGTATCAATTTGTCGAAAATAGCATTTAAGGGGAAACAAGCCCTATATGCTTCTAAACGGTGGAAAACATGATAAACACATTTAAAAAATATATACAACAATTTAATTAAAATTTGGGCGTATAAACGAGTATTTTCTCCATACATAAACGTCTATCATAAAAATAAGTTAAAAACATACAATTCAATCAAATTCTACCTACGACAGGTCATGCCATAACTAAACAGCTTATTGTAGCTATAATAACAGCTTATTGCATAGTTAACGCCTGTCACTTCTACCCATTCTGAACTCTACTCGGCTATGACTTGCTATTTGTCCACCGCCTGTTATTGTTGACCGCTCTACCCTTAAACAAACACTAACCAACGTGCGAATATTCTTAAATTAATGCCCAAAACGACTATTTTGATTAGAGATTACAGTTTCTAAGAATAGGCGAATAGATATTGAAATTGTTGCGTTCGTTATGTTATTTGGATTGGTATATTAACGCCTAAATGTTATTGAACATATTTTAAAACCTTTTTGTTGTTGAAACACTAGTGATACGAGAAGACAATCAATGCTCAAAAGGATTTCAAGCTATATAACTCCTGGGTAAAGATCCTCTAACTCCATTCACGTTAGCCTCCCATAGCATCAGAATATCGGCACCAAAAAGGTTATCTATGTCGGTTTCTACTGGGCACACTTACATTAATTTAACATCCCCGGAAGTTATCGCCTACAAAGGCCAAAAACAGGGCTCGTCCGGGATTTGAACCCGGGACCTCTCGCACCCAAAGCGAGAATCATACCCCTAGACCAACGAGCCGCTTACATAGACTTCTTTATTCATACATTCAATGTAAAAAAAATAGCAAAACGAATGAATTCAACACGGTTCATACATCATTATTTCATTTGTTCAACTGTAAGAAAACGATACTTTTATTGTACTTATGGTTAATGGCATAATTGATTTATAGTATACAAATACACTAATCACATAAAGTTTCATTGTGCCTAGCATTAATAATTACTGTTTGTTTTTTTTGTGTCTGCCATCATTATAATAATAATAATAATATGTCTTTATTGCACACCAACATGAAAGAAATACATGAAAGGATAAATATTCGCTTTTTGTATTGTGTTTTAGTGTTTAAGTAGTAATATGTAAGTATAAAATTTTGTGTATATGCAAAAGAGGCAGAAGTTTTGGCGCGGGGAAACTGTACATCATAATACAGAGTCGAAAGATATCTAGTATGATGTACAGAAAACCCTCAGCGTACAACACGTACAGCAATACAAATGTAAATAGTGTAAATACCTACAAATGTACGCACACCATAAATGGATCAATATGAATTTGAATTTTTTTGATGACGTAGGTACATATCATATTATATCATTATTGCAATAGTTTAACACATTTTGTTCAATTTTAATCAATTTAATGCTATATCAAGTTTCAAATAAAAGAATTGTTATTAAAATAGCAGGCTGTAGACAAACGTAAACCTATCCCACGTAAAAAAAATATATACTGGCTGGTATTGATAATGTTGTTTTGATTATTAATAGTTTCAAGCCAATTATTTTAAAATTGACAACTTTAGTTTTTGACAGTAAAAATATTTTACTGCCAAAAAAGGGCATTTGAAAAAATAATTTAATGGGTATCAGTTACCGGGTAACGTCTATAAATATCTGCGATCTGTTTAACAAATTTCAAAATAAAACATTTTTTCCATGAACCATTTCCACCATCACCATAACTCTGTTAATATTTCATAACTCTTGTATTGACGTGTAAATAATTTACGAAAATAAAATGATTATGATTATGATTATGATTATGACTCTAGCACAAAACAAACATGTTTCTATTTGCAATACGTTCCTAATACACTTTATAGCGTCTTTCGTCGTATCTCACATACGAATTGCGTTTAAAAGGAACTTTATTATTGAGCAAGCGGAACGGGCCCAGATGTGCGCAAATAATTTGACGATACAAATAATATGAACCGATACCGCAATACAGAGGCGCTGTTTTACTTACAAGGAGAAAGATTGCGGAGATGGTATGAGAGGGCGGTTTATACCACCCGATTTATGCTTAGTATTATTACTTGGCTATTTAAAATATCATGAAGAAGTTGGTTTTCTGGCCAGCTTACTTCAATTAGAATAACCTGTTGAGTGTTCTGGCAGCATATTTTGAGTGCCAATCTCATTTCAAAACAGGTACTCTGCAATCATAGAGTTTTATGTGCCGTGGTTTCTATAGATCAAAATGTTTGAATGTTTTTGCTATGTATAGTAAATAGGATGCGGTGTGTTTGTTGTATTTTGTCTTCAGTTTAAATGTAATTTATAAATATACTCGTATTTATTGATTCCAATTCTAAACTATAGTCGAAAATGATGCTCGTATATTTTCTATGAATAAAGAAATACATTTAAAAAAATATTTTTTTTACCACCAAAGATGCTCAAACCAACATCGTGTCGTATCGTATAAGTACCGACGATGTTTTTAAACGCGAATGAATCTAATAGGTTGTTTCTTCCACACAGGTGCATACGCAGTAAATATTTGTACGTGGCTCGTTTACTTTACTTAGCATTCATGCTATCCTCGTTCTGCCTTACTCTGGTTTTATTTTTATAAATAAAGGAGTTATACTATATACATGTTAATATGCGTACAAGTAATGTATTCAAAGGAAGACGCTAAAAAAATCTCTACACGAAAAAAAACAGAACCTCATTTTTTTAAAGGAAGATATGCTGTTATAATTTGGCCAGAGTCATCTGTTATGGAAAAATCATGTAAAGATTAAAGATTATTGAAAATAATTGATTTAAAAATCTGGTATGTCAAACAAAAATGCGACGGGGCTGAAGCAACCTTTTCTTAAAAGGAATTTTCAGACTTTTTACGATATAAAGAAGTATTTGTCATTACGAAATCGTAAATCATGGAAATTATACTGATTAATCCAGTACAACACTGCCAATCCAAATTACATATATTTTTCACTAGCTATGTAATTTTTTTCGCCCTCGCGTTATCAAAATGAAATAACTTCGCAAAGGAAATAATCTATCAGCATTAAAATATAAACATGGTGTCGTTATCAAATCATTAGCCAAACCAACTGAAGGCTGGCTTCACTTGATATCAATAGGGAGTAAATATTGGAGAAGCTAAAATGACGCTAAGTATGACATTTATTATGGACCAATAAAGCACTGGACAAAATAAGTATGGATAATTTTACAAAATATGATAGTTTACAACTTTGCCTCCTCACAGCAATTTAATTGCAGACAAAATTAACGAATTTTAGTTTTTCATTTAATTTACATGTATGTATTGGACAGTTTTTCTTTTCGAATATTTTTTTATAAACATTTCATTTTTTGACAAGAGTCCGTTATGCCCGTATGCCTTGAAATAGTAGCACATATGTATAAAGATGTAACTCCTAAAGAGTACCTATTTTATTTTCAACATTTACATTTCAGTGCCCTTTTAAATACTGCGCAACGAGAAAATATAGACATCTCTATTCTCTATGATATACTTACTGCATAGAAAGCATGGCTCCGGTTTCCGATACAGCATAATCAAAAGACACTTGGGCTAGCGAATTCGTATAATAACTAATTTCTTCTACTCTTTCTTGCTTTATGCTCATATCCCTGTTTCTTTTGGAGTCTTTCATGATCATTATTAGTGTTTTTATTTGTACAAATAACACATAAACCGAGGTCACCAACCACATTGAAACAACTGAAATAAAGTCTTACAGCACACGGCTCGTTGGTCTAGGGGTATGATTCTCGCTTTGGGTGCGAGAGGTCCCGGGTTCAAATCCCGGACGAGCCCTGTTTTAGCTTTTTAAAGCCACAATCTATTTACTTTCCACAATTGTAATCTCCTTCGAGAATTTATAACCGCAACTTTAGAAGTCTCGCGGACATTTGAATGTTTTAGCATTACTTTGGGGCGGTCGTTTGGCCCGACTCCTCCGCGAGGGCCAGAATCATCTTAATGCCGGTAATTATACGGATTTTACGAATTACTCGGTCATAAGTAAACAAACTGGATGCCCTATTTACAATCGTAAATTCCGAACGCTGAGCCTCTGGAAGATGGAGGGCAGTCTCTTTTATAACCTCTTTGTCCTTTACTTTTCATTAGCTTTAAAATAAACTTTGGGGGTCGCTATAAACTCATTTGAAATGTGTATTCATTATCCATCTGGAAGCTACTTCAGTCAAAACAGCACATTACATTAAACTCGCACGGGAAGATGTACTTCTAACAAAAGATTCAATTGATACACCACATAGCATTTATTTCCTTTATATTGTTCCTATTTAATTTACAACGCTTTCAAAGTAATTAAGTACAGCAAAGCTCTTCGTTAAAAGAAAAATCGTTTCGATAATGATTTTTTCAGGCGTTTGTAAGCTAAGAGATTTATGTATTGTTGACTTACAGGAAATCTAATTAAAAATGTGATCAATCTTGACTTGACAGACAGAATTCTGCCACAATGGGTCTTAAGCTCCATTATTTTTTGTGGTTTAAATGAGCGTCAAGTAGGTTGAAAATGCTTTCAACGACGTAAGTGGAAAAACGATTGTTAAATGTTTGTTTGATATACTAAGCTGAGAAAAATCTGAGACGTGATTGACATTATATTCTTGAACGTTGTTTTAGAGTGACTTCGTTGATGTTTTATATCTACTTGTACTTTTATTATTATCATGTATTCTTTTTTTAAAACATATTATTATAAAAAGACGTGAAACAGAAGGCAAGTCAAACATAAACAGATCAACTACGAGTACATACCATGAGCGGTACAATATAGTTCGTATTTACAACACGGGTTACTTTAGGGAGCTGGGATAGTAATAAACGCGTTTTGAAAAACTTATCTCAAAATATTATCTCAAACTATATATAGGAGCCTCTTGTTTGTGGTGGATTATATAGAAGATCATTGGGTGTATGCGCCACCTTAGTCAGTAATTTATTTAAGTTAATTTTTCAACGAAATTTAAATAAGTTATCAATATTTCCAGTCAACTTAATACTTAGGGCGGCTTGATAAACTCTCGACGCCAGAGTTGGCCACTCTCATTCGATAAGAAGAAGAATTTAATACATATTTTGTTCTACCTTACCTTACTTATTCCTTACTTGACTATATTCTAACAAACTCAAAATAACAAACTTACCTACATATTTATAAATGGCTTACTTACCTACTTGTAAATCAAAATTATCTCAATGTTTGGCTTGAAGATCACACCTTCATTAATACAGTCAGTGTTTTGCTTTTGTCTTTGCTTGCTCCTTAAAAGCACCGTAGCCCGTATAAAGCAGTATGTAAACAGAACGTCTCTGTACAGTTACCCGCTCGTCACTTCCACTATGTCCTCACCATAAGGCTTGCTTCTTCCAGCTAGCGAGCTAAATGGCTGGCTCCTCGCGGGCCGGCTAATGAAATAAGATCCCGGCTCCAAGCTAAGGAATGGCGGAATTAAAACTACATAAATGAGACGCCATTACTGACGGCGTTCTCACTGACTCCGCCAAACGACATCTACGAACATAATTCCCGTTTAAAATAAGAACGCTCCGTGTTTTGTTACTCGCGCGCTGCGTTTGCCAAAAACGGGAGAATTTACAAAAACAAATGAATAAATTTTGAGTTGGATAGTTATTAAATTTGTAACAAAACGTTCATAGTAGTATTCGTTTTATTTTTAGTTTTGATACGCTCTTAACAGTGTAAATCGGATTTGTAATTTTTTTTATGCAAGCGGTATAGAAAACTGTTTTACAGTTTCCGTTTCATACAACTTGAGAATTAAAATAAAGTATATACTTACACTCTACGTCGTCTTATCTAAACTAATAGAAACGACAAGATCCTGGCAATACTGTACCTACTTTCTCTACACAATTCCAGAAAATCTTTTATTCTTAACCACTTATACCGACAATAACCTTCCCGACGTATAAACAAACTTTCTCGATGTAATAACAATAACTTCTAGGTAATACAGCAAAAATAGGGCTCGTCCGGGATTTGAACCCGGGACCTCTCGCACCCAAAGCGAGAATCATACCCCTAGACCAACGAGCCGCTTGCGTTATGCGGTACATACAAACGTCTGTTCAAATAAATAGCGAGAAAATGATTTAATCACACCACAGATTAGGTAGTAGATGAGCTAATGGTAGTGTGGTGAAAGTAAAAAAGCCTTACATGGATGGAATCCTATGTAGCTATTGAGAATCTTGGTATAACAACATCGACATTCCCTGCATTTAGTTTATAATTTTTATGCTTCTTTGCCTCTGGTGACACCTTTAATTATAGGTCCCCGGTAATTAGTATTTTTACTTTAATACACTACAATACAAAAACGTTTATTGGGTTCAAAAAACTTACATCTAGGTTCACTATAATAATACATACAAAATAAGTTAGTAATTTCTTATAACAGTGTGTTGTCACCCGGACGAGATATTTCTGTTTCCCGGATGACAACGTCTTTCTGTCAGGTTTAAGTTTAAATTATACACATAATATTTAATATCTCTCCGATATGGTTTTATGACTAAGCCTATATCGACAGTCCGAAAAAACTGGTTTCAAAAATCTCGATACAGTTCTCAACTCTCATATAAAAACTTTATTTAGGTCATCCCCGTTACAAAATATGGGGTCACATCCTCACTTCTAGCGGTTGACATAATGCCGATACAGCCTGCGGGCGACAATGCTGTCACATACACAGACAGGCTTTGTGTATATATACTAGAGTAGCTAGGTATTGCATAGCCGCATCCAATAGATGTTACCTACAGCCAATGGAAACAGCTTGGCTTATACAGGTGATCGACAAGATAACATAATTGTAATACAGATTATTTATTCATTTGATTTTCTACTCTTTTTTTAACACGAAATAGACTTGCGTTTCACTATAGCCTGCCTGATGTTAAGCACCACTATAGTCTAAGATGTAGCACGCTTGCCTAGAAGAAACCTATTTACTCTAGATTTGAAGACCCCTAGGACTCTTTAATATCTTCTTAAACGAATATAATGCCAATCAACTGATCTCAATTTTTTTAACCTAATTGAAGTGCTAGTAAAGTTAAGGGCTTGCTTTACAAACTTTTTCTACTCGTACAAGCTCTTTATACATAAAACGCCATTAGTATTCATGTAGCAATATCCCGCAACTTCAGCACGAACCAATAATTTCACCGAAAAATATTCCGCGTCTCAAATCACAAGATATTTTTCGATCAGTCGCCATTATTACATTTATTCTCATTTCGCCGCAAGGTGGAATTAGCATAATAAATCTGCGGTCTCCATCAATCAAGACGATGACTTCTTTCAAAGGACCTGTTAAGCCCTCACTTTCATCTGTCGGTTGCCACGGGACAATGGTAATTAAGTATATACTTTATTATACATATACCTGTAGGTGTATTTCTGTTTTTATATCGTATATAATATAACTGCCTTCTGCAACAGGGTTTTCGTACTACAGCTTGTATTATGTATTCTGTGCTACAGCAGAAGGCAGAGCATTTGTTATATGTGTACATTGTTCATGTTAAACAATAAAATTTTACTTTACTTTATAAATAACATACGTTTGGTTTGGATTGAATTTATTTATGTGTATTTGGCAATATGTAGGTTGTCTTAAACAACTGAAGCCAAACTGTGTAAACCGTGTGTTTAATGTGTAACTGTATAGGCAGATATTGATTAAATCTAGTAATTAAAAGTGACTCAATGGTGCGTACTTTATATTTTTTTATTTCAATGTGTGTATACACCCAAGCTCCAAAAATATCATATGGTAACTGTTAAATCAACCTTACTGTAAAACCCTTATGAATGTTGAAATAAACGCTTTCTATGTTTTATGGTAACTAAATCTAATTTGTAGTAGGTACTTAAAGTCATATTATGCACGAAAATGTCAGGAGTATAACAAAGCATATCAAAACAACAAACCACCAATAAAACAACACAGTCTCGCTGGAAATTGCCTCCAAGCTCTCGCATAGCTAAACATCCGCCGTTCAAAAACTCAATCAGCCGCATTATTGGAAGAACAGGAGCATTATTGAATCAAGCAGCGACCCACGCCACCTGCCAATTATTCCTACTATACATACCTAAATCATTTTAACCCTTGCCAGAGATAAGTTTATTTTAAACCGGTCGAGTGCCTTTCATTCGTCTAAGTGCTTCTTTTGTGAGGACCCTGCGCCTCTTCAATTAGGCAGCAGTGAAGCAAAAATTAAGTTAAATACTCCGACTTTGTTCCGTGTTTGCTTGTTGGCTATCGGCTCGGTGGTGGAGCGAACTTTGCAAAGTGGCTGCTTAATGTACACTTATGGGGGCTTTTTGGGTTTTTTCGCAAGTCTACGGAAATGAAGTGAGTGAATCGGTTCTTATCGGGTAAGCACGCTCCATCTAAGGCCATAGCCTTTGCTTGCTATCAGGTAAACTATGGCCAAGTGCAAACCCGTTCAAGTTAAAAAAAATGTTTCCAAGTTAAGTTTGTTGTCTAATTTGTTATCGTTATAATATGATACGAGTATAAGTAACTGAATGTTGTCAGTGAATTCCATACGAGTCACTGATTATTTTGTGAGAAATCTAAAAAACCTCGCCAAACTTGATAAAATTAAAAGTCTATCAATACATTGAACCCGAGACATTAAAGTTTGTCGAAACAAGGTATCGACAAATTTTAGCCCAAAAACTTTCCTCCCAAAGCTGCGGCTTACACACGAGTAACACTAACACGCTACAAGTTGTAAAACTTCAGCCACGGACGAGTAAACTTGGCTTAGAACCCTCCCTAGATAACCATCCAAGTGGGTAAAATTGAAACTAATAACTTTGACTGGGATAGTAATGACTTTGAAGGTCAAATTGTTGTGATTTTCTCAAGGATGTTTAAAAATCCAAAAATATCCTGCAAATAAAATCCATAAGTATCTTGCTATTCCATAGTCGCATTTTCTTATTAGATTACATACAGGTTCATTAGCAGACTACCGAGATTTATTAATTAACATTCTTGAGTTATTTTTCCGACCAACCTGCAAAAACTCAAGTTAGGTATATTTGAAACGACATTTTAACTTTTTTACAAGTTATACTCTCAGACCATAAAGATCTAGCATACGTATTACAAAGCGTCACAGAGACGCTCAGTTACATTAAATCTAACCCACAAATGGCTGCACAAGTGCTGCCCCCAGTGGCATACAGAGTCACCTGCCAGGCTGTGGAGTTGTAAGTAGCCACATATTTCACTCGCCACACTACCTGCGCCTGAAACAATCAAACAGCCACTTGTGTGCAAACCACACAACTTGGCCAGGCGCGGAGTTAGTTATCTAAATGATATTTTTTAAATGACACTAATAGCAGTAAATTGTACAGTAATTATTGTGAATCTTTTTTGTATGTAGGTACGTATAGTGTAAAGTACTAATGTAATTCTGTTGATGTTTGTCGGAGGTTTGTGAACGAATTTTAAGATCACACGGTTAAAAGTATATAAGCATAAGTTCAAACGTAGTATAAGTTAAAAAAATAAGTCTACGTTAAGCATTGTTTTGTTTGCTTGTAACATTGATAACAAGCAAACTTAAAAAAAGTGTAATAATAAACGATTTTTTTCATAAATGGTACATATTCTAAATAATTGCTATTTATTTTATTTACTAAAGTCATTTATCGTTCTGAATACAAAGCTTTGCTATTTTTACTAACAATTTAAAACTAAATAAAATTCCGGCCACACTATAGTTAAGTTACAGTCCGCCTCTGTAAGTACAACTTAGCGCCGCGCCGCTTAGCTTTAACTAAATACTAACTTCGGCTTAAGTAAGATAGGTAAGTTATGAGGATACGTTCATACGCAAACAAGCGTTGTTAAGTTAAAGTTACATGCCGGTAGCTTTATCGATCCTTTATTATCTTGTTTTTTGTTTAAATATAAAATGTAATAAAATAAAATGACTTTACTGGATTGAACATGTTTAATTATAGGGTCTGTCATATATAAGAACTAATTTTGATACAATCTTCTATATGATTAAATCAACACTCATCAAAACATAGTAGATGAAGAAGGATAAATTGTTTTAATTATTAAATTATTTTACAAGTATAATTCAAATAAAATAACATCACGAAGGTTTTTAAATATTCAAAGAACTTAACAAAGATATTAATTAAAATGTTTGAAAGTAACTTAATACGCAAGACAGACTAAGAAATGCTTTGTTACTCACAAATACTCAGATAATTAAGGAGTCTCTAATTAGTCAATTTTGCTTCACTTAATGTTTTGATGTAATTTTTATAATTACTAATATAATCGTATATTACTAGAAATAAATAATGGCAAAGATTTACGTTCGAATAATTTTAATGGCTTTGTTCCATGTACCTAGCATACAAATTAATATCTATTGTTTTGTTTGCATAACTAAATTCTACCGTATTAAGTAGGTGCTTATAACGGCCTTCGCTTAGGTATGCGCAGGCATTATTTGTATTTTACTACATAGTCTCAATGATACTTGATCAATATATTAACTAAACGGTTTTCACTCACGTGTAAATCGCGTAAGTAACTTACGCGATTTACACGCAGCACGCAGACTCACGCGACACGTAAACAACTGTTGTTTACGTGTCGCGTGAGTCTGCGTGCTGCCGCGGTCCCAGAACATACGTTCTGAAGATGGATGTCATAACATCCGAAACGCGTGTTTACGCGTTTCGGATGTTATGACAAACTTACGCGATTTACACGTGAGTGAAAACTGTTTACATAGTTAATATATTGATAAATTGTCTCACGAAAGTTTTAATATTAAGATACTTGATCAAACTAAAATCGTACATCACTTAGACGAAGTAACAATCAGATTATCACACGGAAGCATATTGCCGCGGAAATTATACGGCACTTCACTAATCCGGTGAATAAATTAATAACAACACGAACCATCAATCCGGTCTCGCATTAATAAGGAGACACAGCACAAGCTCACTATATAGTAGGTAGCTACCTATAGATATACCCACCCTCACCACCGCCTAATTTATTTAAGAATGTTATGTAAATTTGAACACAAGTCTTTGATCGTCCGCATCAAAAGTCCAAGGAAAAAACTTCACTAGAGCGGAGAAAAACCGAGGAGCTTAAGAAAAATAATGATTTAATCTTACTTTTCGCCGTCGCGCATATAAAAGCGACGGGACGAGAGAGGGCGCGAGAATCGTTTTTAATCTTTGCTTTGTAAAGGTGATTATGAAGGATTATAGGTTTGGAAGTATGGCTGAAATTTCTCTACTGCTGGGGGTACTCATTTATGCCATATTTTTTGGGTCGGCAGGTGGGGTTGCGGTCGTCCCCTCGGATACTTCTCAACTTTTCCTTATTCTAGAGCTCTTCAAAGGAAAGCTTTGCTATATTTTGTTTTGTCTAAACCGATAGCTGCTGCACTGCGGCTTCGGATTTGATGTGGTTCCGATTGAGAAAATTAAAAGTTTATAAATATAAATGTTCGAGTATAGCTGTGAACTGTGAGTACAAGGGAACTTATACGCCGTATTTGGAGGTGAGTGTAAATGATCATGACCACTCAAATCCCAGTTGATTTCCAAATATGTAATGTCTTAAATAGTTTAAGCACTTATATAAAAAACTGTATGTACTACTATATACTCAAATCATCTTAAACCCAATAGCACCACACCTATACCAATCGACGAGCCAGTAGGTACTGTAAAAGGCTGTGATTCGCCGACCCAAGCTCCCTGAGAGCGCTGCGAAGTGCAGTTTTGTCATTTTTCATTACGTGACCAGATCAACTTTGTCATCTGAAGCGACGGCGATCTCCCGCCGTACCTATAGCCTTTAGCCAGAAATTTAATAAAACTTTCTCAACTACAAAAACACACAGAGGATTTTTAACTTTTTGTCTTTGGAATAAGAATTATTTTCTAATATCAGAATTTGCAGATAGGTCTGTAAGAGCAAAGTAACGTTTAAGTAAAGCTTTTCTCTAGATGAAGAGTGGTGCCTGCAAGACTTGGACTGTTCCTATGAATACTTAAGCGTTGGATAAATCCATGTCTAGGTACAAAGTCTTTTCATTTTAGACACTTTCGCCTTTGTTTACTCTTCGTCTACGCGCTACGAGTATTTGCTACGGCGCTACGACTTAGCTTTTTGGTGCAATTTTCGTAGAGCTCCGTAGCAGTCAGTTTGTGTAATTTAAATTAATTTCAAACGAAAATTTTGAAACTAACATTTAGATTTCATAATCTTACCAAATTGAGACACAAAGTAGAGCTTTTATTTCGTAACACATTTTCAAATCACAGAACGCCTTTGATAAAAAAGTGCTGGCAAATTTTCAACCTCTCAAATATCTCAGACATTATAAGTAGAGGAGATAAGTAGATCACAGAAAACGTTACAAATTGGTAAAAGCTTATCATGGGTACGTGGATAGGTAGGTACTTATGTAACGAACGACTTAATTATATTACTTGATCTTTGCGGGGCGGGGTGTATGGAGGGGGGGGGGGGACTCATCTCAATCGCAAATCGGCCATCTTGCGCCCCTGGATCGCCACCCGCGCGTCTCCGACCCCCCTCGTCCATTATACTTTTTAAGCCCCAATCTCGTTCATTTAAACGGTTGGCTTTAGATGGCAATCGCATTTTTCCACTGCAGGTCACGTCTCGACCCGTCTCCCGGCGAGGGCTTAAATCAACAAAAGAAAATAATAAGATTCGTTCAAATTAAAAGTGTAATGTCGCGAAAGCGCGGCCTCCTAATCCCACCGCCTTTCTTCATTAGGCGCGCCCCGCTAAAGCCTCCGAAACGCTTAAAAATGTCGCCGAGAATTTTTCTTTATTCATAACTAAGATTAAGAGAAATGCAAATGAAGCGCGGGCGGCGTCGCGGGAGGCTACTTAGCTGTGTCAACAGCGTTTCCAGTATTTGAGGGGAGTTTTTCCATTTCAATGAGCTTCAACATTCTGTATCGAAGTACGAAAACAAACAAAAAGTACTCGCTGTCTTAGAGATCTGGGAGCTTAAGTGGCTGCTGCTTATTCAATCTGTAATACTCTCGTCACTTAAGACATTGCTCTTGAAACTTAGAAGGCTATAAAACTAAAGAAGTTATTATTCTAATCAGTTTTAGAAACAGCTTCATTAATAATTCGAGGTTTAATACTACATACAGATGTAAACAAACGGGCAGAACTGATTGTTGAGTTCCTTTGTTTGGTACGGTTTGTGTAACATTCACGGGCGTATTTGTATGAAATAAATGTAAGTAATTATATGAAATTTATTTAGGTATAATCATAATCATAATCTTAATCATAATTAATTTATTGGTAAAGCCAATTTACACGTCACATTGGTACATATTCATATGCAATTATTACATAATAACAAAGAACATAATAATTTATGAAGAAACATGACAATTAAATAAAAAAAATATATTCATGTCAAAGTGTGTATATAAATGTCAAAATTAATAATATTGTATATAACTTAGTACCGTGCACTCACTATGTCTGATATCTAGGTGACAAAACTGGAAGTGCTTGTAAGGAATGAAACAACTCGGGTTGGGTTCAGAATTAGACTGATTTATTTATCTACCTACCTACCAGCATATTTAAACATTTTATTATATTTAAAGTACTTACCTTAAACTTACAATTCATAACAGTTCTACAAATATGAAAATACATTTATAGGACATGCTTTCTCGTCATTCCGAATCAATAAAAATGGATGATTTCAATAACCTGCTTATATGATAGCTAAACCTAACCGAGCTAAATGCCTGAAATAAACTTCATTCTCTAAAACGATTCCCAGCCGAGACATTTTTAAATCATTAACAAACGCCCACGTAGTAAGAATCGTACTTACCACATCTTAACACAAAATAAATGGAGCAACTCTATCGACTTGTTTAAGAAAACAGAAGGAATAAAGATGTTCGATATTATTATCATTGTAGCGCACCTATACAGGGTTAGTAAGATAATACACTATTGTTTTCATTGTCATAAATAGTCTTCTATATCCCACTGCTGGGCATAGGCCTCTCTTTGCATGTGCCAGCTGCGTCGATCTTGTGCAGACCTCACCGAGATATAAAATGACATTAATTTAGTATAATTATTGTAAGTTTATGTTATCAGTTGAATTAGATTATTTGTTAGGTAAATCACATAACAGTGGCAGCGAGTATTGTGCGGATTTGGCTTAAAGTAACGTAATGGTCAAATGCTTGACTGTTCAATGTAAGAAAAAATCCTATTTTTATTGTAAATATACAATTTGCAGTTTCGAATAATGTGATGATGTGCTTACACGTATGTTTTCGTGCCATCAAGGGACCACTTTTGGTGAGACCCAATCAGTAAGGTATCAAGACTAGAATAAATTCTCAATTGGTCACATGTAACTTTTAAATTCAATCGCTCTTTTCATTAGATATTATTTCAATTGTTAGGTAATAACCCTGTAAAGTATGAGAAGGGAATTAAGCCCGAGGTAGCGAGTATCGATCTATCGGTTCATTTGTTTGTTCATCCTGCCTTTACTTTATACCTACCTCTCGCAACTCTTTCGTGGGAGGCCTTAAGCGGGTAGAAATGGGGTAGAATAAGTTACATAAGTTATCGATAAACAAATGCAGGATTACATAATTGAACACGTAACATCTCTCTTGAGTCGTATTTCCTCATGACGGAGGGTCGTGATTCACTGCAGAATTAATTCGTTAGGGCAGTTCTCTTGGACAGATACGAGTATATCGTGGTGGGCGCCCAAATCTTTCCACGGAAGACACACGTCCTAGGATATTGTGGTCCTCAAACATGTCGGTGTCCTCACGATGTTGTTCTTCACCGCTAAGCGTGTGCAATTCCACAGATAACTTGAAAATACAAGTCATTGGTGTAGGGCTGGATTCGAACCAGGGTGAAACCATCGAACCATACTCGCTTATACCAGTCATACTCGTACATTTAATTAATAGCATAGTTATATTGATGCTCCTTTCCAAATTCGTAAGTTAAATTGCTAGCTGGTGTTAGCAGAAAAAACAAAACACTAATATTCCACTACCAGTTAAAAACAATTTTTGTAGATATACAAAAAATGATGAAATTTTTACATTTTTAGCATTTTATTAAGTTTATACATTTAGACACAGAAATCTACGACTTATACAGGTATGACTACATCCGTATGAGATTTTTTTTTGTCACGAAATAGGCTTACGTTTGACTATAGCCTACCTGATACTATAGTCTAAGATGTAGCACGCTTGCCTAGAAGAAACCTATTTACTCTAGATTTGAAGACCCAATAATATTACTACCGTTATTTATACAGCTAATCAATCCACCATTTTAAACTGCCTCTTATTGAAACTTTGTACTCAAAAAAACTTAATATTAAAACATCGACAGCAAAACCACTAACCAACTGAAACAGTTCAAGTTTATTTTTATACCGAATTTATATCTAAGAAGGAGTCCCACATTATTGTCTCCGGCCATTTATTTTGTGATGGGCATTAAAACAAACCCCTTTTTCTTGGCAGAAGCGATTTCATTTTAGCTGGGTTTAGAAAATAAGGCCGGTCTTATAAAGAGCCGATATTATAGCACTCGATGCCAGTGGGTGGAATAATTAATTTTCTTTATTATTATACGCCTTTTCTTATTCAGATAAAGCTTTGTTGTACCAATATCGCGAGGTTTAATAAGGTTATGGGCTTATATTGGGAAGTTTTCGGGATTTATGATAGAATTTATGAATATCGTACTTTTACATTGACGTCACCTGATAAAACTGATATGATGTAAATTGTCAGAACCAATTCAAGCGATTGCAAAGATATTGATATATTTTTTTACTACATTAGTAAAATCTGCATTTGTGTAAGATCTATCAATTTAATTGAACCTTACCATTTCTACCCCCCAAATATACCACCATCAGTACTGTAATTAACTAAAATCTGTATGGAGATTGTGTTATTTTTCCGTGTGCTCTGCACTTGCCGAATCAAAGCGCTGGTATGTTTGCTCACTCGTTCATATCCTGCCAGAATATCCCGGGCTTTAGGGGCTAGTGGAGACGGCTTTCTGGACTTAATTTCATTAAGTATACTTACTAAAAAAAACTTTCAGATGACTTGATAACCACCTTTTTTTGGAAGTCGGTTAATAAAAAGCCTGGTGAGAATATATTATCATGAAAATAACATGAGTAACATCATTTCCTGCTATCTAAAACATGCTTATTTTATTTTACAAAAGAGAAAAAATACGTAAATAATTTTCAGAATATCATCCCTACTTAGCAATTGGTTTAAATATTGAGATATATGGATAAGACTTCATATCGAACTACGTAAAAGTGCATACGTACAGTGTTCCCGTAGTTTCTAACTGTAGCAAAATTGTTGATGTGTTTTTTTTAACTTAAACAGGTTTGCTCTTGACCGTAGTTAGCCTTAGTTTTTCTTTGTCATGGGAGTCTTTTTTACAACAATAGAGATTGATGGTGTGCGTAAGTAGATGCGTAGCTGCTAGATAATGGTTACAGTACTCACACAGTCACTGTTATAGAAGGAAACAAATGTATTTAAGAATACTTGTATGCAGGGATACTTTTCATCTATTACAAAATGTCATCGAAGACCTACAAACTCATTCTTATAAATTTATCGTGAAATTATAAAGGTATTATATATCTGCTTGGAGATTCTTGTTACTAAGTTAATACCTCTGTAGTTTAGCCCATATACGAGTACATACATTAGATAAAAAAAATATAAGAGAATCGGGCAATAAAAAAACGGTTTCAGTTGTAAGCCAAATAAACAGAATACTAATAAAACCTTTCTTAAAAAATAAATATTAATTTAAAAAGCTTTCTCCACCCTACCCAAATTGGGTATCCAGCTTAATTTGATTAGCGGCCACAAGCCACCGAGTGGCTATCGAGGTGGACTGCAAACTTTGCCCCGATGTGTATCTGTGCTCCCTCTATTTACACACAATTTAACCATATGGAATTAAAGAGTTTGAGGTGGCTTATGTCTAGCTGTGATTATACTACTTTACTAGAACAGGTAAACGATTTTATTCACTAATAGAAAGTAAAATAAGGGTTTATGTATCTTTTTAGTATACCTACTACCTAATTGCTACAAAAAAAAATCTTTTAAGTTTTGTAGTCGTTTATAGGATTACTAGCGACATCTAGTACAGCTGGCCGACATTGCTTAAAGAGACGTGTGTTTTGGTATTACAGTAAAAAGGTGCGCAGTGCCGCTGTTACTTAGAATGCGATGCATTTATTAAAAATTATTTAAATATAATGTAAAAATAAGAAATTACAGAATTAACGCCATCTGTTGCGGATAGGAAACACTACATGATGGTACACACTACACTGCGTAGCATTGCTACGATGCTACGGCGAAACATTATGGTAAAAGCAAAAATGCTCATGCTCATATAATAGTTCTAATAAACCCCAACAGATGGAGTTACTTGTATTTTAAAGCATTGAATTGAAATTGGTTTAGATTGTTTATTTTTAGACAGAAGCTAATTTTAGTTTGTTTGGTAACATTATTATGTAGGTGGTATTTAATAAATGTTTTGGGAGTATCTTGTAACATCTCTTTCATGGGGCAAGGTGAAAAAATCTACCAACAAAGTCATTTTCATTGTATCATCTACTTACATAAAACTAGTATTTTACTAACCGACTTCAAAAAGGAGGTTCTCAATTCTTCAGTGTTTTTTATAAGAATATTTTGTTACTATGTATTACTACCTATGTACTTGCAATACATAGTATTTTCCTCTATTTTAGTGATTAGATAATTTCATCATGTACAAATCATTTTAGACAGAGTTAGTTAGTTTAACGTGTCATCCGACCCACGGAAGCGCCCAGAATGGAATGACACTTTTTGGTCACCCATCCGCGTACTGACCGCGTCGACAATTGCTTAACATTGGTAATCGCAAGCGATTGCCTCCGCCAGCTGGGCTAATATCTGCTAAGCATAGGCCTCTCTTCAAGTATGTTACTCGTCTCAGTCCTCCGCAGATCAAATCACTGCTCCCTGCGATTTTCATGTGTCGTCGACCCATCTCGCATTGCCGGCCGACCTACACTTCTATGATTTATTTACTTATATTATTCATTAAAATCTCCATATATTGTTTACCATTAATTCGAAATTTTTTAACTTTTTTGCAAGGAACAACAAAGCCAATATCTTCCAATAATATCTAGAGTAAATAGGTTTCTTCTAGGCAAGCGTGCTACATCTTAGACTATATTGGTGCTTAACATCAGGTAATCTATAGTCAAACATAAGCCTATTTGAAGTAAAAAAAAAATATATATTAGCGGACAAACAAAGATTTTAGTAAAATTGGTGTTAAAGCTCAGTCAACATTATGTAGTTACTAACTTAGTTGATAATTGATACGGCGTTGATAGCATTTAGCACCAATGATCTTTCACAATGTTTTATGTTTTTATGTTATTTTATGTTTGCTGCACGTTTTTATGCACGTTCTCTCTGCTCTGACGTGAATGTATAGACGAAAATCATTAGCATAATCTATTGAAATTTACGACCAAATAAAGTCGGTCAAGTGTGAGTTGGATTGTATGCAGGAGGTTCCATTTAAATATTTTTTAAACTGTTCAAAATAACTTCAATTAGGAATTTTACCATTATTTCGTGAAAGACCTGGGCGCCCACCACGATGTATCTGCCCAAGAGAACTCCCCTAACACTCAGTCATGAGGAATTTTACTATCAGGTCACCTGAAGCATCACCCACACAAGTGGTGGAGTATGTGTGTAGGTAACGGAAGAGTCTCAATACCTTTATATTTATAGTCCAAGATGTAGCATTCTTGCATAAACTAATTGTAATACTTGATCTTTTATATATATGTATTTGAGTACATAATGCATCATTTTTATATAATATCGCTGTGTTTAATAAGTAATAACATTATGGTACCCTACAAACAACATTTGTTAGGTACATTATGAGCTAGGTACTTTGTCTTTGTAATGAAGAAAAATAATTATTTAAAATAATTATTTACATGTATTTCCACCAGTAAAAATCTACTAATATGGATACTACATGCCTACATCTTTGTCTTTTTCATCCTAGTTTTTTTTATGTCTTTATCACCTTGCTATGGTAGACCATTAAGTACATTCTCAGTATCCTGGATTGCAGATGTATTGAAAATAAATAAATATTTCAGGACATATCACACAGCGCTGTCTAGCCCCATACACTAAACTCTTGTAACTAGATAACCCGCCATTTTGCTGGTCAGTCTGGTGCAATCTTGCACAGGACCACTCCCCAGTACTTGGACTATATCAGTTCATCAGAGGTCATCTAAGCGGCATCGACTCTACATCTAATATAGGTATTTATTTATATTTATTTTATTTATTTATTTAATAATGGGTAACCTTACATCAAAACCGCAAAACTGTATTCATTGGTCACACACCCTAACATAACAAAAAACTTAAGCAAAAACTTGGACACAATAACCATTTACGCAAGCATTTTCTATACTGCAAAAAACCGCGGGAAACAACCTGTGATTAAATTATTATTAGTGATTTATATATGAACCAAAACATCAAAAAAACTGGGAACTTCCACGCACTTTATTCATACGTGATAAATAAAACTATTTTTAAAGCATGAAAGTCGTAAAAACCGCAAAAAAACTCTACAAAAACCGCATGATACCGGTTCGGTTTTAGTTCGATTAAAATAACCCAGGGTTCATGTTTTTGATTTTAACCGGTTATTGGAAGTAACAGACACTCATTAAGTTAATTTGGATGCTACTGGATTTGTGTACTTTGACCCGATGATAACAACACGAGAGTGGTGGATGCACTGAACTGATATTGAGTCGTTCTGTAAATTTGTGACTACGAGAATTAAATATCAGTAAGGACTGACTAAACTTAAGTCGTCTTAAAACATCGCGGTTTAGATTAGGTTTTGTTTAATACATAACATAAAACAATTACCTATTGTGCTGCTATCTCAGATAATATACGAGTATAACATAGCAATCAGCGTTAATATATAAAGCATATGAAAGATAAACCCACAAGTTAGATATGTCATTGGTAATAATGCTTCATTTGTTATTTTAACCTATGATCATATTTTATCTCTAAGATACGAATTACTGTTTGTATATATAATGGCAGGTACTACTTATTTTCAGAGTATGATGTAAAATAGCAGACTAAGTTATCTGAATGAAAAATACATAGGAATATTCATTCATATCACCATCCTATTATACTAAGTACCTACTTATAGCAGGTATACATTCCGTTATATTTTAGGCAATATATTGTTTAAACATTATACGCACGATTAACTAAAGAAACTTACTGAGCGAATCCAATTTTAACTGGTTAACACAGATAGAATATAATAAACAATAACAATGTACCAATAGTTTTATTAAATATTCATTTATCTTCACACGACACTTATTTGTAGTTACGACATATTGGTTCTGAGTTGAAGTATTTATCCAAGAAGAAAACTTGATCTATTCGCGACATGATGCAAAATCTTATTATTGTGAACGCACTGAGATAATTCTATATCAAGGTATATACTATATACTTAAGTATATCTATATATATAAAACTCAAAGGTGACTGACTGATTGACTGACTGACTGACTGACTGATATAGTGATCTATCAACGCACAGCCCAAACCAATGGACAGATTGGGCAGAAATTTGAAATGAAGATATGTTATGACGTAGGTATCCGCTAAGAAGAAAGATTTTTGGAAATTGCACTTTTAGAGGGGTGAAATAGGGGTTGCAAGTTTTACCCCAATTATTTATATAGGTAATATTAATCTTAATGCGAGCAAAGCCGTGACCACCGACTAGTAATAATATAAAAGCTAAAGATGGTCAAAAATCTGTACAAAGAAGATATTGGAAAAAAAATTAGGTATTCTTTAAATCGATAACAGAACTCGTTTCAGTATTTTTAGAATTTTGTCTGTTTATCTGATAATTTAAACGCGCATCACGCAAAAACGGCTAACCTGATCATCATATTTTTTTGTACGTAGTATAAGGTCTTAGGCGTGACATAAGCTACATTTTATCCCAAAATAATGAGAGCGAAGCTGCGGAAGTCCATTAGTATATAATAAAGATATAGACCACCAGCCAAAGGCCATATGACAAAGCTAAACATGTTGGCAAGAACTAGCTTAGACAGGCTAGGTACTGTGATGTATGTCGCGCTTGAGAGAAGGCCTATACTCAGCAGTGGCATACAAATTGATATGATGATGATGACATACATACCTACATGCTATGTGTAAACGTATTTTTATTATTTTTTATCATTTCAGGTCCAAGCTTCGTAATTGTCTAATTTACATTTAGAGATAAGTCCTGACTAATCTTATGCAATTTTAGAATTTTAATTACTTATTTACTTTTTATATTCATTCCGCATACCTAATTATGCATTGCAGAAATGTTTTATTCATATAATGATAAATTTAACAAATTAATTTAAGTACAACGGAATAAAAAACTATTTTTTGTTCAATTAAACTGAATTCAATGGGAAATTCATTTATATTACTGCAATTATAAAGTAACATAATTATAATTATTATCAAGGATATTACTTTTTTGGCATTCAAACGTTAGTGGAAATATATTTAAACAAAAATATATAAAAAGTTATAATATATTTAATAATCTGCTAAATTTATTCATAACCGTACGTATAGCAGTCTGGGTCCGATAGAGGCTACAGGCTTAGGTTAGTTACTTAATTAATTTAAAAAGCAATTTGTAACATAGGATATATGTATATATGAAAGTCTAAGCTAAATAAATAAAATATAATAAATATTCCGGGACATTGCACACAGTGCCACCTAGTCCCACACTAAGCAAACGCTTGTGTCGTGGGTACTAGATAACGGATATAATACTTATCTACTTAAATGTTTTTAAAACATGGAATTAAGAACAATTACATAGTTTGCTCTGTATGGAGCTAACATAATAAACTAAAACTAAGATAAAAAACTAAAACGAAAACAGCTTCAGCAAATCACGTTCCTACTCTGACGCTATCCCTGCGTGCTTTTAGCTCTAAATAAACACTATTTGACGTGTTGCCTACACAAACACGTATATTACGTCCAAAATGACGTGTCTTGCAATAAGGGTGTGTCGGCTCACGCCGGTCCACGCGCTATTTGCATGCTTTGTCATGTGTGGTGCGCATAGATAATGCAACTCAGAAACGTCTGACTAAATATTGAAATTGTTTATCTTGAAGGCTTCGATCAAGTATGTATTTTTATCGGAGCTTTGAGGCCTAAAAGATAACTACAGAGTATATTTTCACGTACTTATGGTGAAAAAAATGTAAAAACAAAAATATTGTTAATAAAATGGAAATTAAACACCGAAAAGCAAACTGAGATAGTTTGGTTTTCCATGTGACTTTCCTTAGTTTGAACCTTAGCATAGAAATAATACTATTAATCTCTATACATACAAGATACAAGCGTAAGCTTAGTATGGGGCTAGATGGCGCTGTGTGCAATATCCCGAAATATTTATATAAAGAAAAAGTTTTAAATATTGAGTCAATGTCAACGTCATGTAACAAACTGACAGTATCGAGTCAGAAATAATTATTGAAAGACAATCTAAAAGTTTACGTAGAAATATCAATTTATTCAAGTTTTTTCATTCAATAGTGCAACAAAACGATATAAAAAACATAATTGTCGTTTCTTTGTCTTTTCAGGTGAGGTTAACCATTACAATTTCACCTGAAAAGAATTATGTTTTTATGCAATGTATGTAAATGTATGTCTATAAAAATAAATCTTTGTCTTTTCAGAGCAACCAAATTATGTTTCATTTCTTCTTAAATTTATATTTAGGTATTTATTTATATCTGTTAGTACTGTGTTACAATACTACATGTTGGCTACCACGGCCACTCTGCCAAGAGTGTTACGTCTGAGAAGAAGATCTCTTACTGATCCTTCCGGTGCCTTTGTTAGGCATATCTGTAGAAAAAAATTCACTGCTGTAATTTGGTACTATCACGTATACCGTCAGTGTGTTTTATTTTTGAAGTCTGTGGAAGTAGTTACAACAACATTTAGACCTTGTATTTAGATCGCAATATTTACAAAACAAAAAAAATTGGTTGGTCTGATGTAGATTATTTTGCATTAGTTAGGAGTCTATTAGGTAAAATGTCGTTAGTGATAGGTACGAGTGGCAAGATAACCCTACCCCCAGCGGAAAATAATGATAGTAATTAATACTAACAACATGTTTGTTCACTTGACGACCAGAAATATTGTTTTACTTACTTACAATAATATTTACAATCATTATTTTCTAATAAATATTATTATTCTAATCTGATAACTATACAATACCACCACCAGTATCTACCATATTTTATTTATTTATGTTTCATATCTCTATTTTGTTTTTTGCTCTATCATTTACTTTTTTTAACTAAATCATTGTTTTGTTCGTGACTTCTCATCCAGCCCCAACGGAAGACCAGCGCTGATTGCTTCCAGTAATCAGCATTATGCTGAGTTGGGGCTGACTTATTTATTTATTGTACGTGCTTGTATATTTGCTAAATGTCTGTAAATCTGTTTCAATAAATGTTTTTCTATTCTATGTTTTTCTCAAACAACTTAACTACCATTACTAGTGGTATTACATATTTAATTTAATGTGTACTTATTTAGCTTATAATGTACTTTACACATAATTTATAAATAATAAAATAAATAAATAAATATTCCGGGACATTGCACACAGCGCCATCTAGCCCCACACTAAGCAAACGCTTGTGTCGTGGGTACTAGATAACGGATATACTACTTATATACTTTTCTTTTGTAAATACATACTTATTATACATACAAACAACCAGACTCAACACAAGAAATTATACATTTTTAAAATGCATAAATACTTATGTCAGGCGGGAATCGAACCCGCAACCCCTAGATTAGAAGGCAGAGCCACTACCAACTAAGCTAACAGGCCAGTCAAACAGTCAGTCAGTTATGGCTTACTTATATAATAATGAAGCTATGATAAAACATTTAATCAGATGGTTCAAATGAGGGAACTATAACTATACTATCACCTTCTGTCACACACAAAAGTACTTTGCTAATTTGGTATTAAAATAAATACATATAAGTACGTATTTATGTAATATCAAACGATATAATGCCTTTATTTCGAAATGATTAACAAATCTATCCAAATGTGGTACTAATGGTGGGAATTGACATTTTGCTATAATCCTTTGCTTCTATATTTGGATGGGTGACCGAAAAGTACCTAATATTTACAGTTGAATGCCAACAGTCTGTCAGGTCAATATACAATCCTTCTTTTAGATTTTTCCACTGGGAAAGAACATTTGTTTATTAAGTAGGCATCTCACTCCAGTTTCAAATGGAAATATATGTTTACCCCGACCAAAAAGTGTCGAAATGCAAGAAAAATACAAATAACTTGTTTTAATAAAAAAAAGTCACCAACGTCATACATTTAATTCACAGTTTTATCAACATGACAACAGGTTTCAGAAACGAAGCGAGTAGCAACAAATGTCACTTGATTAATATTCAGCTAATTAATTATTAAACAGACGCAAGTAAAAGTAAATCAGTTAATTGCTTTGCATACAATGGAAATGCTTAATAAGTGGACTTATATTCAGGTGATCTTTCACCCTGTTTGCTGAAAGAAATTAGGTGAATTATGTATCGGACGACTTCCTACTTTACATGTATAGGTACTTTTTAAATAACAAACAAGAAAATGCTGACATTATGTATGATAAATTATACAATACAACAATAAACAAAGATAAAAATGCATTTTCCTTTATGGATGTGCTATTATCAATATTAGTTATATCGATGTTTATTTTTATTTAATTATAGCAGATAAAATGCCTGCTTTCGTAAAATTAACATCTATGTAGACTAGGACCACAGAATACATAACACAACTAGGACACAGATTAGTAACTGTAAGTGAATATTTATTATCATAATGTATCCGTTTGACTTTAACAAGTATATTGATTAATCCGTCCACATAATCACCTGTAGGTATTCTAACTTTAATCTTTGTGCCTTTTTTATAATACAGCGTGTTATCATTTTAACAACACTTGCAACGAAACGAAGTTTCATTCACGCAGTCGATTGCATAGCGTATTTTATAGATTTGAAATTCCCGCACAATTTTTTTTACTACTACCCAATGAAACACGGCTTGTGTTCATGGCAGCCAATGAGAACGCCTGTAATATGGTGTGACTCGGGTGGGACGCGCCCGGCCGTCAAAACATAAACCCGAGAAAAACAGTTTTCTGACATAAACACATTAGAGTAACAAGACGAAAAATAAGCACGGACAATTTTTTGCTCATATCGACAGTTCATTGTATTTATCAACACTCCAAACGACAACACAACGATTTAATTCATAGTTGTCGTTCCCCGCATCATACGATCGAGTCATATAAATACGAGGGTCCTCCCCACTCCGCGACAAACGTCAAACCACTCCGTACCGTGCGCTCGCTGCTCGAGGTCGTGTGTATCGCGCTGTTTCGCAAGCCGCACTTGCAACTAAACGTCACCTCAACATTCTCACAGTGTCATCAAATAAAATTAGGCCGTGTGTGATCGTTCAGTGATATTTATACAGCTAAATAACACAAGAAGATGTCTTTCAACACCGACATATCGACCAAATTGGAGAACAGCAGGTACGGAACGCGTCGGCTTGTACGCTTCTACCCTATTATGTTGTGTGGATGGGCCCGTCCTTAGCGAGCTGTGTGGCGTGATGCATTCTAATTGAATTTCGGGTGTGAGGCATGCGTGCACGACAAACTAGCCGAGGTTTCCGAGTGGCCATTGCGGTGACCCAGCAGGCGATGGCGCGATCGTTTCCTTTCACATTCGAATTGAGTGTTTCAATGAAAGTGTCTCCAGTGTGACGAAAGAGCAGCAGTGAATGATGTCGATGTAAGCGTTTCTGGGAATAGTGGCTCGGTGTCGAGTTCATCGATGAGGTTATCCCGGTTTTTGGGCGTGCGCAGTGCGTGCCTTTAACACGATGACTCATTGAAAATACCGTAATTCATAGCCATTGAGTAACGATTATACATGTTCTACGCCTATCATAGCTCACGATACTTTATTCTCAATCGATGTGCATGTGTCGAATGCGTGACTTGACTGCGAGTTTCCAAGCAATATTGGAAGTAGGTAGACTACCTGCAGAGGATTCTGCACACTAAGTTAGTCGTTAACTCAACCTTGCTAAGGTTTACTTTCGCCTAACTGGAAACACGTTCACGAAGAGGGATGCCGATTACTATGGCCGATTAGATAACTGCGATATCTAAATACTTGGGTAGAATTTTGAGTGTTAATGACCTAGAAAAAAACAGGTGCAGCATACAGATCGACCCAAACTATCAAAATCACGTAATTTATCATTTTGATGATTAAATTTCTTAGCATTTATCATTGCTCCAAATTCTGAGTTAACCATACTACAGTACTACCTACTTCGCTAAGACTAACCTTTATAAAAGCTAGATTTATGTAACTGAAATAACGAAAGTACAATTATATTGTCTGTGGTATTACAAACAAACACTTCATGAATAAGCCAACAATAACTTTATCCTTATTAATAAAGCCAGTAGTCTTAAAAAGGTAACACACCACAGAAGTGTGGTTTAAAACGAGGTGACAAACATTAAAATTACAAAGCCAGCTACATAGGCATATTTCAAAATTATCTTTATCTTATACAATGTTAAACATATGAAAATACTGATTTTGAATTCACCATACTAGGATATTACACTATAGAATACTCAAGGATGCCTAAAACTTTCAAAATATGCATTACTACTGACTACCACACTATTATCACTAAATCTGATACAATATAGAATGAATCAGTTCAATACATTAAAATTTATCAATAATAGGCTCCTTATCAGATCTTGAACATGTGTAGGCATTAGAATGAGTCAACAGCCAATAGTATTTATCACCTATTTTAAACTTTATCAGTTTTGTTTTGTTTACATATCTGTTTTTGTCGTGTTAACTGTTATTTTATGCTGTTGAAAATGAATGTGATAGAACATTACAATTTTGGCAGCGGTCCATTTTACATCCTCACTCATTAAACTGTCCTACATAATGTACTTCAAAGAAAGTTGATCGTACTAACTAACTAATTCGTAATAAGTACTTAGTACATTGCAGTTTTTCTGGAAATATGAATCCATGTTCCATGAATACTTCCATCATTTCCTTGAATAACAAATTGAATCTTTGAAATGATTCATCGGATTTTTATACTTTATTCTCTTAGTTAAATTTAAACAATTCCAAAACTGTTTTGTTCTAAATGACATGGCATTGTTCGTTTAATAGATTATCAAGATATAGTACCTAAAGATAGTTAAATATATATAGTTAGTAGTAAACTGATTAAACTTGGCAATATTTCAATTAGGACAAAGATGTGCATTGTCCTCTGCAAATTCTTATTCTGTGTGAATGAGTATATGTAAGCGATTAGCTGGAACTCTAAACTTTGTTGTCAGAATCTTGGAATCGTATAATAACATCATTGTCTCCATTGTTACAGGAACACTCTGCGCAAAATCGCCAGAAGTGACGGCTCAGACTTCTCAAAGCAGAGCATCCTGAACGACATGGAGCGGTTCGTGAAGACTGTGAACACCATGGACCAGACCGTGCTCA